>RYFJ01000669.1:0-281684 GCA_003991445.1 Oryza meyeriana var. granulata | reverse complement strand
TGACTAGCTCCGCATCGGTAGGCGACGATGCGCGGACTTGGGGGCGCGCGTAGCGAGGCCCGCGCCCCCGCCACGTCAGGACTCAGGGGCGATGTCGGCCGCACGTGCTCGGCGCCGAAGAGGGCGGCTTTCACGCCCAAGGACTGTGATCGGCCGAGGGGCCTGGGAGCTTCATGTTAGACGCGTAGTGCGTAACAGCCATAAACGTCACCAACGCGGAGCGTCCAAGAGAGAGATGGAGGTTGCACTCGCAACGTCGAAAATGGACTGTGCTCGGGCGGAAGTTGCCACGGTCACCGAAGGTGACGTGGCAAAGAGACCTGCTCCGAGGGCCGATCGAGGCCTTCGTAAATCTCGATAATGGGCGACGAGGCGCGAGAGATTCATCCTGGGGCCTTGATCTTCTCAAAGCCTCGGAAAGGATGTTAGGCGGCGCCCCCGTCGACGGGACGCGGCCACCTTCACGTTTGCATATAGTGGGGCAGACCCAGGCGAGCTGTTCCCTCCCCTGCGTTACCCTGGCTGATGGTCCGCGGTGACCGAAGGTGATCGTACGTCCGACCACTTCAGCCTCCGCGGACGCCGCTGCCCCGGGGTTCGCCGGCGTAACAGCTCGCGCTTATGGCCCTTGAAGCCACGGCGGAGGAGTGAGCATGTGCCCCGCCCGTCGAGGGTGGCGATGAATTCTCGGGTTCTTGAACTCGAGGGCTGCTCTGGATTGGGAGCAGGGCTTGTCCTGCTGCCGCTCCATTGGAACTTCGTAGTGCGCTCGGCCTGGTTCTGGACGGCCGCCTCGTGAGGTCTGGCGGTCCGTCTCGTTGGACGGAGCACCATTTCGGCCCGCAGCCGGTGGCGCACGCTCAGGCCTTCTGCCTTTTGCCGCCGTAAGTCTGCTTGGCGGGGGGTGTGGCCCCGGGGCCTCCAGACGCCGCCAAGTCGAAAGTTCTCGGCGACCTCCTGCCCTTCTTGCCGCTTCCGCCCGCCCGCCGCCCGGGAACGTGAGCCGCGGCCTCTTCCGCCGAGCGCCTCGCGAGGATCTCGGGACGCGGCTTGTTCCACGCCGCGCTTCTCTTTGCGGCGCAGTTGGTCGGCAAGACTGAAACAGGTTCCGCCGTGGTTTGGACGTCCGGTGCCCATCTTCTCGACAGCGCTGTCGCCGCACGCCACGAACCGTGGCATAACGCGTGGGGGCGATGTGAGGAGCACCTTACTCCACTCCGTGTGCGTACGCTGGCTAAACGCCTGTAGGAAATCCTCAGCCTCCCCCTACTTTACGTAGGCGTGGAGGTCCGCTCTGTTCCGGCGCGGAAGGTGCCTGGAAGTTTGCACAAACTGGGGCCAAAGGTTCTCCCACCGAGCGGATGGGATCCCCGGGAGGCTCATCATCAACATCAAACCAAACACACAAGGACGAGCCGGCTTGAGGGCACGGGAAATAGTTCACCTCACCGTCTCGTCCCCGCCCGCCGCTACGGAGTGGCTAGGTGCTATATCTGCAAGAAACTCCGTGGGTCCACGAGCCATCATACTTCTCCGGCAAGTGTGGGCGAACATTAGCCCGGCCAGCGAACCTCGCGCCTGGGGAGAGCGCCAGCAACCCGAGCAGCCGTACTGGGTGGGCTCTGCGACGAATAGTTGGTTCCCACTAGTGTTCGGAGCTGGAGGCCGGGGCCTCGGAATGCCTGGGCGCTCCCTTCCGCCGCCACGCTGGCGCTCCATTGTACCCGGCGTCCTCGTCGGCCCGGTCCGGTCGAGCGGTTCAGACGGTCGCCCTACCCGGCGATTTGTTCTGCCCGGGCGGTCGACCGGTCGCGCGAGAGTCGCGCGGATCGGAAGTCCCAGTGCTTGTTATGGCCGCCGGCGGTGACCCGGCGGTGGGCCGGTGCCTACCAAACCGGCGATCTCGTTAAATCCATCGCCGCCCCCGGCCTCATCCCCGGCAAATGCCGGGGGGTGTCGCAGGAGGCTTCCGCCGCCAAGAGGGCTTCCCTGCGGTGTCGCCGAATGGAAGTGGAGGCTGCGACGTGCCGTGGGACGCGCCTTGTTCGCGCCTTATGGATGAGGCGGCGGCGGACCCGCGGGGCACTTGCCGCCCCTCCGCAGGGAAGGGGCCGAGGCCGCACTACCAGGCCGCCGCGGGGCGCGCTTTGCCCGCCGGGTACGCGCCGTGCACCCCCAGGAAGGCGAAGAGGGGGAATGTGGCGGGCTTGCCTCTGGGCTAAGGTTGCCCAGCAGGTGTAGTCGCGGACTCCTCGTCGGAATCCCGCGGACGATGGCCTCCAGCCATGAAGGGCGTCGGTGTCGAGAACGTCGGGGTCCGACCTGAGGAAGAAAAAAAACTCCCCCTACCTGCGCGCCAACTGTCGGAGGATAAGCCCTCGACAGCGGGAAGTCGTGAGACCCCCCTTTTTGAGATATCGGCCAGGGAGTTGTTTCTCAGGCGAAACGACGTCAGGCGAATCTCCTGGCGCCCGGAACAGGGCCCGAGCGGGAGGGGCGGAGCGGACGGATGGCCCGATCCTTAACGATCACACGAAGAGAAAAGGGAGGCGTTTAGACAAGGTTCGGGCCGCTCGGAAGCGTAATACCCTACTCCTGTGTGTATGCTCTGTGGAGGTTAATATGGTTTGAGTGTCTACAAGGTGATCCCGGCGAGCTCGGGAGCTTGGTGGCGAGGAAGGCGAGAGTGTCTGACTGCCGACCCTAGACCGAGTATTCTTGCTCCTCTTCCTCCTCCCTGTCGGCTTGGAGCTTCCTTTATAGAATCCGGGGGAGTCCACCGTGCCAGGACGTGGAGAGAGGTATTTCCCGGTGAGTTCCTCTGTGTCTTCGTCCGTCTGCGACGCCCACGCCGGGGTTGGAAGCATGTCCTGTCGCCCCTGTCCGCCTGTGACACCCACGCCAGAGTTGGCGCAGCACGGCGGGTAGGTCGCCTCGTGGAGCAGCCGCTGCAGACGGCTAAAGTCGTGCGAATGTGACCGAGCATACTGTAACTGCCAGAGCGTGGAAGAAAGAAGCTCTCTCAGCCAAAAAGTCTTCCGACTGCTCAGGGTCTCGTGCGGGTGGACAGGGGTGACGCGCCCTGTCACCACGCCGTCGGCTCACCATAAATGCGGTGGTTGGTGATGGCCAGCTCAAACCGGCTCCGCGCCCGGGCGCCGCGCGCGTGGAGCGCCGAGGCCGAGCGTCCCCGGCCCCGGGCGGCGCCCGGGCCTCAGGCGCTTAGAGAACAACAGCGATGGCCAGTTGTTTTTTTGCACAGAATGTGGGCCCCGGGGGCTGATGTGGCCGAAGACCCTCATGTTCCCGGGAATGAGGGACCCCCATTCCCGTTTCGCCGACAGCATGTGCCCTGGATTTTGAAGGAACCTGGGATCTCTGTCTGCCTTATGCCGAGTTCTCCTACAATAACAGCTATCAAGCCAGTATCCAGATGGCCCCCAATGAAGCTCTATATGGACGCAAGTGTAGAACCCCACTCTGTTGGACAGACGTAGGAGAAAAGATGGTTTTTGGACCAGACATTTTGAAAGAGGCAGAAGAGCGAGTTAAGGTTATCCGAGAGCGCTTGAAGACAGCCCAAACCCGGCAGAAGAACTATGCAGATAATCGGAGACGAGAGCTCGAGTTTCAGATGGAGACATGGTGTATCTCCGAGTATCACCCCTACGAGGAAAAGAGATTTGGAATGGTGGAAAGCTAGCGCCTCGCTATATCGGACCTTACCCTATCGTCGACAGACGCGGCTCAGTGTGGCGTATCAACTGAGGTTACCCGAAGAACTCTCCGACGTCCACGACGTGTTCATGTGTCCCAGTTGAAGAAATGTCTTCGCATCCCAGAAAGCAAGTTCCGTTGAAAGAGATCGACGTACAACGCAACCTTACCTACAAGGAACGCCCTATTCGGATTTGGAGACAAGGGACAGACGTACCAGACGAGAGACAATCAGATTCTGCAGGTGCAATGGAGTAACCATTCGGAGGATGAAGCTACATGGGAACGAGAAGATCGCCTTCAAGCTGAGTACCCGGAGCTCTTCGCCGAGTAGCGGAATCTCGGGACGAGATTCTATTAAGTGGGGAGGTTTGTAACGACCCGTTTTCCTTTTCCGCTAGTCTTCGTTTTCCCGAGCTCCCCTCCTATCCTGTCAGCTGTGCCTCAGTTTTTCTCCCCGGCTAGCCGACTACCTTCTCCTTGAGCCGAGTAGATTGCTACTCAGTCCTTGTATCCTGCCCTTTCCTTTGTTTTACTCGGACCTCCTTGCTGCCGAGTAAGCACTGTGAAGTGGCCGACTACCTTGTTGAGACCTGTTGTTTCCTTGTCCCCGAGTTGCACCGCCCGTTGGACACTACCGGAGTGGAAAAGAACCAGTCTTCACCTGTCGCAGCACCGCTTGGACCGATGGACAATAACCTGCTGCATCGCTTGGACCAGTGGTCAGTCCGAAGCCCTGTCAGTGAGATTTCTCCAACCTGTCCTAGCCTTGACCTTAATGTCTTATCGCAGCTGCAGTGCCTGCCAACTCCCCTGACCAGTTGGACTCCAAGGTCTCCCTGTCAAATCCTTTGTCAGTTCACCTTGACTTTTTCTCCCTACCCGTTGCCCAACTCCACCGTGCCTCACTCTTGCACGCCGGCTATATATTGAGCCATCCATGCTCCTTCTTCCTTTGTTTTGCAAACCGGCCAGCTCCAGCTCTGCTAAGTTTTCATCCTCTCAAGCTTTGGAGCTCTGTCGCCCGGATTGCAAACCTGGTTCAGCCGACTGCCCCCTTTTCTGCAGCCGACTACTTCTTGATCTTTTTCTTGGTGTTTTACTTCTCCTGCTTATCAGTGTTTCCTTCTGCTTGTTCAGAGCCTGAACCGGTGGACGATCCAGAAGCCGCCTTCGCCGAAGAAGACCCCTCCTTGGAACAAGGCAAGCCTCTTTGATCATATTGTTTCCCATATATGCAAAACTATGTTGTTTGGAAAATATTATGCATGCTTAGTTTACACCTCTTAAAACTGTTGGCCTCGGTTTGCAAGCGCAACCGATGGACCTACCCAGTAGTAGCACTTATTTTGATAGAATGTTGATATATTCTCCCTTGAGAGCCCCACAAATGGCACGCTAGCATCCTATCTGAGGATACGATGCCGAGTAGAATGGCTTGGCTCTGCAACGTTGTTTGTCGTTGGGAAAAACGTTGGGTTTTACCAAACTGATTGAAAAAAACCCGGTACTCCGTGTATCGGCGTGTTTGTGAAACAAATAAAGTTGTGAAAATCTTGATATACAGAGACAGTGCCTGTGTGGCTTGGCTATGTATCATCATTAAGGACCGTTCCCTTTGGGAATTCCATCCGAGCATCATACAGTGCGACCAGACGGGTATTATGGGATGCCCCTGGCCGAGTAAATAGTAGGTTTAGGGAAGTTCAGTGCCGACCACTGAATCCTGTGTGGATCTTTCGGCTGGCATTGGATGACTCTAGACTGGCTTTGGAAATGGCCTTGTCACGAATTTCTGGGTACAGGCCAGTACTCGGTGTAATTTTCGTGTCGGATGGGTAAAGCGCACACCCTCTGCAGAGTTTAGCAGAACTGTTCGAACAGCCGTGCCCACGGTTAAGGGCGATGCAAGGTGATTCCCATAGCGTAGACTTGTTTGCCAGTGATTTGTGAAAGTGTTTGATGGGAAGGGAACCGTGACCAGAGTTTGCCGAGTGAGCAAACGGAAGGCCTGTGTGGCCAGAAACGGATCTGTGTGATCCGGGGTGTGAAGCACCATAATCAAGTGAATGAAAAGTAAACAGGATGAAGATCATGCTCCCGGTTGTAGCCAGGGCAGCAAACTTAAGCCCCCGGGTTGTAGCCAGGGCGGCAGTTGTACTGATGTCTTCGGGTTGTAGCCAGAAGACGGATGATCATGCTCCCGGGTTGTAGCCAGGGCAGCAAGTTGATCAAGTTGTGCTCCCGGGTTGTAGCCAGGGAAGCCACTTTAGCTAGCTGGTTGTAGCCAGCCTAGCGGGCATTCAGTGCCATGATCATGCTCCCGGGTTGTAGCCAGGGCAGCGATGATGAGCCCCCGGGTTGTAGCCAGGGCGGCCGACTAGCTAGCTGGTTGTAGCCAGTGTAGCGGGCATCAAGTGCCACAGCTGAGATTTGGTTGTAGCCGAGTCTCAGGGTCAACGAGTGGTTGTAGCTACTCGGGAAGTACAGGACCAGCAAATACGAAGCAAAAGATGATAAGAACATATATGTTTATGCTTGATTCATTAAGTGGCGAGTTGTTGAAAAGCAACTTGCGGAATGGATAGGGGCGTGAGCCTCTGTCCGACAACAAAAATTTAAGCTCACTAGTGTTTGCAAAGAAAAGAGTTTCTTAAGGCAATTTTCGCAAATGAACCTTTAGCCTTTCTGTCTGACCGACATAGCATCATTTCCGGCTTGCTGAGTACGAAAGTACTCACCTTGTTCATATATATGTATAGTAGGTTTTGAAGAAGAAGACGAAGATCCGACTGCTGCCGAGTTCCTCCAAGACCAGGCCGATTACGAAGACTTCTGAAGGTTTCGAGCCTAGTTCCCAACCGAGCCTGTGGAGTAGTTTTTGCCCAGCTTCCGCCCTGTTTCTGCTGTTTCGTTAGTTTACCTGTTGATTATTTTTGCCCATTCCGGGTCTGTCCTGGATGGATCTCCTTGTACATATATGTAAGTACTCTGTTTATGTATTATTGTAACTCTGTGTTGTATCATTGTTGTGCGTACCCGACTACTGATCCTGGGATCGGGTGCCTTATGCACATGATGGCCTTCCACCTAGTCGGGAGGCGCCACAGTTTTGCCGAAAAAACTGTCGTTAGATAGTCCCTTTAATCTTTTTTGTGAGATTTTACATTGGGTAGCTAGCTTTTTTTCTTCTCCCTCGTAATGCGGTGATGCGCAAGCCTTTTTGTGTATTCCCTAAAAGTTGAGATCACAAAACACATGGCGAAAGAGATTTGATCATCAATGAACAGATCAGAAGAGAAATATTAGGGATAGCAAGTTAGCAGGTAACTTTGATGGTTTGATCACCAATGAACAGATTGTTCATTCTTGTGTCTTACATTCTGAGACAGGCTCCTGGTTTCACCTTTGTCTTTTTCAATAAGCTGATAGGTTTCACCTTATGTTACTGGATCCTACCTATAAATCCTGGTGGCTACTTGCCTCAAACTTGTCATACTCTTTTCGTTTAAAAATATAGGATGTATTTTTTTCTTTTGAAATAAAGGTTTGACTAATAATTGTTTTACTAATATATTATTTATAGTATTTATGTGATACAATAGCATAATCATAAGCAAATACTTTTGAATACAAATCTAATAACGTCAATTTTATATCGCTGAAATTATATCTTGATAAAATAATTATTGGTCAAAGTCATGTCATAATAAAACCAATTACACCTTATTTTTTAAACAGAGGAAGTACAACCATTGACATTGTAACATTACACCAAAGGTCTGAAACAAAAGGGCATGAGGCGAGCATACGAGGAGACGTTAGGAAGCCCTTGTTGTCATCGTCAAACCTGCCTCGCCGGCGTGCCGTTAACAGAACATGTGTATCCCCATCTGATTCCCTATATCACTGACGTGTGTTTGTTTAGTTCTAGCTCTGCTATTTTAGATTTTTTTTAAAAAAAACTCTCCATATTTAAAATATATGATATTATTGATTTTATTCGGTCAAACTTATATATGTTTCTTTTTGACACATTAGTTTGATCCATCCGTGAGATGTTGCATGTTCTCCTTCTTAATACAAAGAGACGCAAGCCTTTTGCGTTTTCCCGAAAAAATACTAGTAGTTTAATTGTGAGTTGTCTGTATAATCATACTACCAAGTTCTGAGTTGCCAAGTTCATGCATTCCCCTACGTATTTTGGCGTCTATGTTCTATGACAAAACCATGTGTCACAAAATTACACAAGCATTTTCTTTCTGTTTTTGCACCACTAGAACATAATCAATAACTGAGAATCAGAATTATAAGGTATTTCTAGGACAAGGACTCCCATAATCTAGACGGCAACTGTACTGATTATTGATTAAGCACACAGGTTTTGGCAGAATTGGCATCATTGTAGCTTAATTAGGGCTACTTGCATGTTCACTTGCAATAACAGTTTCGTCATTTCAGAAACAACATAAACAGGGAAGGGATTCCAACATGCAGATTCCTGTGTCTGTTTGAGCATCACGTGTTAGCAAATGCCAACATAATGCAGACCAACAGATTGGTAAGTGATATGCCACACCACAAGCATTGACAAGAATCAAGACTCATTCTTGCCTATCAAAAGTCACTGCCATTTGTTCAATACTTGCCATCTTCTTCCTTGCAAAATTTTGAGTAATTCTTGTCATTCATGAGCGAATTGAGCTCCCCTGAATCACTGATCTTGACCACGATAATCCACCCTCTCTCATATGGACTTGCATTCACCTGCATCGAAAAAAATTGTAAGAAGGTTATTAAAGCATTTAAGCTACTCAACGTCTACAGCTTACCAGTCCAGGAAAATCGCTTAGTTGATCATTCACTTCAACCACTGGTGGTTCCCTTCACACTTACAACAGCACCAAAGTTCTTTCCCTGGGGTACACTGCTGCCAACTTCTGGGAGCTCCACATACACAACATCACCCAAATGGTCCTGGAAGCACAAACAGCACATGATCACCCAATGTTAGACCTAATAACGCTTAAGAAATAGAATGCATGCTCTGTGTACATGCACAGAGAGTGAAGCAATAGATCATTTAACACACAGAGGACCTAAAAACAAATTGTTCAGTGATAAAACGTCTAAATATACAACCTGGGTATGGTCTTAAATCCCAATGGTTGCATAATCACCTTCAACGCTAAGCCATTCATGAGTTTCAGCATACTTCAGATCCTTTAGCACTGAAAAAGGTAAAACACGAAAGATAAGTAACTGCAGATATGTTAAACACTACACTTGTAGTGAGGCAGCAATACAGCTCAACAACGCAAATAAAAAATCTAGAACCATTCGAATCAGTGGCACCCTGAAACAAACTTATAAACTGAAGATGGGGGTACTTTTGCGTATCACCATTTGTCCAATGTTTGGTAGAAACCAAAGCCACTTGGCAAGTTTCCAAACAAATACCTAAGACCACGGTATGAAAACCAAAGTCTACAGTTCTTCTGTGCAATTACTTTCGATTTAGTGTAACTCTACGATGCTCTCTACTATTAGTATTCTACTATTAGTATTTTATTAGTAGAAATGATCTCGACCGTTGAAATAAGAATTCTACTATCAGTAGAAAAATTATTCTACTAACAGCAGTTAAGGTGATAGTAGAAATAGATCTAATCTATTAGATTAAAAAATATAAATGGTCTAGATTGATTCTACTATCAGTAGAGAGTATTGTAGAACACCTCTTCGATTTATACATGTGATTGTAGCACACCAAATGTATCTTTAATCAAATATAACTGGAATCGAGGTCTGCAAAGAGTGCACTATGACAATTGAAAAATCATTATTGCCAATCGTATCAGTCATGGATAATAGCACAATTGCTCAAGAACAAGAATTTGCCATTACTCAAGAAGAGCCCAGTGGCATGCAGATGTTATCCAATCACAAGACCAAGATGGAAAACTTATGTTTGTGAAAACAATATGCAAGAAAGTGGCCTACTTGATGCAGAGATTAATTCCTATATCTACGTATACATCAACAAATATGGCGTAGCAAGAACCTTTGTAAGTTCGAGTTTCATGCAGGGGGTGCTACGAGAGGTGGTGGCTAGGACTATTGCTCCGATTTGTACGTGGAGTCTTCTCTGTGGTCAATCCAATAGCACAGAATATCCTAGAATTCCTTCAGAAAGGAATATCGAATTCTTTCAAAAGGGAATAGATTTTTCTTTTCGTTGTGGAGGACATTTAGTTGAGAATTTTACCTTCAGGAAATTGGGCAAACCAAGTTCTCATCTTGTTCTTAAGAAAAGGCATGTAAAGATAAGCAAGAGATCCATACTGTGGATAGAAGAAACAAAAGAATTAGACACCATTATACAAAAAAAAATAGATAACAAAGTTGGCATAGACCAAAGTTACCTACATATCAACCTGCTGACAGACCCAGTCCTTGAACATTCCGCACTCTTGTTGTGCATCTGTGGGCATTTGGATGAATGGAAGGAGACGAAATTTCATAAGAAAATAAATAAAAACAACAAGGAAATGTTTAAATACATACATAAGCACGAGTCGTGTCCACAAGGCGATGAACCTACAAACAAAACATAAAACAATTAACAATATGAATATTATAGGCACAAGAGAATTAGATTGTGTATTTGAAAATTGCACAAACCAAATCATCGATACGGTTATCAACTTGGGGAGGGCTGAACTCTTTAAGCGCGTAGTGTAACTCTACGTGCCCATCGCGTATAAGCTTAAGCACATCTTCATATGACTTGTTGTTGAAGATGATCTCAGATGCAATGAAATGATAGACGTCGTATCTATCATTCATCCTCTCCGTTTCTTTAAGAAGCTCCAAGCAATCTTGTGCAGCGGCTTCAATTTAGAAGTACAGTATCTTCTGATAAGATTGTGTTGCAATGGTGATGGCTTTGGCTAGAATAGTATCTTCTGTATTACCACACTCCACGGTATCCAGCAGCTTATGAAAGAACAGGATATATTGTAGGTCCCCTTCGAACGTAGAAGGACGTAACCACTCAGGATTTAAGCGCTGCAGTAGTAGGGAACAAATGTTAACTATTAGGGATGAAAACAGTTAGAAAAATGCTCAAACCATGTCCACAAACATTTTTTTCCCTCAGAAACAGAATCGAAACAGTAGAGCCGGAAATGAAAACGATGTCGGTATTACCGGAACATAAGAATATGTCGAAAACGGAACTATCGAAATAGAGTCGAAAAACACCTTATCGCAATGGCCAACAAGTTAAAGTCATGTTTACCTTATAAATTTACATCGCAACTATTAGTGAAGATTCAAAGTCTAATTTGAATACTTCATAATAATTGATATACAACCAAAACTGACAACACATAAGGCACATAAGGGTTATAATTAAGTTTTTTAAAAATTTTTATGGCTTGTCGGTACAATTTTTTTTCAGAAATTCTAGATAAAAATGGTATACTGCTAAAATAGTTAGGTATAAAACCAAAATGATTGTTGGTACGGTCAGGAAATTACGTAGCACTTTTCACCCCTATTAATTGTTGAGGTATAGCGATATATATTCTAATCAGTTGGATAGGGCAGTGGCAGCAACAAGACATAGAGGTGAGATGATACATGATATACGGGAGTGTTGTATTTTATTTTACCAAAGTACGTATTATATTGTTTGCATTAGTGTATTTGCAGTTACCAGTAGTAGATGATACAGCAATATATATGGGGATTTTCTCTTTTCTAAACTCAACTTTTTTTTTTAGCTGGGCCAGCCAAAGGTTGACCGGCCAAATTGTATTAAGAAAGAAGAATTTACAAGGGTTCGTCGGTTACAAAATCAACACGAAAAATACCGATACTCGGGGATCAGTAAAGTCAGAACCTATGATTCTGCATCTGGACACACTACGTCTCCGGAGCAGTGCTCGTTGAAGCACACCTGACGAACAAGCCAGGGACAAAGACTTTTTTTTTCGAAGTGCTACGTAGACAGATTACTCTTGTGTATATCAAACCACAAATGGTCACAAGGATACAGTGCACTTTTGATCATACATACTGATACGTGTATGTAGAATTAATTATTTGGTTAATGAGATGCACCTAGCACAGTACTAATTGGCTTTATGACCTGTAAAATGACATAGAGATTATTATAGTTAGTAATAGGCTATACTATTAAACTTGCTCTGAGGTTAGGAAAAAAAATTTATTATGCAACTGGGGATTTTGCTACCTATCAAAATACGGAGTATATATATTACTCCCTCTGGTTTTTAACTTTTATATATACGTTTGACAATTCATCTTATTAAAAACAGATAATTATTATTTATTTTATTATAATTTTTTTATTATTAAATGTATTTTAAGCATGACTTATATTTTTATATACTTGTATAAATTTTTTTAATAAGATAAATGTCAAACTTAATGTCCAAAAATTAATAGCGTCGAACATTAAAAACTGAAGGTAGTACTATTATTCTATTTTTCTTGTTAATGCTCACATTTTTAATAGGATTTTTTGGGTTAAAAGAACAATAATGCGCTTCCTATGGGTATCTCTAGTGACCACGTAATCAATCAATTTGTACTGCTCTAGTAGGTACTACTGGTACTTGCGGAAGGGAGCAGTGCAGAATCAGTGGCTGGTACCTAGCATGTGTTCCAAACGGCTGAATGGTTAGGCTACTTTCTTAGAATCTGTTAGTATATTTTTTAAAATTATTAAACGGTATGTTTCGTATAAAAACTTTCTATATAGAAGTTACTTTAAAAAATCAAATAAATCTATTTTTCAAGTTTGTAATAATTAAAAATTAATTAATGATACGCTAATAATTTATCTCGTTTTGTATATCGAAATAAGCTAAACCCATTCAGCCCTTTAGAACACAGCCTTAGTACTTACGGCTAATGGTAGCAGCTCCATGAGTATTGGTCTGTAAATATCCTATAAAATCGGTGTCTATTGGTGCGCTAGATAATTAGCCCGTGAATACGTCCTAACACATTTTTAATTTCTAGTTTATGGTTTAATTTCAAGGATTTACAATTTTCTGGTTTAATTTCTAGGATTTGCGATATCTTAGAATCTATATTACAATGAAATTGCTTACTTGTGCAGTATACAATCAGAAATCTAGTCTTCGTGAGACGAAGGGAGCATATAATGAAATAGAGAATTGATAATTCTATAAGATGTGACATAGATGGTATTTTATTTTACAAATTATCTTTTCTAAGGGTCTGTTCAGTTTATTACTATTTTCAATCTTACTGAATTTTGCCATTACCATTTTTTGGATAGGTATAAAGTAAACATACTTTATTGTTGTCACCCTACCAAAATTTGGTATTTCTAGAAGTTTCATATGATAAAAACACTACCAAATTTTAGTAAGGCTAAAAACCACATTCAATAATACTAAAATTTTGGTAATGTCAAAATATACCAAATTTTGATAAGGTTAATTTTAGGAACGAACTAAATTAACCATGTTGAATGATCAGCCCATGCTGATGAACTCTTCTAAGGTATTCTTTGTTTGTGCTTCTAGAATTGGCTTATAAGCCGTACGTAAAACTAAAAAGTTATCAGCGTATCATTAATTAAGTATTAGATATTGTAAACTTGAAAAATAAATTTATTTATTTTTTAAAGAAATTTCTATATAGAAATCTTTTGTAAAAAACATCTTGTTTAACTTTTAAAAAACATACTTAGGAAAAACGAGATAATAAATCTAGGCTAAAATCTATTTTAAACACTACCTATGTCTTCTCAGCCTAAATAGTCTACCATCTACAAATTAGTGGAGGTAGTAAAAAGGAAAGACGAAAAAGGAAAAACCAGAGATCTCGATTTCTGTCGTTCCCCTCGTGGCAGAAGCGGTAAAAAAAAATCTAGGCAGGCAGAAGGGGCGCGCGCGATGTAGCGCTAGATGGGCGGAAGCACCTCGACACATGTCAACATATCGATGGATCACCATTAAGACCAATCAGATGCCTCTGCCTGAAAGCTGGCTCGAACCAATATATATACACAGGTCACTAAGCACAGTTCAATCTAAGACACTAGATATAGTTTTTATAATCTTTATATCCTCAAAAAACTAGTACTAGAAACTATTTTTTCAATACTAACACTACTATTTTGTATTTGAATTTAATACTACATCTCTCAGTATGTTTTATGTTTTAGATGTTGTATAGAAACTATATCCCATGCAAGATCTGGTTTTCTCCTCTTTCTTTATTTACTCATTTGCTATATCATCTTTTATTCTAAATAGCAGCTCATTTAATTCTATAAACATTGTCACTAGATTGGGACTATCTTAACTCACCATGACAAACAAAGGAGACAAAAAAAAATGAAGTTGAGAAAGTGGCTTCAAATAGTTTATAGAATGCCCCTCCTAACAGATACGATCAGCACGCTTCTTTCTTCAAACATCACTAAACAATTTCAGAACTTGCCTCCCTGATAAAACAAATCAGTCTCAATGCAAGAACATGTAGTATGAACATGTACTATGAAGCAAACATGATAGATCCGTAATCATCATTTAATGTTGCAAAATCACAGCATTCCATTACTTCCCAATAGCCAGAAGAATTCCATGCAACTCAAAATGGCCAAAGCTTCTAGTTGAACCTCTGTCACTCATTTTTCTTATGCTTCTACCATTGAAAATCTTACTTTTGTGATAAAATAATATTAAAACCAATTTTATTTTCCAGATGAAGTCTACATTTTCAACGTAGTACACATGAACTATATGGTGAAATATCTGTTTGCTACTTAGATATATTTTAATTGTTACACTTGTCAGTGCATATTGGTGTTTCTTTTCTTAGTACTACATTTTTCTTATACAATGCTTTTTTAAAAAAAATTAAAATTGAGAGTAAAACCAGTTGCAAACCTGTGTTGTACGAGCACCTCGAATGCTCTATACTTATGTGCCCCATTTTACTTTGAATGCTCTATACTTATGTGCCCCGTTTTTCCAAGGAAGTTGTAAAAGTTCATTCGATGGGACTTCTTTATCCTAGCATCATCATATGGCAAGGGACCTAGCATCATCATATGGCAAGGGACCTGCATGGATCAGCTTCAATTGTTCATCTTGGTCATTACTCTGGACATAAGCAAAACTTTATATACTTCCATAGAGTTGTTCCCATATCGTGCCACATGACTTCTGTACTTCCATAGAGTTGTTCTCATATCCTGCCACATGGATTGGTTGCAATGCCTCAAAATTTTCCCTACAAAATAGATTGTGATTTAAAAGTTAATTTTACTTAACCTGAGCTAGCTATATACTATCATATGTAATCCTAGTATCTGTAGTTTAGAATCTATAGTAGTACGGTAGTAGAAGTAACTTAGTTGTTTGCTTTGGTAAGGTTGTCTGACAAGAGTAGTCAGCAAGGCAAGGGTTTAGTTTAGACTAGAAAACAAGTAGTCAAAATAATAGTCGATATTGGCTAACCGACTTAAACTATATACTCCTATATATATATTTTTTGTAGCATCAAACAAAGTTTAAGCTTTTCAATAAAATCTCACAAACAAAGTTTCAGCTTGACAAGTGTAGAACATAGTTCCTACCAACATATACAGGAGATGAATTTACATTATATGGGTAAAGCACATTACCGGATGTTTGTTTTTTCCCTAGAATGTTGAGGCCGCTCAACATATTCTCCTTTTATGGCATAGTATCTTGTCCTTGTGTTTAACTTGAAAGGAGAAAGCTAGGTTTCAGCCGCTCATAACAAACAACAAACATTCTAAACCTTTTGCTATAGCAATCCTTTTGTGAGCAACCTCAAATGAGCATATTTATGTAGTACCTAGGTTGTCCATGAGCAGAAACGAACAAGGGATCTCCTGTGACTTATCTTCTGAATCAACAACACATCTGAAGGACATCCCGCCTCTCATAAGATGTGCAAATTCTCTCTCTTTATCTATTATGCAACAAAATTCCTCCGGTGACAAGATCTCCGTAGGGGATAAGCTTCTGCAAGCAAACATTATGTTGTCTATTAATCATATTAACAACAAACATCAATAAAACAAAGGACAATATAGTGAACTCTTAAATTCAATGTAAAAATTGGAGAAGGCCCTCTAATGATCTGTAAACAAAAATACATAGTAGTGTATACTGTAAAAATAGTTATTACATGCTTTAGGGAAGATATGAAATGAATCAAACCCTAATAAAGTTGGGCTTGTATTGTTTAGGACTTTGTCAGCGTCATGGGTAAGGGGGTAGTCCATTACCCTAGCTATCTACATGATAGGCAATGCGGCGTCTTGATCATCCCCAACTCCCGAAGCACGTGTGGTGGGTGCATGGGATTGGGGGTTGATGGATGTGCGGATTGCTCGGCATCCCACATGTGGCAGTGCGCCCGAAGAGAGGCCATAGATCATGGGGAGCTGCCCGATGCCCTACACGTGGTGGCGTGCCCAGAGAGGCCACCCACCGCAGGGGGCTGCTCGATGCCCTGCACGTGGCAGCGTGGCCGAATAAGGTTGGCAGGTGGTCGGGGTAGCCCATGGTGTAGGATGGGTGGGCTTCATACCTTGATAGGCACATACAGATGACGTGTGCGTTCGCACGCCCCATCATTCAACATTAAATGGGCATGCTCACAACCAGTCAAGGGCATTTAATAAGGTTGATTCGGTGTATCAAGCCTACCCTAACCAAGCCTCTCTCTCTCCCGGCGTGCCTTGTCCCGTCAGATGGGAAGGGCTCTCGTCTCTTTGGAAAGCTCGAGGCGAGGACCGGCGCAGGGGGGTCAGTGAGAGAATGTCAGTTATCGGTAGAATGGTAAAGAGACATGGTTGTAGAAGCAATGATGCAAGTACAATAGTTTTGCTAATACCTTCCCCCATGGCTAGGTGGGATAGGGGTATATAAGCCGGGCGTGGCCTCTGGTGAAGGGGCTTGATTTACTGAGTAGCAAATAGGACTTACACATTTGGGCAAGCGGAAGTGCTCGCATCCCACCCAAGCACTCCGACCAGTGTAAACTTTCCACACCATCGAGAAATCAGCAGTAGTAGGACTATTATCCCACGGGAGGTCCAAACCTAGATAATACCTTCGTGTTCTCTAGCTAGTTCAAGCGATCACAACCTTAAACCCCCCCCCCCCCCCATCACCGAACACCGGGTTCCCCGGACCTTGATTTGCAGCTATAACACGTCAATAGTGGCATGCAAGTAGGAGGGTTTTCGCTGTGATTTTTACTCAATGCAAGTTCTTGCAGAGCAAGTCATCTAGCACCAAAACCTATGACAGAAGAGCAAGAATGTGCCCGTGTCGACCTCGCCAATGATGAGTCCGACGCCATAGGCTCCAGTTTGGGGGGTGGGGGGGGGGGCGAAAGGCAACGTTGTCGACGGAGACTCCAGTGCAGTCAACTGTGGCACCGGCATGGAAGCCACAACATACAGGTGGGTCTAATACACACATGCGGGCGAGACCAGCAAACATGCTAGAAACTTTGTGTATACAAATTTTGTACATATAAAAAGCTTTGTGCACAGAAACTTTGTATATACAAATTTTGTACATATAAAATTTCTATGTATAAATTTGAAACAAATTCAACATCATATTAGCCCAACCTAAAAAAAAATTTATACATAGAATTTTACATGTTGAAAACTTTATACATAGAAACTTTATACATATAAATTTTGTGGATAGATACTTTATACATATAAATTTAGTACCTATAAACTTTATACATATAAATTTAAAACGAATTCAAAAAATATATTTGAAAACACGAAACAAACATTAGATAAAATTTGTGTGTACAAATTTGAAACGAATTCATTAGCATGTTAGTTCGGCCCAAAAAAAATTTATACGTAGAACTTTATTACAATAGAAAAATTTATACACATAAACTTTATACATACATAGATATCTTGTACATATGTACATAAAGCCTTAAGACGTATAAACTTTGTACATATAAATTTGAAACAAATTCAAAAAACAATTTTAAAAAGCAAAACATGTATATGAGTTGTGAGGCCCATCACCCATGACCAAACACTATGAAACATGCAAAAAAATATGAAACAGGCCAACCCATGAAGCCACTAAGGCCTTCACATGCAGCCATAAAAAAGACAAAAAAAAAAGGGGCTGATAAAGCACCTGGACCAAAATAGTAAAGGCTAACCAGATCACGCGGCCTATGCGTGCAGTAGCCTTTTCGCCAACCATATTGCCCCCCCCTCCCGGCGTCACACGGATTCAGTTTTCAAATTGTATCTATTGTCATATTGTTTTTTTAATGCATGCCGTGACCCCTTCTGATGGATGATTTTTGTTATTACAATTGTTTTGATCTGTTTTGTGCTCTATCAATGTATTATACATGTTTGATCTATAAACAATTGCATTTTAAGTCTTGCCAAATTTTGGAGAAAAATTACACACAAAATGCCACCAGTAACATTTTTTGCAATAAAAATTTTGGATTCAAACATTTGTCCAATAAAAAACTGGTAATTCATTGGTTATTGGTTTTACGGGCTGACATAGTAGTACTTTTGCGAATCAAGTATTCAAAACTTACCCCTCAATTGGTTGCTACTCCCTCTAGTCATAAATACTACTTCCTCCGTCCTAAAATAACTTTTTTTATCCTACAAATACTTCATCTTTAGAACAATCAATGTATTGAAATTTATAAAAGTGGGGGACAAATGCATTAGAGTTTGCTAAAGTGGGGACAAATGTATTAGAATTGGTTAAAGTGAGAGATAAATGTATTGGAGTTTGCTAAAGTAGAGCGCATTCTAGTCTTTTATCTTTGTATTGATATAAACGAAACGGGTTAAAAATAAAGTCTTTTTGAGATGGAGGTAGTAAGCATTTAGGATAGGATTAGGTTAAAAACTTTCGAGGGTTTGACCATCAGTTTTATATTAGAAAAAGCTTATAGGAATCCAATATGTTTATAACATTTGATAATACTTATGAAAAGCAAATATATGTATACCTTTTTTTACTAAGCATTTGAGAAATAGCTAATGGTCAAAGTTTTAAAAGTTTGACCGAATCTTAAATAAAACCTCAAATATCTATAATTAGAGGGGGGCAGGGTAAATTTCACATCTTTTTCATGTCATTTTTTAAGGACTAAGAAGTATTATGCCAATATCTCTGCCTTGTTGAAACATGCAAGTATGTGATCAGGTCAAGGAAATAAGGAAATGTATTGACCGTGCATCCATTAATGTCTCTTTGTAAGCCCTGGATTCGTGTACTACAGTACACTGTGTCTGTATGCAACTCCACCTCAAAACTCAGACTGATAGATAAAAAGTACTTAACCAACAACCGAACGAACACAACCCGTGCACCGATCTTGTTGATCCCGCCAACTGGACTAGCTACACGTCGTCGTGCACCGGGGCGGATGTAGCTTTTAGAGAGAGAGGGGGCTTATTGCCGTCTTCTTCCTCTAGCCCCCTCTCTTCTTCTTTCTCCTCCTATTCTTTTCCCTTCTCTCACTTCTTGTTTTTTATGGGGATCCAGCAGGTAGGGGGGCTGGTGAAGGAGTACGCGTAGGCTACGATAGCAGAAAACAGAACTTTTCTACCGCGCACACCAGGACATCTTGTGAGAGAGGGATCATAAATCGTTACCACAAGACGCGCAGTGCAGCGGAAGAAGAGTTGGAGAAGCCGGTCCAACCACGCGCGCGGTGAGGTAGTAGTGAAAGTAGTCGATCTCCGCAAACAGACCGCGATCAACCACACCACGAGCAGATCTAATCAGCGTCGATGCCGATCAATGCCGCAACGAGCAGCGCCTCCACCAGTATCCACACGTCCGGGGCTGGAACGCCGATTGCAAGTGTACTAGCACTCGTGAGCCGCTAGGGTTTGGCTCGGGAGGTGGCGGCTAGGGTTTGGCTCGAGGTCAACTGAAAAACGTGAACCTCCTCGGCCCCTTGCCTCCCTATATATAGACCTCCTCACTTGGGCCTCGTGGACTGAGACCCAATAAGAGTCTAATCGGATCTCTATCCGAATCGAGTCCATATTCGAATCACATTCGAATAAGTGTTCCAACCCATTAAGCGTGTGACCCTGTAGGTTCATATATATTTTGTCGCGACTCGGAAACGCCTTTCTGGTCACCCTGTTAATAGTGGCCTCTAGCAAGGCATATTAGCCCCAAAATATACGTAAAGATCATATCGGCTGAACCTGTAATGTCCTCATGTACAAATCTCTTTGCCTCATGATATCGATTAAGCTCAAGGCGAGACTTGTATCATCCTCTTAATAGCTTAATCACTCTCTTGATCATGTGATGAATTACAAACTTGTGATTGACACCTCAATCACCCTAGCATGGCCATGCACTTCCATAATCCATTACATCGAGGGGCCCCAGAGATATCTCTCCCGTAAGGAGGGACAAACTCTATCTTGATCATTCGCATCCCACTACATGTTTCATAGCAAACCCGAAGACTATTTTTATGACTACCCAGTTACGGAGTAGTGTTTAATAGTCCCAAAATAAGCTACTACATATGTTGGGAACCATGATGATCTCAAGTCTAAGGACTCTACATAAACACTACTTGAGACTAACTGATGACACATGAAATCTCTGCAGTATCTCATGGCAGGTCTATCCAACATATGTTCACTAACATATGTCAATATTATCGATTTGGTATCTCTATACCATGATCCATGAGATATGATCATCAATCAATACATATGCTGATATTAGAATCATATTTGTTTCTCATATGATATATGATCAGGAATCATTTAGAAATAGCAATATTTGATATTAAGAGTCTCATGAATAAGTCACGTACTCATTGATCAATAATGATAATGTCTATTTCAAGGAACAAATCAATACATTATAAACATAGCATGTGATGTATATAACATCTCCATGTTGCCTCTAGGGCATATCACTAACAGTCTCCCATTTACACTAGAGTCAACCATGTAGGTATCTCATACCCATTGCCCTAGTGTGAGCCTCATGCTTTGGCTGAGGAAGCGGCTTTATTAATGGATCTGCAATGTTCAAATCCGTTTATATTTTGCATATCTTTACATCGCCTCTCTCCACTATCTCGCGGATGAGATGAAAACGCCGTAAAATGTGCTTAGACTTCTGGTGAGATCTAGGCTCCTTGGCTTGGCAATGGCCCAACTATTTTCACAGTAGAGGTCCATTGGACTGAAGGCACTAGTCATCACACCAAGCTCGGAAACAAATTTCTTGATCCAAACAGCTTCTTTAGCAACTTCAGAAGCTGCAATGTACTCGGCTTCCGTTGTAGAATCAGCAACCGTCTCCTGCTTGGAACTCTTCTAGCTCACCGCACCGCCATTTAGGCAGAACAAAAATCCAGATTGCTATCTGAAATCGTCTTTGTTAGTTTGGAAGCTAGCATCAGTGTAACCATTTACAACGAGCTCTTCTTCACCTCCATAGACAAGGAACACATCTAGTTCTTCTCAAGTACTTCAAGATGTTCTTTACAGCAATCCAGTGACCTTCACCTGGATCTGATTGGTATCTACTCGTAGCACTTAAAGCATACGAGATATCTGGACGTGTACAAAGCATGGCATACATAATGGACCCAATGGCCGAAACATATGGGATCGTATTTATCTTATCCCACTCATCAGGTGTACTAGAATACTGACTCTTGCTAAGATTTATACCATGTGACATATGTAGGAAACCTTTCTTAGAGTCCTGCATGTTGAACATTTTCAACATCTTGTCAATGTATGTATCTTGACATAATTCAATTAGCCTTCTTGATCTGACTTTATAGATCTTGATGCCCAGAATGTATGCCACCTCTCCTAAGTCTTTTACAGAGAAACTATTTTTCAATGAAGACTTAACAGATTCAAGTATAAGAATGTCATTTTCGATCAGTAATATGTCATCCACATATAAGATCAGGAATACAAGTGTGCTCCTACTAGTCTTTTTATAAATACAAGGCTCTTCTTCATTCTTGATGAAACCAAACCCTTTGATCACTTCATTAAAACGAATATTCCAACTCAGAGACGCCTGCTTTAATCCATAAATGGATCTTTGCAGCTTGCATATCTTTCCAGCTGATTGTGGATCGACAAAACTCATGGGCTGTGTCATGTACACATCCTCACTCAGATTTTCATTAAGAAAAGTTGTTTTGACATCCATTTGCCATATTTCATAGTCGAAATATGCAGCAATCGCTAGAATGATCCGAATAGACTTTAGCATTGTGACAAGCGAAAGAGTTTCATCATAATCAACACCTTGAATTTGTTTGAAACCTTTGGCCACCAATCGTGCCTTATAGATGTGAACATTTCCATCCATGTCTATCTTTTTCTTGAAAACCTATTTGCACTCAATAGTTTTAACACCATCAGGTGGATCAACCAAGTTCCAAACTTGATTACTATGCATGGATTCAATTTTGGATCTCATGGCTTCAAGCCATTTCTCACAGTCTGGTCCCACCATCGCTTCTTTATAGGTCTTAGGCTTATCGTTGTATAACAACAATATGTTCCTTTGTTGAGTAGTCAAGAACATGTACCTCTCAGATACACGACATGACCTCTCTGACCTACGTGGTGCCGGTGTGTCTACAATAGGTCCTTCAACACTTTGTTCATCCTGCTGTGGTTTTGTAGGAGCTGAAACATTTTCAGGTGTTTCTCGAATTTCTTCGAGTTGCACCGTTCTCCCACTATCCCTTCTTGAAAGAAACTCTTTCTCTAAGAAGACACTATGTCGGGCGACAAACACTTTGCCTTCATGTTGATTATAGAAGTAATATTCTTTTGTTTCCTTAGGATACCCGACAAAGAAGCATTTGTCAGACTTAGGAGTGAGTCTATCAGATTGCAAACGTTTTACATATGCTTCACATCCCCAAATCTTAAGGAAAGACAAGTTAGGACGTTGTCTTGTCCACATCTCATATGGTGTCTTTTCTACAGACTTTGATGGAACTCTGTTTAGTGTGAACGCAGCTGTTTCAAGAGCATATCCCTAAAAGGACAATGGAAGATCATTTTGACTCATCATGGATCACACTATATCTAATAAGGTGTGATTTCTCCGTTTAGATACCGCATTCCACTGAGGTGTTCCTGGTGGAGTCAACTGTGGAACAATTCCACAATCCTTCAGATGATTGCCAAACTCATGGCTCAAATACTCGCCTCCACAATCAGATCGTAGAAACTTGATTGTTTTACCTAAATGATTTTGTACTTCATTTTAGAATTCCTTGAACTTTTCAAAGGATTCAGACTTATGTTTCATTAGGTACACATATCCATATCTACTGAAGTCATCAGTAAAAGTTATGAAGTACTGAAAACCACCTCTAGCTGTTGAGCTCATTGGTCCACATACATCAGTATGTATAAGTGCCAATAAGTCACTTGCCCTTTCACCTTGACTGGTGAAAGGTGCCCTTGTCATCTTGCTAAATAAACAAGATTCACATGTCTCAAATGATTCAAAATCAAATGAGTGTAGAAGACCATCTCTATGGAACCTCTTCATGCGTTTCTCATTTATGTGACCCAAGCAACAATGCCAAATAAACATAAGATTCAAATTATTAGGATGCTGCTTCTTTGTATTAATGTTATAGACCGGTGCCCCTTCAAGATTTAGAACGTATAACCCATTCATAATAGAAGTATGACAATAGAACATATCTTTAAAATAAAAAGAAGAACCATTGTCCATAGATCTAAAGTCATAACCTTCTGCTTGCAAATATGAAACAGAAATAACGTTCTTAGAAAAAGATGGAATACGATAACAATTATTCAATTCCAAAACTAATCCTGAAGGTAAAGATAATGGCATGGTGCCAACAGTCACCGTAGCAACTCTTGCTCCATTGCTAACGCGAAGATCCACTTCGCTCCTTCTCAAACTTCTACTTCTTGTTAGCCCCTGCAACGATTTGCATATGTGAGCAACTGATCCGGTATTAAATACCCAAAAATCAGTAGATGAAGTAGCAAAATTGATCTCTATAACATTTATACCTGAAGTGGAAGTTGCACTTCCTTTCTTCTTGAGATCCTCCAAGTACTTTGGGCAGTTCCTCTTTCAATGTCTTTGATTCCTTGCAGTAAAAGTAAACTGCATCAGGAGCAGCGCCCTTCTTGTCTTGCTTGACCTTGGATCTGCTCGCGATCTCATCGGGAGTTAACTTTCTCTTGACCGTGCATTTCTTGACATTGGGCTTGCCCTTGCCTTTCTGCATCATCATCACATGACTGGTGCTTTTTTTAATGGTTTTCTCTGCAGTTTTAAGCATCCCATGCAACTCAGCCAAGGTCTTGTCCATGTTGTTCATGTGATAGTTCAATATGAATGGCTCAAAACTCGAAGAGAGCGACTGGAGAATCACATCAGTAGCCAACTCTTGGCTAAGGGAAAAACCAAGCTTTTTCAATGTAGCCAATCATCTTAATCACATGAGGGCTGACGGAATTCTCTTCCGCAAGCCTGTACGCAAACAAGGACTTTGAAGTGTTGAACCTCTCAGCCCTTGCTTGGTTCTCAAACATACCACGCAACCCCACAATGATATTGTAAGCATTTGTGTTCTCATATTGCTTCTGAAGCTCAGAGGATATTGTGGCAAGCATGAGACAGCTCACATCAAGGGAATCATTCGTGTACTTCTCATAAACTCTCCGTGCAGACACAGAGCATTATTAGCCAAGTTCTCGGGAAAAGGAGTCTCAAGGACATACTCCTTGCGCTCTTGCTTGAGAACAATTCTCAAGTTGCGATACAAATCCATAAAGTTCGTTCCATTGAGTTTTTCTTTCTCAAGAACAGATCGTAAATTAAAAGAACTGGATGTTGTATTAGCTGACATGATCTACAACATAAGATTATGCAAAGTTTAGCACTATGTTTATGTTCATCTTTTATTAAACTATTTAACAAAAGACTCCCACTATGTGTTTTGCAACAAAACTCCCTCTAAGTTACATAGTGGGTCAAGATCCTCATTTCACTAATTCCTAGTGAGCTTTGGCATCACGGCTAGAAAACTAGTGACATGGGTAAGTAGCAACTTGCTAATCACATCCCTATGTGACTCTTGTTTGTTGGGTGGCATCACTATGCCCCGACCACAACCTGTGCCCCAAGATCCAAAACTGTTCTGATGACCTTGTTAAGTAAACCAAATACTTTCGCATGTAGATGTCCGACATCTACCCTAAATAATGATGATAACCGACTGCATCCTACTTTGGTAGGCCTACAATATGGTGATCATTATCTTTTGGTGCAACATATACAAGGGCATAAACACCTAATTTTTATTATGAGGGACTCTATCCTACCATAGCAACATATCACATATATAATTACATAAGAGTAAGATAGAAAACATCACAGATAAACACATACATCTATGAATTAGTATGGCCCAAAAGGATAGTGATCCCCATCTCCATGTATGTGTAGATGATCTTCATCCTCCACATCTCTTCTTTGGGTCACCATACTTGAAAACTTGTAACCTCAAGTCTAGGCTACTACCTATAATAGCTAGCAATTGAAGATTACAAGGATGGATTTAAGCACTAAGGTCGATACGCAGGTCGTTAAATACAATTAAGATAGCTAACAAAAGCTGAAAAATCATGACACATAGGTCATGAACGAATATTACATGCATCATATACATCTCATATATTCCAAATAAGCTATAGGGTCATACTAATTCACATCATTCCCTGCAAAAACAAGTTAGACGTAGAATCGCATTCTACCTAACGATGTGAACCCATGACGCTATCCAATTTATGAAATCGCTGTGAAAAACTATTCGGCATAACCACCTTATGCCGATCCGAGACAATCTCCAGGACTCTAGTTTTTCCACTGCCCCAGGGCTATTAGATCCATAATCTACTAGCATTCGGCATAACCTACCTTATGCCGATCCGAGACAATCTCCAGGGCGCTAATAGTGTTATGATCCACGCCTCATCTAACCCCTGTTCATGGATTGATCTTATCAACCCGTGCCTTCATCGATCCATCACATGAACCGACTAATCTAGACTGCAATAGATCTAATCTACTACTCCCACATATCAACATATGCGATGATCCAGATCACAAACTACGCAAGATGGCTCTAATACCACTGAAGGAGTACGCGTAGGCTACGATAGCAGAAAACAAAACTTTTTTACCGCGTACACCAGGACATCATGCGAGAGAGGGATCATGAATCGTTACCACTAGACGCGCAGTGCAGCGGAAGAAGAGTTGGAGAAGCCGGTCCAACCACGCGCGCGTCGAGGTAGTAGTGGAAGTAGTCGATCTCCGCAAACAGACCGCGATCAACCACACCACGAGCAGATCTAATCAGCGTCGATGCGAATCAACGCCGCAACGAGCAGCGCCTCCACCGGTATCTACACGTCTGGGGCTGGAACGCCGATTGCGAGTGTACTAGCACTCGTGAGCGGCTAGGGTTTGGCTCGGGAGGTGGCAGCTAGGGTTTGGCTCGAGGTCAACCAAAAACATGAACCTCCTCGGCCCCTCGCCTCCCTATATATAGACCTCCTCACTTGGGCCTCGTGGATCGAGACCCAATAAGAGTCTACTCGGATCTCTATCCGAATCGAGCCCATATTCGAATCACATTCGAATAAGTGTTCCAACCCATTAAGCGTGCGACCCTGTAGGTTCACGTATATTTTGTCGCGACCCGGAAAAGCCTTTCTGATCACCCTGTTAATAGCGGCCCCTAGCAAGGCATATTAGCCCCAAAATATACGTAAAGATCATATCGGCTGAACCTATAATATTCTCATGTACAAATCCCTTTGCCTCACGATATCGATTGAGCTCAAGGCGAGACTTGTGTCATCCTCTTAATAGCTCAATCACTCTCTCGATCCTGTGATGGATTACAAACTTGTGATTGACACCTCAATCACCCTAGCATGGCCATACACTTCCATAATCCATTACATCGAGGGGTCCAGAGATATCTCTCCCATAAGGAGGGGCAAATTCTATCTTGATCATTCACATCCCACTACATGTTTCATAGCAAACCCGAAGACTACTTTTATGACTATCCAGTTACGGCGTAGTGTTTAGTAGTCCCAAAATAAGCTACTATGTATGTTGAGAACCATGATGATCTTAAGTCTAAGGACTCTACATAAACACTACTTGAGACTAACTGATGACACATGAAATCTCCGCAGTAGCTCATGGCAAGTCTATCCAACATATGTTCACTAACATATGTCCATATTATCGATTTAGTATCTCTATACCATGATCCATGAAACATAATCATCAATCAATACATATACTGATGTTAGAATCATATTTGTTTCTCATATGATATATGATCATGAATCATTTAGAAATAACAACATTTGATATTAAGAGTCTCATGAATAAGTCACGTACTCATTGATCAATAATGATAATGTCTATTTCAAGGAATAAATCAATATATTATAAACATAGCATGTGATATATATAACATCTCCATGTTGCCTCTAGCGCATATTACTAACAGCTGGAGCCCCATGCTAGATCCGCCCCTGGTCGTGCAATTGAGTGTCCTTATAGCAAGTTTAATAGTATAGTCCATTACTGGCTATAATAATCTCTGTATCATTTTACAGCTAATAGTAAAGCCAATTAGTACAATAAGTTGACTATTATGCTAGGTGCATCTCATTACCCAAATAGTTAATTCTACCTACACATATCAGTATGTATGATCAAAAGTGCATTGTATCCTTGTGACCATTTGTGGTTTGATATATACATGAGTAATCTGTCTACGTAGCACGTCGAAAAAAAAGTCTTTGTCTCCGGCTTGTTCGTCAGGTGTGCATCAACGAGCATTGCTCCGAAGATGTAGTGTGTCCAGATGCACAATCATAATTACATAGCATGGACAAAGCAACAAATCACAATAGCCAGGACTCCGTTCAGAAAACTAATGCATGCAACAGCGGAGAGGAATTGCCGATATCATATCCCAAACCGAACGGATAAGCGCACCAGAAAAGACGAGCAAGCAGGCGATCTATCTGGCTAGTTGGTGCAATTGATGAAATCAACAAACGGCGGCGAATGAAGTGAGATCGAAACCGACCTCTTTGCCTACCGACTAGTCTCTCACCGATGCTACGAAGTCTTTATGTTTACTATTTTACATGTTAAAAACATGACAGAAATCTTTAGGTTTCCTATTTTATTTCTACTTTAATAACCTCACTAGCATTTTATGCATGCTAAGGGCCAAGAATGCGTGTTCACTGTATTCCTATATACATCATATAGTGGGATAAGTCGTGAACTTGCCTCTGGTCTTTTTTCATGTCTTGAGGAAGCTCGGTATTCTATTGTAGACGTGTCATCATCAGTGTTCATCAAGCCTATACCTGTGGTTGATTTTATGTTTCACAGCTTCTGAACAAGGACATCTTAGACATACCATTATCTAGTACTGAGTTCTTGAAGGTCAGGTCGTTGTGTCATCCTATTTAATCACAACTTGATCATTGCTGTTCTATTACGTAGTACTTGATTTGACTTCTCGAGTTCACTCCATTACAATATTCACCTTTTTTTTTCCCTCATGGTTAGACAAAGGTGGCTCTAGAAGGTCTGAAGGTTCAGATAATTGGCAATTTGTTCAACACGTATCATGTACAAGACCTTGTCCAGCAAGCAGCAAGGTATTTTACCATATGTATACTTGCTTACACACAAAAATATTCTCTTGTGCCTATAGTTCTGCTCTAAATAGGCCATCTATAATGATAATAGGCTAATGCTATTTTGGTTTTTCCCGCTACAGTTTTCCAGTCAACTTTAGTATTCAGTACCCATCTTTGCCTTGCTTGAAAGTGGCTTGCTTTGGGGAGACAATACTTCTGCCATTGGAGGTTAGCATCCTGAGCGAACATTTAATCTACAGCATGTTAACATATCCAACAATATTAGAAATGGGCACACACTATTGTCTTATAAAAAACTGCTTGTTATCACCTTTTGTATTCTAGGTCTGTAAAATTGCTGAGGGACAATGTCACCCGAAACAACTCAATGCGAAACAGATGGCTGCTCTTCTTCAGGTAGCTCAACAGCCCCCCTAATGAGCGCGACTATGACATTTTACAGGTAATCTGATACACAATTTCTATATTCGGTTTATGTTTGTTTGAAATTTCTTTTTAATATTTTAGCCATCTCAATAACATTAAATGAATCAGTTCAATCTGCAACCTTCCACAAGTTAATTATAAATATCATATCATGAATTTGTTTGATGATAATTAAAAGATCTACATGAAGATGTGCTTAAGATGATCATGCTGTCATCCTTATGCACAAGATTTATGTTATGTAATTAACATGTGAACAGTGAGCACTAAATCGTACATATTTAGGAGCATAAACTGGCATAATCTGATCCAAATATGACACCTAAACCCTTTCGGAAACAACCTAACTCCTGGAGTCATCATAGCAGATGCTTCCCACCCATCATGTCCTGTACAAATCAAAACCGATGGCTGAACACGTGCTTGTATGCGTGCAAGCGTGTTGGGGAAGAGGACA
Source organism: Oryza meyeriana var. granulata (assembly GCA_003991445.1). Taxonomy (NCBI): domain Eukaryota; kingdom Viridiplantae; phylum Streptophyta; class Magnoliopsida; order Poales; family Poaceae; genus Oryza; species Oryza meyeriana. The sequence goes on along the minus strand of RYFJ01000669.1, from coordinate 252,210 downwards.
GAAGGGAGGTCCTTCATTGAATTTTTTAATATTTTTGGAGGCAGCCCTAATACTTCTCCTCATAGTGTTATTGCCTTAGCTTAAGGAACGATATTGAGGCAAGTGAACATTTCCCTCAAAGTAGTATTCAGAGGATAACACATTGCCTCAGAATTTAATTTGAAGGGGACCAACTCGTATCAGCCTTAGGATGCTACCTCTGTTATGTTCTTTGTTGCAGTGACCTTTTTTCATTACTGTTAGCTTTTGAGATTGTGCACATGGGTATTTCTTGTCCATATGAAAATAAGCTCTGTCGCACCACTTGTAATTTGTTTTGTGGTCTTGAAGTTTTAGCTAGGATCATCAGGCTTCAGTTTTCTTTATCGTGGCCATTGACTATTTTCATGCATTTGATTTGGCATATCAGCAATCCATATGCATAGTAAAGTTTTCAGTTGCATATGTAATTAGTTATCATGTTCTTTTGGAAAAGAACATATTATGCTCTATATTTTTCTTATCATGTTTCTCTTTGGTTACCAGACTGTATCAGAACAAATACCAGGAGGACCCACATGCAAAAGAGTTTGGCATTAGAATTGATTTAAAACTTGCATCAGTTAAAGCTCGCATAACCTGCTCCTTGGGTATGTCTTAACCGCCATTTACATATTCTGATTGCCATGTCTGTTGCATGTGTTATGCTGTAGGTCTGACTATTGTATTTTTTTTTTCTATCAGCTTAAATTCCACGACAGTGGCAAGACGACAGGTCTGATTGCCCCTGTGCACGAGCTCGTCTTCTGTCTGCACGAGCTCGATTTTACATTAAACCGCGCGCGATTGGTGCCTCAACAAGCCATACCTCCCCGCCTTCTGAAGAAGATAGCAGTGCAGCCTCAGAGGCTGGCAATCTTCCTGCTATAAGGGATAATTTGAAATGGACCATGTTTTTCTGCTAGCTTGTAGGATGCTAAAACGGCTGTCAGCATTATCTGTCATTTTGTACGTGATGTGGTCTGTACAGTCCCACAGTTCTTGGTAGATTTGACTGAGCAGTCAAGCTCATTATCATTTAGCGAGATTCAGGTGTAGCAGCTGTACGATTACCTTTTTTTGTTTGAGAGGAGCTGTAGGATTACTGATACAGTGTTTACTTGCATTGATCAGCTGATCCGTATCGATGTGAGTGATGAATGTTCACGTTCCTGTGTGGCCCTGTTAGATTCCAATGAATGGAATGATGAATGAATATGCACATTTTCCGAGCTCCTAAACGATGTGAAATTTGTAAAAACTTTCTAAATATGAATTTTTAAAAACTTTCTTAAATCCCTTTTTTAACTTTATGTGTTTAATATATTTGTTTATACCCTCGAATAATTATCACAAATCATTCAACTGTTTAGCCATTTAGCACAAAAGAAGAATGTATGTTCAGATTAGTGGTTTCACCTTTAACCTGTAGTGCTTGTCTGTTGATTAGTTTTTTTAGATGGGTCCTGTTGATTAGTTTTCCTTGTATAACATTGGAGCTTCTAGTTCTTTTTTATGTCCCATCAGGTCAGGAAATCTTGGCCTGAGTTCAGTGGCACAGGTAGAGGAGCAAAAGCCAAGACGAAAATCATTGGCAGATATTTCTCACTTTCTCAGTTATGTCATGTTGGTCTCTTGCAGCTCCTGCCCCTCACAATCCCCTCACAGCAGTAGCGACCACACAAGCTGAGCTTGAGAGCTCAACGATTTTTTATCTCTCTTGTTCCCTTAGCAATTTCAGCTGCAGATTTGTGCTCTGCGCCTGCCAAGATACTAATGTACTGTGTTGGCCTTCAACCCGTGCTAATGTAAGTCAGTTTCTGCCTTTCGATCTGAATTCTTACCTGGTTCTTTCAGAGGTCTTGAAGTGCAGGTTTGGCCAATTAGGAAGGAAATTGCAGTTCTGTTTGATGATTTGCTTTCTGAATGTCTCGGGCATTAGTTCTAGAAGAACATGTCGGTTCTATTGGTAACCTTGAATTATACTGACATGCCCTTTTTTCCACCATTTTGCAGGTTATGGATAAGACGACATGAGGCTCAAAGGGCACACCAGATAGAGCAAGCAGATATTTTTTCAGTTTTGTCCTCTTGTAACTCCTGCACCTCGCCATCTCACCATAGTATCAGTGACCACACAAGCTAAGCTGAGCTTGAGAGCTCAACATTATCTTCTCTAGCTTGTTCTCCCTTTTCACAATTTCAGATTTTTTGCTCTTTGGCTGTCAAGACTAAAGAGTACCGTGTTGCCTTCACCCTGTGCTTATGTAAGTTAGTTTCTGTCTTCTCTGAATTGTTACTTCATTCTTTCAGAGGTCATACAGGTTTGGCCAATTAGAACATTGCATTTCTGTTTCATGGCCATGGTGAATTTTTTAATACACCTTATGGTTTTCAAACTAGTGTTTTGGATACCAATTAAATGCTACGGATTCAAATGTTTGCTTTCTGAACATCGTGGGTATAAATTCTCTAAGAATATGTCAGTTCTACTGATAACCTTCCAGTATAGTGACATTCCTTCTTCAAGAATTTTGCAGGTTAAGGATAGACGCTCTGTTGTATTATCCTATCACAAGGCCAAGATGGAAAATTTATGCCTGTCAAGATGCCATGCAACAAACTGGCCTGCTTGATGCAGAGATTAATTCTTATACCTATAGTGAAAGTAAGAACAGGAAATACAATGGAGCCTACATCGATAAAGATGGTGTTGCAAGGACCTTCAATCGAAAGAAAATATCAAGAAAAAGGGGTAATGCCAAAAATACTATCTTTCGAGTTGTTCCTGCCTTTGTTTTTTGTTCCGTACTACAGTATGGATTACTACATGCCATGAATTATCTGGCTACTTCCTCACGAATTTTCATTGTCTTGAAAATTTTTCCAGTATGGGCAGTATGTTTTCAGGTGACATTGTTTTCTCTCCTTCAAAATGATTTAATGGCTTCAGCTTCCATGCAGGAGGTGCAATGCGAGGCCGTGGCTGGAAGTACGGCTCTGGGTTTGTAGATGGAGTGTTCCCTGTGCTCAGTCCAATGGCACAGGATATCTTAGAATTTGTTCAGAAGGGAACAGATGTTGCTAAAATCTGGGAGTCTTTGGATAACATTCCTTCTACACACAATCTTTTCGATGATCTTGTGAATGTCGCCGTCCAATTCCGTATGAACAAAAAATGGGATCTGATCATTTCAGTAAGTCTGAACCAGCACATTCTCATCGTTAATTAATCGCATATTCACATCTCAATGTTTCAGTCATCTTTGATCAATATTTTGATGTTTAGTTGGTCAAAAGTGGCTATAGGTCTGCGAGTGGATCCTGTACAGGAGTTCATTCCGTCCTGACATCATCTGCTACAACTTGCTCATAGAATCCTACGGCCAAAAGCGTCAGCTGAACAAGGCAGAGTCAGTTTACATGGCTCTTCTGGAGGCTCAGTGTGTGCCAACTGAAGACACCTATGCTCTTCTCTTGCGTGCTTACTGCAATGCTGGATCGCTGCACCGAGCAGAAGGCGTGATCTCGGAGATGCGCGAGAATGGGATTCCTCCAAGTATGTAGCTCAATTCCTCTATATTGTCAAGAGAAATTAGAAACTTGTAGGTTGACATAGTAGCATAACTCATGTCAAGAGCAATCTTGCAGGTGTTACTGTATATAATGCTTACTTGGATGGCTTGCTGAAGGCAAGATGTACTGAAAAGGCGGTCGAGGTGTATCAAAGGATGAAGAGAGAACGGTGCAGAACTAACACAGAGACATACACCCTGATGATCAATGTGTATGGGAAGGTCAGAGTTCAGAGCACAATATTTTTCAGTTCACTGTAATCAGATGGCCTCACGGCTCTAAAATCTCTCTCTTTTTCTTTCTTTGAAAATTTAGCTCTGAAGAATTTCTGACATATGTTTTTTCACGACCAATTTCAAAGGCAAAGCAACCGATGTCATCGATGAAAGTTTTCAACGAGATGAAGTCAATAGGATGCAAGCCTAACATCTGCACTTACACTGCCCTAGTAAATGCATTTGCAAGGGAAGGTCTGTGCGAGAAGGCTGAAGAAGTGTTCGAGGAGATGCAGCAAGCCGGGCACGAGCCTGACGTGTATGCTTACAATGCCCTTATGGAAGCTTACAGGTGATCATCAGATCATTCATCCATGGCTCCCCAAGCCAAAGTTTCTACTCACAACTTAACTAAAAAACTAATCAGATTTCTGCAATTTTGGATTAATACCTTTCATCCTGCAATGCACCATAGTCGTGCAGGATTCCCGCAAGGCGCATCGGAGATCTTCTCCCTGATGCAGCACATGGGGTGTGAGCCTGACAGAGCTTCATACAACATCTTGGTAGACGCATATGGCAGAGCCGGCCTTCATGAAGGTACATACATGATATTTACAGTTGGTGATGGATAATTTTGCCAATTTTGTGTTCAAGAATCAATAACGTGAGTGCTATGATGCCACTGTCTGAAAGTTTAAAGCTTCTGAATAATTTGGTGCTGGTTTGGTTTTCAGATGCAGAAGCTGCATTCGAGGAGCTGAAGCAGCAGGGGATGGCGCCGACGATGAAGTCGCACATGCTGCTGCTGTCGGCACACGCCAAGTCCGGCAACGTCGCGAGGTGCGAGGAGGTGATGGCGCAGCTGCACAAGTCCGGCCTTACGCCGGACACCTTCGCGCTCAACGCCATGCTCAACGCCTACGGCCGCGCCGGCCGGCTCGACGACATGGAGCGTCTCCTCGCCGCCATGGAGCGGCGAGGCCACGCCACCGGCGCCGATACGGACGTGAGCACGTATAACGTGGTGGTGAACGTGTACGGGCGCGCGGGTTACCTGGACAGGATGGAGGCGGCGTTCGCGTCGCTGGCGGCGAAGGGGCTCGCCGCCGACGTGGTGACGTGGACGTCGCGGATGGGCGCGTACGCGAGGAAGAAGGAGTACGCGAGGTGCCTGGAGGTCTTCGAGGAGATGGTGGACGCCGGGTGCTACCCGGACGCCGGCACGGCGAGGGTGCTGCTCGCGGCGTGCTCCGACGAGCGGCAGGTGGAGCAGGTCACCGCCATCGTCAGGTCCATGCACAAGGAGGCCAAGACCCTCTTCACCATATAAATCAAACACTTGCAATACATGTATTATACGATATATTGTCTAGAGTATAATTGATTTAGGATCAACTATACGTTGCTGTAAACCGCGAATGCGCATATAGCCTAGTGGTAGAACCTCTGGTGAGCCTGAACCTAGGTTTCTCCATGCGAGGGTGAGCACGCACTATCTTATGCCTATTCTATACCGAATTATTGATATAAATTATTTACTTAATTATATGATTAAATTAAATAATTTTAAAAATAAACTTAACAAATATTTTAGAACATGTGGTTTAAATAATATTTAAATAATACAGTATAAGAAAGTTTTTTTAAAAAACGTATTTTAAGAGGCATAAAGAAAATAATCTATTTTAATAATTTGGTTAATAAGATAAGAGAAACGGTGCCTTAGTTGAATGCCGCCGTCCATGCTAACACGCTGGCCATCTCTTTTTTGTTTAATGTTGCTGTAAACCGGTGCTCTCTTTGACAGATAGATGTGTTTCGAGCCATCAGACCTTAAATCGTTGAGATGTAAAAATGATATTAGTAACTTTGTGCTTGGTGAGAAAGATATTACTCCCTCTGTGTTTATACTGTAAAACGTTTTGGTTTTTTCTCTAAGTCAAACTTTTTAAGTTTGACAATATTTATAGAAAAACATAGTAATATTTTCAACACAAAATAAATATACTATCAAAATATATCTAATATTGGATTTAATGATACTAATTTAATATTGTAGATGTTGCTATATTTTTCTATAAACTTGACCAAATAACAAAGTTTGACTTAAATATCTTATAATCTGAAAAAGAGAGAAAAAGAGAGAGTAGTGATTTTGTCATAAAGATTACTTTCATGCGGTTACATTTTTAACAAAATTATGAATATATGATTACAAAACACAATTATATATGTATTAAAGACCGTAAGACTCTAAAGTTTCATCAATTTTATTTGAAACAATAAAGTTCCTTGCTAACGTTTCATCATTCTTTTTAGATAAACTAAAGAAGTGCCGGTACGTTGAATGGGATAAAATGATGAGGAAATTGAAGAAAGAGAGAGCATGGTCGAGAGATGGCCAAGTGAGACGAAAATGGGGAAGGAGAGAGAGAGGGGGTGATCGTTCTGAGTCCAAATCTTTTTGCATGGATATGATTTGTCACTTTTAATTTGGTTTCTATTTAGATCGGACTGATGCTATGCTATGACCAAAGTTGGCTGTAATGGGACGCGGCGAGCGCAATGAACGGACGAACAATTGGGAGTTTGGATCCAACACGTTCGGTCAGTCCGATTGCTCATAGCCTGATTGGGCATCACGCCCACGCGATCGGGCAAGGCGGACTCTGCATCCATGGACGACAGACAAAAGTTTTGGTGGAAATGGTATTATTTTTTATAATAGTAGAGATATGCTAAATACGTTGATTAATTTCTAAATTAAAAGAAGAGCCATCATGACTTTCTAATTATTAGTTTTGAATTTTGGAATTATCTCCTCCCAACTAGGTTGTCAATCGTATTTCCTCATGGGTTTTCTTACTTTAACACCTTCATCTTAAAATATAGTTACTTATAGGATTTAAATTTGTCTCAAAATACAACTACTTCTCCAGCTATCTACTTGTCTCAACCAATCACAACCTTAACTTTAATCACTCTAAAACAGGGCATAAGTCTCTATTTTGAGATGGAGGTAGTAGTTGTCTGCTACAGATTGGAACTTGGAGTATATACTTTACACGGCAGAGGGGACAGGGAAAAAAATGAGGGGATGAGGAAAAAAAAGACAAAGGGGACATAGCCACTCAATGAGCTGGTCTGACATAGCCACTCAATGAGCTGGTCTGGATATCTGTAGTAGGATGCCTCTCTCTCGATGTCTTGTTTGTACTCCACCTCAATACCTCTCTCCTCATTTCTCGCTTGTTGCCCGATGTGAAGAACAGAAGAAGCTTGTGAGAGGGTTCGGCGAGGGCTCCGATCGTATTATGGATGTCCAGCAAGCTCATCGCTTTCTACGATAGCGACCGCCGCCTTTCTCCTTATCTTCCCAACTTTCACCGCAAGCACAAGCAGGGTGGCACGGCGATTGTAGAGCAGGAGCTCGCCGCTTCTAGCGTTGCCGCACCGTCCGTAGGCTCCGGCATCCTCCACCGATGCCGATCTAGAGCACCGCTGCTTCGACCACCGGCTTTTCCTCGCGCTCTTCTCACTCTAGATCCGACTGCAAGGTTAGGTCCACTGGATCCGGCCATCTTGTCTTCCTCTCCTACCTCCTTCGCACTACCGCATATAAAGTAGGCCGCGAGCCCATGTCGGCGCCAACAAAATCAGGTTCGATCTAGTCAATCTCAGCTCTGATGTGTACAATACGGTGGATTCAAGCTGTTGATTTTATTTAGGTGGATTAGAGTCGGATTTGTTGAGAAATCAATGTTCTCCTTTACCCCTCTTGTGGACTTGGTCTATCGAACAATGCAATTCCTGAACACAATTGCAGATGTGTTAACGCCAAAATTTGGTACGGATCTTTATTGGATTCGGTTAAGGAAAAATCACGGTTAACTAGCGGGAATTAAATCCAAAAGAAGCCGAATTCAAGAAGGGATCGTGAAGACCATGGAGAGGCAATTAGTATCTTATCTATAAATTAGGTAGAGATAATAATTTTTAGGAAACCTGATCTCGTGCCCGATCAGGACTTGTTGTTTTTCTTTTTATAATTAGGAAACTCCTGTTTCGTATCTGATCGGGACTATATCAACTTGGGGTATAAATACGTATGCCCGGGGATCATGTAATCATCATACACAGATCAATACAAACTTCGACGCATCGCCAACCTTTTTCAACGGGTTCTTGCTTCTCGAGCCGGGCTGCATCAGTTAAGTTCGACCTCCTGCAAGAGGGTAAGTCTCGTTACCCCGACTACTGTATCGGCTAGGACTTCCTCGGTTAGGTCCGATATTCTAGTCGGCCTGCGGTAGCCGGCTTACCACGATATATCTGTTCTGTCTACGGCTGCATCAGTTAGGTTTGATCTCATAGGCCGAGTAGATATATCACATCACGTGTGCATAGGCTTATCGGCTTACCGGGTGTAACTTATCATCAGTTTATACTGCATCGGTTAGGTCCGATCTACTAAACTGCGTAATAAATTATTCCTGCTAGGCTAATCGGTTTTATGCAAGCGTTTTATCGGGATGTATAGCCGATAAGTTATCATATTTTATATCACAATTGCATTAGATCTATCGGCCCATCGAGGTTCTGTTATCATTATCAGTCTGTGCTGCAACGGTTAGGTCCGATCTATTAAACTGGTGATAATAATTCTATCCTTACTGAGCCGATGGATGTTTATGCGATGTTCTATCGAAGTGCCTAGCCGATAGGTTATCTTTTCTTAATTAAGGCCGATTACATTGTTTAACGTTTTTGGCACGCTACACCGTTATCGGCTTTCCGGCCGATACACTTCATGTTAGTAATCGGCTAGTTTAGTTAATTATATTGTTATTGGTTCCTTGGCCACATGGTTTATTTATCTTATCCATCTATGTCATCATCGGCTTCCAGTCGATGTATAAGCGCTCTAGTTCACATCGGCAATCAGCCGATGGAGCGAGTCCAATTTAGCTTCCAGCCGATTGGCTCAACGATCTAATATTTTCTCTTCTTGTTGATTGCAGGGTCAAATTGACTGGCACGCCTACGAACCTCAAGATTTAGGACCTGCACTGAAGTTAAGCAAATCTCTCAGGTCTTCGCGTGTCTCTAGGCGCCGAACCAGATCATCGGCTCGTTCCCGACGCTGCTGGTGATTTTCGGCGTCAACAAGATGCAATTCTGCTATTTCTATAATCCCTTACTTGTGGTTGCTTTGTATATTTGTGTGTGTGTATAGTTGCTTTGTATATACATGTATATGAGTCCGTCTTAGTTGTCGATCTGACTGGAATCCGTATCCGTATAGTCACATCGATCCGGAAAATCGAAAACACAGAATAGAAGGAACGAAAAGAAATAAAATCGGAAACAAAAAACGAGACGACGCACACTCACGACGACGGGCGACGTAGCAAAAAAGGGCAAAAACGCTGCTTCTTTTTAATAGTAGAGATAAAGTTTATGGGTAAACTTTCTTCATTTCAGAAGAGGCAGCTTGTACCTACGGAGGCCCATCTTCCTGGCCCATTTGAGCTCTCCCGGCCCAATCGACTAGCCAGCTCTCCATGCAAAACGTTCGCTCGAGGGGACATCTGGCGAGAAAACTCTAGTCAATCTCAGCTTCGATGTGTACAATACAGCGGATTCAAGCTAAGATTTTATTTGGATGGATTAGAGTCGGATCTGTTGAGAAATCAAAGTTTTTTTCCTCTACCTTTATATATTTAAGTTGGGAATTTGAAAATGGTCCAATTGTAAATTTGGTCTATCTAACGATATAATTCCTTAAAAACGGCTGGAGATATAATCCTGCTATTTATATAATCTCTTACTTGTAGTTGTTTTGTATATGCATGTATATATTTGCTTCTGTTTGGTTACTTTATATATGCATGTATATGAGTCCATCTCGGTTGTCGACCTGACTGAAATTCGTATCCGTATCGTCACATGGATCTGGAAAATCGGAGACAGAACAGAAGCAACGAAGAGAAACAAAATCGGAAACAAAAAACGAGGAGATTTGCATCGCAACGAAGAGAAACAAAATCGCAACAAAAATCGTAGCGTTCGCAGATTAGAAACGCCCACGAACCGCACGATCGCATCGGACGGACGAGATCTCCCCGCAACGAAGCCCACCAGAGGCGGCTTGGGAGAAACCCTAGCGCTCGCCGCCGCCTATATAAGGGGTACAAGGACCCTCACTTCGTCCGTCCTGCCACCGCCGCCGCCGCCTCATCCCGAATCCCCTCTTCTCCTTCGAGGTCAGTTTCCAGATCCGTCTCCCCCTTCGTTTTCTCCGTGATTTCTCTGCGAGGAGCCTCAGATCTGCTTCGTGCTTCTCAGATCTGCTTCGTGCTTCTCTGGTGATGCATATACGCGAGTAGAACTAGCTTGATGAGGTTTTTACGGTGGTTTTTGGGGTTTTCTCGCATGTTTGCTCGCGGCTCTCGTATCGTGGTGCTCACTATCTCGTGTTTAGGTGGTATTGGTTCCCCGTGATGTCAATAGTTTCCTGGTTGTAATGATTTATCGGCGATTGGTTCATCTCGTGTATCGATGTTGGTAAGTCGCGGGAATTTTGTAGGTTTATGTACTGGTGAGTCAATTAGTAGTTCGTGAGCTGGTTGATAGGAGATTATTCGCTATGAAATAGCAGATTAATTTGTTCAGTGTTAGGTGGTTGTGCCGCGATTTTGTGGGTGTCTAGCGATTTATGCATGTGCTCAATTTCATATCCTTGCCTGTATATGGTGCTACAAGTTGAATACCGTCTTGATTCTATGTTAAATGTCTAGTGCTCTACCGATCTATGCCTGTTTAATTTCACATTGTTGCTATATATGACGCGATATATCAAATTACTGTCTTAATATGTTGCCAATTTGTATTGTTCTATCAAGTGATGTTTGATGTGTACTGATATTTTTCCTCTTTTCTACTGTAGTTTTAATCACTACTTTCAGCCATGGGTAAGGAGAAGACGCACATCAACATTGTGGTCATTGGCCACGTCGACTCTGGCAAGTCGACCACCACTGGTCACCTGATCTACAAGCTTGGAGGTATCGACAAGCGTGTGATCGAGAGGTTCGAGAAGGAAGCCGCTGAGATGAACAAGAGGTCATTCAAGTACGCATGGGTGCTTGACAAGCTCAAGGCCGAGCGTGAGCGTGGTATCACCATCGACATTGCCCTGTGGAAGTTCGAGACCACCAAGTACTACTGCACGGTCATTGATGCCCCTGGACACCGTGACTTTATCAAGAACATGATCACGGGTACCTCCCAGGCTGACTGTGCCGTGCTCATCATTGACTCCACCACTGGTGGTTTTGAGGCTGGTATCTCTAAGGATGGCCAGACCGTGAGCATGCTCTTCTTGCTTTCACTCTTGGAGTGAAGCAGATGATCTGCTGCTGCAACAAGGTATAACTTCTGAATGCTTCTCATGATAACATTTTTGCATAAATTCCAATTGTCTAGGTGGTCGTTGCAAATGAAACGCTTGCGTTCAATCCACATGTTTCAGTCATGCTCTGAATGTAATAAAATATTTGCTGAACTTATAATACATTTCAATCCCTTGCATCATGCCACCATGTTGTAATTTTGCAGACCATGTAATATTTCATTTGCTTTTTCTGTAATAATTTCTGTTGCGATATGAATGGTGAAAACTATATACTGCCTGAAGCATGTGTAAGTAGCATTTTTTTTTACTTGCCTGTCTTGTTTATCTAAAGCTAGCTCTAGATGTATTAGAGACGGCATTCGATATACTGTTAACTTTTAGTTTTTCACTGTCAAGGTTTACTTAAAGTTACTTGCTTCATTTAAGTAATGGGAATGCTTTCTGCCTTTGTGCTGTAGATGGATGCCACCACCCCCAAGTACTCCAAGGCCCGTTATGATGAAATTGTTAAGGAAGTCTCTTCATACCTCAAGAAGGTCGGCTACAACCCAGACAAGATCCCCTTCGTTCCCATCTCTGGTTTTGAGGGTGACAACATGATTGAGAGGTCCACCAACCTTGACTGGTACAAGGCCCAACCCTCCTTGAGGCTCTTGACCAGATCAACGAGCCAAAGAGGCCGTCCGACAAGCCCTGCGTCTTCCCTTCAGGACGTGTACAAGATCGGTGGTATTGGAACCGTCCCTGTGGGTCGTGTTGAGACTGGTGTCCTCAAGCCTGGTATGGTTGTTACCTTTGGTCCCAGTGGGCTGACCACTGAGGTCAAGTCTGTTGAGATGCACCACGAGGCCCTCCAGGAGGCCCTTCCAGGTGACAACGTTGGGTTCAACGTCAAGAACGTTGCTGTGAAGGATCTGAAGCGTGGTTATGTGGCCTCCAACTCCAAGGATGATCCTGCCAAGGAGGCTGCCAGCTTCACCTCCCAGGTCATCATCATGAACCACCCAGGCCAGATCGGCAACGGCTACGCCCCAGTGCTGGACTGCCACACCTCCCACATTGCCGTGAAGTTCGCTGAGCTGGTGACCAAGATCGACAGACGATCAGGCAAGGAGCTGGAGAAGGAGCCCAAGTTCCTCAAGAACGGTGATGCTGGTATGGTGAAGATGATTCCCACCAAGCCCATGGTGGTGGAGACCTTCTCTGAGTACCCTCCTCTTGGTCGCTTCGCCGTTCGTGACATGAGGCAGACGGTTGCTGTTGGTGTCATCAAGAACGTGGAGAAGAAGGACCCAACCGGTGCCAAGGTCACCAAGGCTGCTGCCAAGAAGAAATGAGATATGTCCGATGACTGAACCCGTATCTGCTCTTGGAATATCTAGTAGATGTAGCCTCGGGTTAAGTTTTGCTCTAGGCCATTAAACTTGTTGTTTCGTCTTATGCAAAGCTGGATGCTTAAGAGACTAATTTGATGTGTCCTATTGGTGCTTATCGTTTGAATACCTTGTTATTTCGTCTTATGCAAAGCTGGATGCTTAAGAGACTAATTTGTGCCAATTCTTGGTGTTGTTAAATGCTGAGTCGCTACTATTTTAAAAGGAATGTTTGAAACTTATGATATATTTCGAATTGCTGTCTTTTTCATTTAAGCTTGATATGGCTGGTTTCTTTGTGTGAATGTCATTTTACACTACACCATCATTGTGTGATTTGTTTAATTTGAATGATGTTGTACCAGAAACTTATGTTCGAATCATTTTAGATGCTTATTTTTTTATCAAAGTTAGCCCTGGGATGGATAAGCATTTGTTTAATTTGAATGATGTTGTGTACTTATGTTCGAATCATTTTAGATGCTTATTTTTTATCAAAGTTAGCCCTGGGATGGATAAGCGGTTTCATGTATTATTTGGGTTCCTTTGCTGCACTGCTTTTCACTATGAAGCTGAAATTTCTTGCAAGTGATGAAAGCGACCAAGTTTTAGCACAAACTACCAAAATGTTTAAGCAGGTCAAACGGTATTGTTCCATTGTTACTTGACGGAAGCATCAGCTTAGCCTCCATACAACCAACATGTCTTCAGTGGCTAGGGCACCTAGGCATATAAAACGTTAGCAAGAGAAATCGGCACTTCGGTAGGACAATGGAATATACTAGTAACCTAGAGGTGTTTATTTATTCCCTTCATTCATGCCAAGTATGTGACAGAAGGCAACACATCTACTCCACTTGTTTCAACATTCCTGACTCCAATTTGTTCTATCGAATTTCAGCTGTAACAAGATAATCACTCATTCAAGTCAGATTACCAGTGTTTAAATCATGGTACAGAGAACTGCACAAACCATACTATGTCTGATCTGAACAAGAAAGAAATTTGTCAGAATCAAGGTGACTTAACCGAAACTGATTGGGTCATGTTCGCTGGAGCCCAATTTCAGCTGTTGTTGCTTGGTCACCTTATGCTTTGATCTCCTACGAGATCTGCATCTCATCTAATTTAATCATATATATGGTCTATTGATCCATTCATCTGTCTTTTTCTGTTGTAAAATTTTGCACATGATGGATGTCCCAGTGCTCAGTTAGCCATCAAATATGTAGACAGGGTTCAATATTTATGGACTGCCGCAAACCCTGCCCCCCACCCCATACACACACACACAAAGGAAATTATCTTGGGTATGAATTTCATTTTTATAAAATTTAGCAAAATTTGTTCAAATTTCAAAATTTTCCAAACAAAATTTTCTAAAATATCCAATCTTTCCATCCCCTAAAATTTTTTCCTCTTTCCGCAACGTTGAACCCTGTTTATAGGTAAATTTCGTCACTCTTTTAACTATTAGTGTTGTTTCGTATGTGTAGATAAGATAGTTGTCGGATGAGAGATTTAATTTTTTGACACTCCACAAAGTGGGCTTCAATTATTTTGACATCATAGCCCACGATCATTGACTTAAGACGGTCCCACATGTCATCCTGACAAGTGCCAATACAATCAAAAGTGACAACGAAGTGTGTCAAATTATCAAATTTTACTTAACAGTAGGGGTGAAAACAGAGTGGGTTCGGACGGATAATGGTCTTATTATATCCTACACCATATATTTTTAGGAGATTCGGATTCGGTGCGGATGCGGATGTCAGAAATGGTATGGAGTTGGAGCGGACTCGGCCTACAAGCGAATCATAATTATTGGATAATACGTGCATATATAAAAAATAGAAGAAAGACTATAAGTGACAACTTAGCATCAAACAATGAGGCTAATTAGGCTCTAAACTCACGAGAGTGTCTTGATGTTAAAAAAGATAGATGAATCACTTGAATAGACTATGATGGTATATGGTTCAATCATATGGTGTGGTCATATGGCATAGAAAATCGAATTATCCGAATAGCATTTCATTGAATAATCCTCATAAAAAATTAGATAATCCGTATCCGTCAGATTTTAGGAATACCATATCCTAATCTACATCCGTTGGATTTTATAAACTAATTACCATATCTTCTGTTTTGTCAGATTTAGAGCGGATCAGATCAGAAACTATCCAATCGTTTTCATCCCTACTTGACAAGGACCTAGTGCGTAACAGCTCACTGATAGAGCATCCTACGCTGAAGATTAACAGGTCTAAGCGATCTTGTGAAGCCGTGGCCCGTGGGATATCAAAATGCATCGACAAGGCCATATGAAGCGTTCAGTCTTAGAGGAAAGCAACCATTACATGCGCAATACAATATGCACTATGTAGAGTATGATTGATTTAGCATCTATCTTTAGCTGCCGTGATGCTCGTGTTGTACTCCCTGGATTCTTCTTTGGTCCCATTTAGAAAGCTTGTGGAAACCGTAGCCACTAACATAATCTCCAGCTCCCTCGAACACTCTAGATTACGAGACTTAGCTACAGGCCTTTATATCTTTTCTAATTATATTCTCATCCTTCACCCCCTCAAAATCATAGAATCTAGATACTTCCCCCTTTCTCACCTAAAGGCAAGAAGTCTTTGCCTTGCTCGAGATCGGACATGAAGATGGAAGCAAGAAGAGTTTAACCTTAGCGATCGTCGCAAACTCGTTAGGAGTTTTGCGAAGATAGTGTGTGAGTGTGTTATGTTTGGTAGTCCGTTCTTGCATGGTGTGTTCCAATCTTGGACTTGGCCACACCTAATTTGGTCTTTCCATTTGCGAAAAGAATTTTTCGCGGGTAGATTTCTTTTTCTTCTCTTCTGTTTTCTCCTCTCCTAGCATTTTCTCTCTTACCTTGACCTTTCTGGGTTAGAATGGCTCGTCGTGCCCGTCGTCGGACCCGTGCCCTTAACCGTTACAGATACGAGGACAACCTAGCTCAGGCAGCCAACCATGACCCCCACAAGGATCAAAACATGGATCAAGTGGCAGATAATGGACATGAAGCCGCCAACGACCCAGCCGATCAAAATACAGACATGAACCAACTTGAGTTTCCCCCACCTCCACCACTTCCCATGAACCTCCAACAGCTCCTGGCTATGCAAACCCAGATATTACAAGGAATAGCCCAAACTCTAGCAGGATTACAACAAGGGCAAATAAAACCCAACAACCCCAACCTAACCAGCACAATGGGAGATCCAAGCTGATAGATTTTCTAAGATCTCGACCGCCAGAATTCTTCCACACCATCGAGCCAGTCAAGGCAGATGATTGGCTTAAAGATGTGGAAAGGAAGTTAAACTTGGTACAATGGACCCCACTAGAGAAGACCCTCTTCGTGGCTCATTAGTTAAAAGGACCAGCCGCTGAATGGTGGGAAAACTATTGTGCCACACATGAAGATGCCGCAACCATCGAATGGAAAGAATTCGCGAAGCTTTCTGAGCATCATATGTCCCTGAAAGTATAATCGACATGAAAAAGGATGAATTCAACAATCTGAAGCAAGGGCATAGCAGTATCAATGAATATCTGAGTCACTTCCATAAGTTGGCTCGATATGCCTCGTAAGAAGTAAATATGGAAGTTTCTAAAAGGAATGAATGTGGATTTAAGACTTCAGCTCATGGCACATGAATTCCCGACATTTCAGCATATGATCAATAAAGCTCTATTGGTAGAAGAAGCTAACAGAGAAATAGTGGATATAAGGAAACGGAAAGCCTCACAGTTTGGTCTTCAGCAAAAAGATGGATCTCATCGAAGGACCAACCCATAAGGACAATTTAATAGAGGCACAACCTAGTATGCCCTGCTATTGGATTCACTCCTCGCCCATCTACCCCCAAACCACCACAGCAATCGTCAGGTGTCAACAGTGGTAATAGTGAAGGAAGTAACTCCATGACACCCGCCGTACCGACCAGAAACTTGGCCGAAGTCGAGTGTTACCATTGCCATCAGATGAGACACTACTCTCAACAATGCCCTCAAGGCCAAGGCGATACCCGACTAGTGCAGTCCAATGTAGGAAGCAACAGAGTTCCCATGATTGGTCCCAAGAATGTCAACCCACAGAATAGTGGATCAGTGTCGCAAACCTCGCCTGCTTTTAGGAGATCTCGCTTAAACCACTATCACGCCTAGAAATTCACCAGAATTTCCAAAGCTAATTTGTGCAATAAATCCTCGTCCAGGAATCAGCCGAGGTACACAAATTGACAATTTGATAAACATAACCAAAACGAAATAACGATAAATACTTACAACAGAGGCACTTAGTCCTTACACAGAAGAAAACAGCAGCGGAACGGCAACTAGCGTAGCTTCAGCTCCAAGCCACAGGTAGCTCAACTGGGGTATAAGCCAAACACCATCTTCTCCTCCTCGCAAGGCTTCACTCTAAAGATTGCAATAATGCAAGACTGAGTACCACCCACCGTACTCAACAAGCCACACTAGGGAATGCAATGTAATGCAATAGGATACCAAAGGAAAGGCATAATATGGCTTATTTGCGTAAAACAGCATTTAAAACATTTGCATTTAAAATCATTAAAAATAATATAGTTTAATTATTAATCAGTATTGAATCAACCACTGAACAGCGCTCCAACGCAGTTCAGGCCCAAACCATAACTTCTCCAACCAGGAGCTATCAATATTCCATCATTTATTTCCATTAATGAGTAGTGTGGGACTAATCACAGAAACATTGCTAGGCTCGCACTTAACCGTGGGCATGGCTATTCGAATAGTTTTACTCTGGCCAGAGGTGTACCAATTTACCCACAAGACATAACTCCACAACACATCACTGTGCCCCTCGATACTACCACGGTACCTTGGAAAGGAATTATGACAGGATCATTCATGTAACTCGCACAATAGGAGAGCCTCCCGCCAAACCTCCGGTCTCCGGTAGGGGTGATCAATGCCCTCCCTGCAAGACGGTCCGACGCCCGAAGCATGGTCTTATTGTCACTGCCATGTGTGGACTTATACCAGCCACAAACACGCCCTAGAGCCTCCTATTGAACTCGGCACACTTCAAACTCCTGCTAGCCCATACTAGCTTGTGGTTAGCATGACTGTTGCTTCGCAACAAGTAGTCCGCGAACCGGTCCTTAATTGTCATGAGCACCGCTAGCAACAAACACAACCCTGGTGCTCACAACCCACCATTCAGTCAAATTTTAGTTGATATAGTTAATTAATCAACCACGACTAAGCGTCGTGAAAATATCACCATTAATCATTAATTAATCAGAATGAATGAATAGTTTCCCATATAAAATGACACTACAGTTTCTAGGCATGGCTAAGCAAAATCCTAAACAATCTAGCCAGATAAATAATTAAACACCCGGCTAGTCAGTATTATTCACCCAAGGTATCAAGGTATAGATAGCAATAACCAAAATGGCCATAATTATCAAGGAATATTGGCTATTAAATAATTACCCGTAATAATGTCATTCTAAAGCATTTTATGCAATAACTTTAAAATAAAATAGCTTTCACAAACGGGATCAACATGCTCAAGGAGATTGTCGTGTGACTTGCCTTACAATCGCAAAAGTCTTCAAATAATCTTCCGAACTCTTCCGTAGACTCCGCGATCTTCCGCAACGGCAACATACGTAACTACACTAAAACAATAATAAATCCTAAGAAACTCCAAATAAACAATACATAAAAATACATAAACAAGTAAATTATGATTTTAGATAAATTTAGGAAGAAGAACGGGTCGATTCGGAGTTCAAACGGAAAAGATACAGCCTCCGGAATATTGGATTTAGAGTAAATCCGAAAAGAATTAGAAAAGAATATTCTCAGGAATATTCTCTAGATTTTCGGATTAAAATAATTATTTTAGATAAATGCTGAGATATAAGGTCCATGATCAGTGACCAGGCGTATGGTGGACTTGGTTTATAGATTTAAAAATAGGAGGGGCGGATGGAATGTTGAGATGGATAACATGTGGCCGAAGGGGATGAGGTGACAACCGAAGTGGCAGCTGAGGTGGCTAGGGCTGACATGGCTTTGACCGATTAAAAGGGTTAGACGGCCAAGGTTGATTGGGATACCGTGTTCGGGCTCGCTAGCAGTATCGCCAAGAAGAGAGGCCGGGGAGGACCCGCAAGATGGTGACACAGTGAGCAGTGGCCGGTGGGACCTCCGGTCAGAGGGTCCTGGCCGGGCAAAGCAAGGGCCTGGCAAGCACGCCGGGCCACGGCACGGTGTAGCAACGCCGAAAGGATGAAGCGGCGTCCGGGCTTGGGATGCGGATGACGACGACGAAGCCGAGGTGGGTGCGGCAAGATGGCCTTGCCGCTGGCGCGGCGACCAACCGGCGGCGCAAAGCAAGCAGATGAGGACGCGACGGGCGTCGCTGTAAACGGCGGCGACGATGCCGGGCGGGGAGCAGAAGCAGTGCGAGGCAGACGGCGAGGCGGCGGACTCCAAGCGACGGCGGCAGATGGGGGAAGACAGAGGGCGGCAGAGGCAGCGACGTCGGCACTAGAGAGAACGGCGCACAGGCGATAGACGACGATGACGACTACCTGGCAACGGCGACGACGAACAGGAGGCAGAGGAGGATGGGCGACGATGCCGATTGGAAAAGAGTGATGGTAGCGATGAATCAAAGAAGGACGGCTTCGGTCCGAATGCTCACCGGCGACGGGAGGAGGCGGCGTCCGAGGCAGCCGGCGGGCGGCAGAGACGAAGACGGCGATGGCAAGTCTGGAGCTCACCAGCGGCGGAGATCGAAGAAGACGACGACGGCGACAACAGGCAGAGAAGGAGGGAGGCGGCTACGAGGATGCTCACCGTGAAGAGACGACGGCGACGACGGCTTGGGGCCTCCCAGCGACGGCCGGCGTCGGAGGGAACAGCGACGGTGGCAGATGAGAAACAGGGGCGGCTCCGCAGGCGACGGCGCTAGGAGCGGAAGAGGCAGCGGCTCCGACGGAGGCAGCAGAGGCAGGGCGGCGACGTCTGGGAGCAGCTCAGGGCGCCAGCGCGGTGGCAGGTGTAGACGGCGGCGCGACACGAGGGCGAGCTGGCGGCGGTAGATGGAGACAGCAGGGCGGCGCGACGGGGTGGCGGCGGCGGCCTGGCGGCGTGGAGAGGAGCAGAGCCGGCTAGGGCACAGGGCTGGCGGCTAAGGCATATATATGGGCGGCGGCGGGTTCGGCGGTGGCCGTTGCGGGGCGGAGGCGCAGGGGGTGGCGCACGGCCGAGATCGGGCGCAGGCCAGCACGGAGGCCGAGGGGCTCGGGGCCGGGGTGGCAACAGGCCGCGCGGCGGCGCGGGCCGAGGAGGCGGGCCGGTGGCGGCGCGTGGCGCAGGCCGGGCCGAGGAGCAGCGCGAGGGGCGCAGGAGAGGCAGCTCGGCCTCGGGAGGCAGAGGAGAGAAGAAGCAAGGAGAAGGAAGAGGAACAGTGGCCCGAAGAGAAAAAGAAATAGAAGGGAAGGAAAAAGAAAATAAAAGGGTAAAACTGGAAAGGAAAAATGGGAATCTTTTTTCGGAAAATTCCAATTTCGCAAAAATTGGAATTTGGGGATATTTGTGGCATCTGAGTCGCGTTCTGGAATTTAGAAATTTCGAAAATATTCAGGACATCGGAATTATCTGAGTACGAGGATATATATATATATATATATATATATATATATATATATACACGTATATATATATATATATATATATATACACGTATATATATATATATATATATACACGTATATATATATTGGGAATCGAAGGGTATTTGTACGAATTTAGAAAAACAAAAGTATATTTATTAGGGTCCAAGAAACAGAATATTTTGTGGGATTCCGAGAATGGAGAATATTTTCCCGATGGAAATTTGGAGAAATAAATATCGAATTATCCATCAGGTTGGGCACTAGAGGAGATTTTCCGGGAAATATTTATATATCCAAAATAGATGAATATCTTGGGGATGCGGGAAAATAGAATATTTTCTCGGGAACTGGAAAATGGAATATTCCGAATAAAATGTTTCGGGATTAGGGAATTGACGAGGGCGTTTTATTGGGACTGGAATTTGGAGAAATCTCACACAATTGGAGATTTGGATTTGTTTCGACGGAAAATGAGTTTAAGGGAATATCTGGGATTTATCTCAAAGGGGAAATATAGATATTTCGAATACAAAGGATCTCAAATTGGGAGTCCAAAAGAGTTCTAGGATTTCAAAATGAATAAATCCGGAAATTTCGAATTTAGGTTTTCGAGGTGACTTTAGGATTCTGGGAACGACACAAAACCTTAGAGGAAAAGGGAGTCAGAGTTCACAATGAACGGGGATACTTCAAAGAACTGAATTAGAAACGACCCGAACAGGGGAAAGAAAAAGGAACTTATTTATATTTAATTACTTTACTTTAGTGATCTTTATAGCATTAAAATTAATTCTGTAGCTCCGAAAAATCCAAGAAAATTTCAGAGAGTTTATTAAATCATGGGGAATTTACCAGAAGTAAATGCCACCACGAAACACGAAGAATTTATTATTATAAATACTCAAACGCTTAAAATACTCCGACAAAACCCCTGGAATATAAAAGCACCCAAGTATTTATTTAAAGATTTAAACTCAGAATTTTTAATATTGGAAATTTCAAAATTTTATTCAAACTCTTTTCTCAAACAAAGATTTTCTAGTGTATTCTTGTATTTCCATTTACCCACGATAATTTTTAATTAAGATGATTTTCAGGGCGTTTCAAATACATAGATGCAGAAGATGTTCAAGACACCCTAATCCTCGAGACCGCAGACAAAGCAACAGAAGATCAGATTCCATCGGAGCAGATAAACTTACAACAGGACCAGGAAGATTAAGAGACATGCCGACGTAGTCACAAGGATATCGTGAAGCTTTTGCCAAGACTCGAAGGATGAGGTTCGGAATAATGTAAAGAACCGACGACGACCTAGTTAGATATGTTGCCCTAGTTCTCCCACGTAGCCCTCGTGGTTCCCCTTATCTCGAATCTCAAGGTCGAGATTCTTTTTAAGGGGTAGGCTTGTAACGCCCTGGTTTTCGGGCCGTTAAAAACTATTTTAATAAAAACCTTAATTTCAAAATTTTTGGCTTTTTTTTTGTGTGTGCTTAAGGATTAGTGCCTGTTAACGCCAAAATTTGGCACGGTTCACATTGGATTTGGTTAAGGAAAGAAGATATATCAGCCGTTGGAAGCTAATCAGAAGAAGCCAGATTCAGGAAGGAATCGTGAGGACCACGACATGGCAGTCAATTACCTTATCTACTAATTAGGTAGTTTTGATAATTTTTAGGAAACCTGATCTCGTATCTGATCGGGGTTTGTTAGTTTTTCCTTTTATAATTAGGAAACTTCTGTTTCGTGTCCTATTAGGACTGTACCAACTCGGGGTATATATACGTATGCCCGGGTACCTTGTAAAGTATCAATCGATCAATTAAACTTCGGCGCATCGCCACCCTTTACCAACGGGTTCTTGCTTCTCGAGCGGGGCTGCATCGGTTAGGTCCGAACTCCTGCGAGAGGGTAAGTCTCGTTACCCCGACTACCAATCGGCTAGGACTTTCTCGGTTAGGTCCGATATTCTAGTCGGTCTATGGTAGTCGGCTTACCACGGTGTATCGGATCTGTCTACGGCTGCATCGGTTCGGTCCGACCTCTTAGGCTGGTCAGGTATATCACATCACGCGTGCATAATTTTTATCAGTTTATCGGGGGTAGTTTATCATCAGTTTGTGCTGCATCGGTTGGGTCCGACCTACTAAACTGCTAGCGATAAATTATTCCTGTTAGGCTGATATCCTTTGTGCAAGCGTCTTATCGGAATGTATAGCCGGTAAGTTATTTTCATCACAGTTGCATTAGGTCTATCGGCTCGTTGAGGTTCCTTTACTATTATCGATCTGTGCTGCATCAGTTAGGTTTGAACTACTAGATCGATAATAATAGATTTATCCTTGTCGGGCTGATCGGTGTATATGCGACGTTCTATCGGAGTGCTTAGCCGATAGGTTATCCTTTTATAAAGCCGACTGTATTATCCTTACTGTTTTGGTCATCTATATTATCATCGGTTTTCTAGCCGATGCATATGTGTTTCCTCGGCAGTCGGCTGGCTTACTATTTTTGCTTATCTATTGATAATCGGCTCCTAGCCGATGCACATGTTATACTGACATCTTGTCTATTTGCTCATAGCACTATCGGTTTCCTAGCCGATACACAGGTGCCATCGGCTATCGGCTACGAGGAGTCTATATCAGCCCGTATCGGCCGATAGCCGATTGCGCAATTGCTACCGATCCGGGCACGAGGACCAACAAGGACCCGGACGCGAGCACGAGACCCGGACGCGAGTACAAGCAGAGGCCCGGGTACGAGCATAGCGGCATCGGCTGGAAGGAATCCGTATCGGCTTGCTGGCCGATTGGATCAGTAATCTAATTTCTTCATCTCCTTGTCAATTGCTGGGTCAAATTGACTGGCACGCCCGCGAACCTCAAATATTTTAGGACCTGCACTGGAGCTAAGCAGATCTCCCAGGCCTTCGCGTGTCACCAGACGCCGAACCAGATCGTCAGCAAGCTTTTCGGCACACCCGGCGGTTTTCGGCGTCAACAGTGCCGTAGATCTCAAATCAAAACTTTCTTGAAAACCCTAAAAACCTCGGTCCCAAACTCTCTCCTAAATCCCGAGACTCAAATTTTGCAATTCGACTGTCTTTCTCAAAACTTCCTCGGAAAAATTCAGATTCAAAATCCCCTTCGAATCCCTTTTGAAGCCTTTGATTAAAATACTATTATTTCACTCCTCCCAAAAATTCTCCATCGAATACTCAGGTTCGAATTTTGCAATTTGAAGCCCTCCAATAAAAACCCTTTGAAAATCGCCTTTGAAGCCCTCCATTTAAATCTCCTTATTTTGTTCCTCTCGAAAACTCTGAATTTCATCGAAAACTCCCTTCCCAAAATTTGCCAAATTTATATATTTCTAAAACCCTCAAATCCTAGGAATTAAAATGAGATTCTAAAATTCCCTCGAGGTCCTCAAATTCTAATCCATTGCAAAAAAATTCCCAAAATATCCTTGTGAATCAAATCCCAAATTTAAATCGAAATTCCAATTCAAACCCCCACTTGAATATCCTCTCTTCCTTTTCCCAAATATTATCCAAAAGCAAACACTCTCATATATATACACACACACACACACACACACACACACACACACATATATGCTCGCTCTCAGAAACACCTCTCAAAATTCCCTAAAAATTTTCTAGTCATAATCCCAAAAATTTAAATTAAAATTGAGTCGAAAGCCTCTTTGAATTCTCTCACTTCCTCCAAAATCAGGAATTTTGTGGTCCGAAATATAAAAATTTTGGACTAAATCCCTATTAGAAATCATCAAAAACCCTCCAAAATAAATCCCTGAAAAATATAAAGGACTACTGTTCACCGTGGGCCTTCTTTTTTTCGCTCTTGGTCCACTTGGCCACAGCCAACCCCTCCGCGCCTTGCTGCTAACGTCCAGGCCCCCCATCTTCTCCCCCGCGCGCGCAACGCCTACGCTAGCAAGTGGGCCCCCTCCGCCAGTTCCCAGGCCGAGCATAGCAGTCGCCGACACGCGAGCCCCGTGTGTAAGGCCCGTCTTCCTCCTCCGCCCTCTCTCCCACGCGCCCCACTTGTTCGACGAAACGTCACACCCAAAAAAAAGAAATCGGCTGCCCCCAGAAATATCTCGGCCAAAGCCTCGACGGTCAACCACGCCTGCTCATCCTGTCCCATCACCCCGGTCGCGCCCATCCCCTGCTTCCTCCTCTCTGGCCGACACGGTCGCCAAGCCCCGTCACCCCATCCCATCCGAGCACGCCCGCCACATGCCGAGCCAAAAATCCTAGCTCCACCACCTTTGTTCCTTGTCCCATAGCACCGCCCACGCTTATAAATGGCCACCGGGCTCCTCCTCATTTTTTTCCCCACCGTGGCCGCACCGCGCTGAGCCGCCTCGCTCCTCTCCTGTCCCTTGCGCTCGCCGCGCCCAGTTGAGCTCGAGCTCGAGCTCAAGCTGCCCCGGGCTAGCGCCGCCGCCACAGAAGCCCCTATTTTCCTCTTCCTCTCTCTCACGAAGCCACACCCGCCCCGAGAGATCCCGAGCCACGCCGCTGCCGCTTCACCATTGCCGCTGCCGCAATTTCTCCTTGCTAACAAAGGTAGAGGCAGAATACCCCCTTCTCCGCCCACCTCTCGTCTCACCGCAACCAACCTGAACCTCCCCTCCCCCCCGCCTCCGCCGATCCCTAGGTCATCGGCGATGGCCGTCCACCACGCCACCTCGCTGCCGCCCCCTGTCTGCCGCCACCCACCGCTGTCTCACCTCAATCCTCTCATCCAAACCGTTCATCACGCTCGTCATGCCTCCCTCATCCCATTCCCATGTCTCGCTTCTCCATCCCCGCCTCCAATCACCGGCGCCGCTCGGCAGCCGTCGGCCGTCGATCTCCCCTCTGGTGTCTCTCTCTCCCTCACACTCTCTCCTTTTCTCCCCTATCAGACGACCCCCACCGCTCCCCCTCTGCCTTGTGGGCCCACTCATATTAATCGAGACATGTCCCACTGACATATGGGCCCTACTAATTTAACTAAAGAACCACTTACACGTAGGCCCAACTGTTTAACCTCTCTCTCTCCCAATGACAGTGGGCCCCATTTAATTAACCCCCTAATCAATCCCCTCTCTCCCTGATAGATGGGCCCAACACAATTAAAGACCTTAATTAACCTTTATTTCAAATATGCCCAACACAATTAAAGACCTTAATTAACCTTTATTTCAAATATGTGTCACTTACAAGTGGTCCCCTGGTCAGGCTCCCTCTCTCTCTTCCACTGACATATGGGCCCCATCCATTTCTCTCCCCTCTCTATATCAATGACATGTGGGGCCACCCTATCATCCCTCTCTTTGCTCCCTATGACAGGTGGACCCTGCCCTCTCTCTGAGACATTGACAAGTGGGCCAGCTCTTCAGTTTCTCTCTCTAGTCATTGACAAAAGGGCCCCACCTGTCAGCCACAATTTCCCTAAAAATATTCTTTTTCCAAAAATCCAAATAATCCTTTTCTTATTCTAGAAAATCATTAAAACATCAAAAAAATCCATATCTTTTAATCCGTACTCCGATAGACCCTATTCAAGTCTTAAAATTTTTCTAAAAATGAGACCTACCTCACGGCACTATTAGTTATTAATAGTAGTACATTATTTTTAGGGTTTTGTGTATTTTTCTCTCGCTTCACGCATAGTCGACGCTTCGGAAATTCTTTCGGACGTCGGATTTCGCGAAGTTTGAAGATAAAGACTAAGGCAAGTCACTCCTTGACCATATTGCTCCTAAATTTAAAATGTTTTGTTTGTAAAATTGCATAGTTAGTGTGCACGGTAAATTGATCGGCCTCGATTTGCGACACGAACCGACAGACCTCCTGAATAGTTGCATAAAACCTTTAGGATGTCGATACCCTATTCCTTGTCGCTCCACCCCGTGGTACCTCGGTAATCGTGCTCTCTGAGCATGGATTCCGATGGTTCTACCCACAACACAATTGTTTGTTGAATTGGGAAAAATAGGGTTTCGAAAGGTTTAAAAACCCGACATGCGATGTTGGGAGAATCGTGAAATAAAATTGTTTGCGAAAATCCACGGTGCAAAGTGATCGCCTATGTGGTGGCACTTCGTATTCGCATATAAGGACCGTTTCCTTAGGGAATTTCATCCGAGCATCTCACAGTGCGACCACACGGGTAGAATGGGACGCCCCTGGCCGAGTAACTAGTGTTCCCAGGATCGTTCAGTTGCTAATAAATGTGGGAGCGGCTGGGTGCCAAGAGGGCAATATACCCCCGTCCCTGAGTACAAGAAATGAGTTCCTAGTACTTGGTCTGAGAACCCATTTATAGGACAACATGCTATCCTGGGTGGGCTTTGGAAAGGTCTTGTCGTGAACCTTTCTCGCTGACAAGTGCGGGAAGTAAGCTCGTGTCGTGTGAGTAAAGCGTGCACCCTTTGCAAAGGTTTACAAACTATTCGAACAGCCATGCCCATGGTTATGGACGAATGTGAGGTGATTACTCTAGCGTAGATTTGTTTACCAGTGCTTTGCTAAAGAGATTTATGGTATGGGAATCGTTACCAGAATCGGCCACAGTGGCTGATGGATGACCTGAGTAGTCTGAAGCGGGATTGTGTGACCCGGGATGTCGTATGATATCATAGAATAGGCTTCCCGAGCGGAAGCAGTGTGTGATTTGAGATAAGGCTATGGATGACTTGAGAAGCCACTGAGATGAGTTATGAGATGAGATGATGTCCTAGATAGGATGAAAGTGAAAGGAAAATAATAGAGAAAAAAAAATAAAATTACGTCCTAGAGAGGACGAAAGTGAAAATAAAGTAATAGATGAGGATACAGTGGAAAGCTGCTTGAGGGTAGACCCACTGAACCGCTATCGTGATTCGACAGGCGGTATACGAATACCTAAAAACAATTAAAAATGTAATTTGTTCGCTTGAGTTGTTGGAAAGTAATTCGCGGACAGGATCGAGGCGAGAGCCTCATTCCAGTCACAATGAGACAACTCACACTTGGGGTTTTCGAAAATATTTTCAAGCAAAAAAAGGTTTGTGAAATAAACCCCAGCCTATCTTTGATAGCTTGCATAACTCACGTTTTCCATGACTTGCTAAGTACGTAAGTACTCAATCTATTTCTTTTTTCTCTCATTCAGGAAGAGTGAACTGGAAGTGAAGATTAGGGTTTCTTTCCTAATGTCAGGCCGTTGCTTGTGGATTGGGTTCCTGCTGCGTTATCGTTCCGCTGCTGTTCTGTTTGCGGGTTGCTGCTCAGAGCTTGCCCGAAGTCGCAACTTATAAAGGTATATATATATATATATATATATATATATATATATATATATATATTTACTTAGTTAATTGCTATAGTACATCTCCGTTGACCGTTGGTACCAGCAAGGTTTCCTGGGATTAGTACCGGCATCGCGGTTCCGTGGGAGTTGGCTCACGTCAATCTCCTGCGACGCTTCCTCTTTGGTGTCACTGTAGGTAGTGCCAGGGTAGGGACGTTACACTCAACCAATCACAACCTCAACTTTAATCACTCTAAAAAGGTAACCTTAATCTATACTTGTCGGAGGTGTTAACCTCGACGGCGGGAAGTCGGGAGACCCCCCTTTGAGATTCGGCCAGGGGAGTAGCTCTCAGGCGGAGTCGACGTCAGACGGATCAACGCTCGGGCAGGAACTGAGGGGGCCCGAGCTGGGAGACAGAGGTCCGGACCGTCCGATTCCGGACCGGACTGTCCGAACTGTGACGAAGCAGAAAGGGTCCGGACCGTCCGAACTGGGTCCGGACCGTCCGGACCGTAGTATTCGCACGGGAGAGACAGGAGGCGTTTAGACAGGTTCGGGCCGCCGGAGCGCAATACCCTACTCCTGTGTGTTTTCGACTATCAGAGAGATGAATGCGACCGGAATTTACAAGGAAGACCCCCGGGAGCTCGGAAGTTCACCGGGGACTTGAGGCTGAGAGTGAGCTTGTTGTCTATTGCTGGAGCTTGAGCCGCCCGCGTTCGTCTACGGCATGGATCCTCCTTTATAGAGCTTAGGGGAGTCCACAGTGCCGAGCTTGCATATGCGCAGAGGGAGAGAGAGAGGGAGATTCTGGAGAGTTCTCCCGTCCTCCCCTCCGCCTGCGATGCCCATGCCGGAGTTGGAGGAATGTCCCGTCGCCCCCGTCCGTCTGCAAAGCCTGTGCCGGAGTCGGTGGAGCGTCTGGTCGCTCACCTCCCCGCCTGCTGTGCCCACGCCGGAGCAGGTATGCAGCGGGCGGTAGAGTGGTGAGGATGTGATGGGGCATCTGGTCGTCTGGTCGACGGAGCGGGGAGACGTGACGGCGCACGCCTCAAGTCAAAAGGCTCTGACTGTACAGCGATTGCACAGTGAAAGAAGCCACCGTAGTCAAAAAGGTCTCTGACAGCGCAGCAGGCAGGCCCACGGAAGCCAGGCGTGTCACACCCCGTCGCATCGTCAGCGGTTGGAGAGCCGATGCACTAGAGAGGCGAGGCCCGGGCTCGGGAGGCGGCACCCGGGACCGGGCGCCGGGTCCCGGGCACGAGAAGCGGCTTCCCAGAACCGGAGCTGAGGCCCCGGGTACCGGGGGTGTCACCGGGGACTGGGGATGTCCTCGGGGCCCCGCGCCACTTGACTAGAGAAAGGCCGTAGCCGCCTGTTGCCGGTGCAGAATATAGCCCCCGGGGAGCTGACGTGGCAGAGGATCCACGCGTCCCCGCGACTGTGGGGACCCCCAGTCCCGTTTCGCCGACAATACTACTTAAAAAGAGCGTAGTGGTGGCGGTGAAACCAACCCTAAGTAGACACGCTCAATCCTAACCGTTCAATCTTGATATCAAATAGCCCAGATTGCCTATCGCCTCGCGCATCCTCATCTCCAGACTCCCATCCCCCTTCATCTCTTTGCTATGCCCGCCTTTCCCTCAGCTGCAGCCACCGCCCTCCCCACCACCCTCTGCCGCCCAGATTGCCCATCCCCTCGCGCATCCACCTCTCTCGACTCCCATCCCTCCTCATCTCCTTGCTACGCCCGCCGCCCGCTGCCCTCTCCCGTCCCAGCCACCGCCTGCCCTCTCCCGTCCTAGCCACCGCCCACCAGATCGCCCGTCGCCTCGCGCATCCACCTCTCCCCACTCTTGTCCCCCCTCATCTCCTTGCTATGCCCGCCGCCCGCCACCCTCTCCCGTCCTAGCCGCCCTCTCACTCCGCACCTGCGCTGCCGCCTGGTGCCCTCGCCCCTAACCCTAGCCGCCGCCTGGCGCCCTCGCCCCACCACCGTTGTCTCTAGCCTCGCCGCCGATCACCCTCGCCCACAGCGCCTCGAATATTCGTCGCCCGTCGTCCAGACCAAGCGGCTACCGATCCATTGTTGTCCACGAGCACGCCGCCGGTGATCCCCTATTGTGCCGGTCCCCCGTCGTCCACTACCATGCCTCCCACGATCTCCCGTCGCCCACACCTCTACAATCTTCCAGGAAGAACAGCATCGCAGCGTCCAAGCCAACATGAGTGGCCCCTTCAATTCCTCCCCTATACGTCCTTTTATACTTGAATTGCTTAGGGAAATTTTAGTTCGATGCGTTTTTGTTAAAAATATCTTATTTCCAGTCTGAACTTCTTGACTATATATTATCCCATGATTGCTTTTGATTTCTCTCAGAAAAACTTTGTTCCGTACTTCCATTTTAAACATCAGTTAAACTTTTGATATTTTGCCTACAAACAGTTTACACAAACCCCATGGAAAATGTTAGTAAAAAGATTAATTTCCTGTTCTTAGAATCTTGGATAGCCACTTGACATTTGACAGTAACATAAGACCTTGAGCTAATTGCTATTTTTTGTTTGACTAAAAGGTGCTTTGAAAATATGAATTCACGACTTTTCTTTTAGCTTATGGAAGAATCAACACGGCTATGGGCATTTTAATTTATTTTGTATGCCAACCAATTTCCTGCAAACGTATACTGGTTACGTGCATTGTTGGTGCATGGACATTTCTTATTTCATATGCACATTGGGACCAGGAGCCATCCTGGGAGCATGGATGATTTAAATTTTTATTTGCTGGGCCCCCTAAGTATCCATCTTGCCTCAAGGATGTTGCTTGTCATTTTATTCAAATGCCTTTTACGCATTTATCAATCATGGAATTGATGTGTGCTACCATTGGGTGATTATTTTTTGACATTTGCCAGATGTATATAGCAGTATAGGACCTATAATTGCCTACCTTTTTCCAATTTGGAACTCAAGTCATAATCTCATGCCAAATTGTACGCCATACACTTCCCAGTGCTTGACATCTAATAGAATCCACTCACTTTATGTTTTTATATGATTACATGAAGTTGGATTCTGTTTGGTGTTAAACTTTAACTGGAATTGGAGGGATTTTAGATATCAAGGTGGAATTGGAGGGATTTTAGATATCAAGGTGACATTGTAACGTCCCGGTTTCTGGGCCTTTAAAAACTATTTTAGTAAAAACCCTAATTTTAAAAAACTTTGGATTTTTGTGTGTAGTTAAGGATTAAGTGCCGTAGATCTCAGATCAAAACATCCTTAAAACCCTACAAATCTCGGTTCCAAACTCTCTCCAAATTCTGAGACTCGAATTTTGCAATTTGACTATCCCTCTTAAAATTTCCTCAGAAAATTTAAAATCGAAATACCTCCCAAAAATTCTTTATCAAATACTCGGGTTAGAATTTTGCAATTCGAAGCCCTCCAATAAAAACCCTTTCGTAAAACCCCTCTGAAGCCTTTGATTAAAATCTCCTTATTTTTGCCCCTCCCAAAAATTCAGGAATTCCATTAAAAACTTCTGTCCCAAAATTGCCAAATTTATATATTTCTAACACCCTCAAATCCCCAGAATTAAATTTAAAATTATATATATCCTTTCGAAACCCTCCCAAAAATAATTCCTCAAATAAAACTCTAGGATGAGTTCCAAATATTTGAAATATCCTTTTAAAAAAACTTCCCTGACCTCCTATATTATTTCCACTAAAAATCACTCCTCTAAGTCCCCCTTGTTTTCCCAAAACTCAAATATCCAAAATAAAATCCAACCCCTTGGAGTTCATTATCTTTTCCCTCCAAAATCCCCATCCATTTTCTTCCATATATATATATATGTTCACATCCAAACCTCAGGGACACCTCCTAAAAATTCCCTAATTTTCTAGGAGTCAAACTCCTAAAATTAAAGTCAAAACCAAATTCAAAATTCTCAAAGATCCTTTCAAAAATCTCCCGAGAAAAATCACAAGCATCCCTGTTCTCCGTGGGCTGACCCACCTCTCTCCCTTCAGCCTCCTCTCTTCTCTTCTTCCCTTCCATTCGCTCCCCACGCAGGCGAACTGGCCCATGGGCCGCATACGCGTGCCGTGCAACGCCCGCGCCATCGCCACCACACGGTCGCCCGCACTCCAGCACGACACGCTGACATCTCGGGCCCACCAAGCCGACAGCACGGTGGACGGCCGCCCGGCACCCCACGTGCGCATGGTCTCCATTTTTCTTCCACCCATGGGCCCACTTTGTTAGATACGTCGTCCTCCTCCGCCCGCATCCCTCTCGCTCTCTCTTTCTCTATCTTCCTTCTTGATCTCTTTCTCTGCTGCTCCCGGAAAAGCTGCACTCGCCATTCCTCCCTGTCCCGGCTAGGGCGAGTTCGTGCACCCTTCGTCAACCTCGTGGGACCCGCCTCCCCGGCCACCAGTGCGAATCGTGCCCCTTCCTGCTCGATCTCCCCGGTCAAAAAGCTGGCAGGCTAGCTCCGAAGTCGAGGATGCACACGCTGTCTCGTTGCGTCGCCGTCCCCTCTTTCTTCTCGTTCCCTCTCTGCCTACACTGCTGACAAAGGCCACAGCAACACCGTGGCGTTGTGTCGCGTCGACATAGCCACGACGTGCACCACTGTGGCCACCAACTTTGTCGATGTCGTTTTGCCTCGCCTCTGCCTACAAATCAACTCCGAGCCCTCCCACTAGCCCTCGCACAAGTCCTAGGCCCTGCCGCCTCACTCCCGCTCCACCGCCGCTTGGGACATTGCCCAAATTGCACCGCCTTGCTCCGAATCGAGCTCGAGCCCGAGCCAAGCACCACCCTCCGCCGCCGCTATCCCTCACCTCCGGTGAGCCCCCTTTTTTCTTCTTCCCTTCCTTTTTACCCTAGGACACCGAGGCCATCGCCACAGATGCATCCCCGCTGGTGACCTCGATCTACCACCGCCATACACCAAGTTCCCTAGCCACCGCTGTGGCCACTCCCACCCATCCGCGTCGTTCACTCACTTCCCCATTCCCTCTGCTCCCCGCCACCCTGCTCCCCGCCACTCTGCTCTTCTTCCTCTGGTGAGCGGCCGTCCATCGTATCACTCTGATCGCCGACGGCCGTCGATCCCCTCCGACGGCCCTCTCTTTCCCTCGCTCTCCGACGTGTCCAGCTGAGTCAGCCGCCGGACCCTACCTCGCTCTCCAGATCGGTGACCGACAAGTAGGCCAACGGCCACAAGTGCACAGTGACCACCCGGTTAATTCCCCCTTCTCCTCTGACACGTGGGCCCGCGGGGTTAAACCTCTCCTAATCCTTTCACCCCCTCACTGACTCATGGGGCCGACACCATTAAAACTAATTAATCTCCATTTCAAAATAATGAGAGACTTACAGGTGGACCCCACCTTAACCTCTTTCCTGTCCCTGACATGTGGGCCCGACCCCATTAAAAATTTTAATTTATCTTCAATTTAAATAATGTGAGGCTTACATGTGGGCCCATTCCTTTCTCTCTCCTTTGTATCAGTGACATGTAGGGCCACCCTGTCATTCTCTCTCTCCCTATCTCACTGCAGGTGGGCCTCTCCCATTAGCTCTCTTGTATGCATGACATGTGGGACCACCATGTCAGTCCCTTACCCTTCCACTTCCTCTCTCTGCCATGTGGCCCCTAGGCTTCTCTCTCCCTCACTCCCTATGACATGTGGGCCACTGCCCCCTCCTCTCTCCTCCCTATGACAAGTGGGCCAGTGTTGACACCAAAAATCACCGGCAACGTTGAGGACGAGCCGATGATATGGTTCAGTGCACTAGACACGCGAAGGCCTGGGAGATCTGCTTAGGTCCAGTGCAGGTCCTAAATTTGAGGTTCGTAGGCGTGCCAGTCAATTTGACCCCGCAATTGACAAGGAGATAGAAAATATTAGATCAATGAACCAATCGGCCGATACAGACTCCTTCCAGCCGATTGCCGATAGCACTTGTACATCGGCTTGGAAACTGATGATGATAAACAGATAATAAACCAACCGATTGCCAATAGCACTTGTGTATCGGCTACAAAGCCGATGATGATATAAGCAAATAATAAGCCAGCCGACTGCCAATAGAACATGTGCATCGGCTGGAAAGCCGATGATAGTGTAGATAATCAAAATAATAGACAATGCAATCGGCTTTATTTAGTAAAAGATAACTTATCGGCTAGACACTCCGATAAAACATCGCATAAAAACCTATCGACTCAACAAGGATAAATCTATCATTATCAATCTAGTAGGTCAAACTTAACTGATGCAGCACAGATTAATAATGATAAAAGAACCTCGATGAGCCGATAGATCTAATGCAATTATGATGTACTGTACGATAACTTATCGGCTATACATCCCGATAAGACGCTTGCATAAAATCTATCAACCTAGCAGGAATAACTTATCGCAGGCAGTTTAGTAGGTCGGACCCAACCAATGCAGCACAAACTAACGATAAATTACACCCAGTAAGCTAATAAACCTACGCACGCGTGATGTGATATATCCACTCGGCCTAAGAGATCAAACTTAACTGATGCAGCCGTAGACAGAATAGATACACCGTGGTAAGCTGACTACCGTAGATCAGCTAGAATATCGAACCTAACCGAGGAAGTCCTAGCCGATAAGGTAGTTGGGGTAACGAGACTCACCCTCTCGCAGGAGTTCGGACCTAACCGATGCAGCCCGGCTCGAGAAGCAAGAACCCGTCGAAAAAGGTGGCAATGCGCCGAAGTTGTATTGATCTGTGAGATAGTTTACATGGTCCCCGGGCATATGTATTTATACCCCGAGTTGATACAGTCCTGATCGGATACGAAACAGGAGTTTCCTAACTATAAAAGGAAAATTAACAAGCCCTGATTGGACACGAGATCAGGTTTTTCCTAAAAATCATTAAAGCTACCTAATTTATAGATAAACTTATTAACTGCCATGCTGTGGTCTTCACGATTCCTTCCTGAATTCGGCTTCTTCTGGATTAGCTTCCATCGGCTGATATAGCCTCTTTCCTTAACCGAATATGATAACGAACCGTACCAAATTTTAGTGTTAACAGCCAGCCTCTCAGTTTCTCTCTTACACTGACAATGGGCCCTACCTGTCAGCCACAAATTCCCAATATAATTCTTTTTCCAAAAATTCAAATAAAACCTTTTCTATATTTCAGAAAATCCCTAAAACTTTAAAAATTCATATCTTTTAATCCATAACTCCGATTGACCCCGTTCAAGTCTCCAAATTTTTCTAAAAATGAGATCTACCTTATGGCACTATTAGTTATTAATAATAGTATTTTATTTCTAGGGTTTTTTTGTGTTTTTCTCTCGTGTTGCGCGTAGTCGGTGCTTCAGAAATTCTTTCGGACGTCGGATTTCGCAAGGATTCGAAGACGAAGACCGAGGCAAGTCACTCCTTGACCATATTGCTCCTAAATTTAAAATATTTTGTTTGCAAAATTGCATTGCTAGTGTACAGGATAAATTGATCGGCCTCGGTTTGCATGTCAAACCGATGGACCCCCCCAGTAGTTGCATAGATCCAGTAGGATGTTGATACCCTATTTCTTGTCACTCTATCTCGTGGTACCTCGGTACCGTGCTCTCTGAGCATGGACTCCAATGGTTCTACCCACATCATTGTTGTTTGTCGAATTGGGAAAATAAGCTTTCAAAAATTTTGAAAACCCAACATGTGATGTCGGTGGAATTGCAAAACAAAATTGTTTGCAAAAATTCACAGTGCAAAGTGATCGCCTGTGTGGTAGTAAGGACCGTTTTCTTGGGGAATTTCATCCGAGCATTTCACAGTGCGACCACACGGGTGGAATGGGATGCCCCTAGCCGAGTAACTAGTGTTCCCAGGATCGTTCGGTTGCTAATAAATGTGGGATCGGCTAGGTGCCAAGAGGGCAATATACCCATGTTCTTGAGTACAGAAAATGAGTTCCTAGTACTTGGTTTTGAGAACCTATTTATAGGGCAACATGCTATCCTAGGTAGGCTTTGGAAAGGCCTTGTCACGAACTTTCCCCGCTGACGAGTGCAGGAAGTAAGCTCGCGTCGTGTGAGTAAAGCATGCACCATTTGCAAAGGTTTATAAACTGTTCGAACAGCTGTGCCCACGGTTACGGGCGAATGTGAGGTGATTCCTCTAGCGTAGATTTGTTTACCAGTGCTTTGTGAAAGTTGTTTTGTGGTATGGGAATCATTACCAGAATTGGCCTTAGTGGCTGATGGATGACCTGAGTGGTCTGAAACGGGACTGTGTGACCCGGGATATCGAATGACATCATAGATTAGGCTTCTCGAGTGGAAGCAGTGTGTGATTTGAGATGAGATTGTGGATGGCTCGAGGAGCCATTGAAATGGGATATGAGTTGAGATGATGTCCTGGATAGGACGAAAGTGAAAGAAAAATAATAGAGAAAAAAAATGAGATGACATCCTAGAAGGACGAAAGTGAAAATAAACTAATAAATGAGTATACGGTGGAAAACTTCTTAAGGACAGACCCACCAAACCACTGTCATGATCCGATAGGCGATATAGGAATAAACTTGACCAGGAAATTAAAACAATTAAAATCTGATTCGTCCGCTTGAGTTGTTGCAAAGCAATTCGCGGACAGGATCGAGGCGAGAGCCTCTTTCCAACTACACCTGAGACAACTCATACTTAGGGTTTTCGAGAATGTTTTGAAATAAAAAGATTTGCGAAATAAACCCCAGCCTTTCTTTGGTAGCCTGCATGACTCACTTTTTCTGTGACTTGCTAATTACGTATGTACTCACTCCATCTTCCCCTCCTTCAGGATGGTTGAAGTTGAAGTGAAGATTAGGGTTTCTTTCTAAATTCCAAGCCATTGCTTGAGGATTGGGTTCTCGCTTCACTGTCGTTCCGTTGCTGCTGTTCTGTTTGAAGGTTGCTGCTCAAGGCTTGCTCGAAGTAGTAACTTCTAAAGGTATAATGTGTATATTTATTTAGTTAATTGTTGTGGTACATCTTCGTTGGCCGCGGGTACCAGCAAGGTTTCCTGGGACTGATACCGGCATCGTGGTTCCGTGGGAGTTGGTTCACACCAATCTCCTGCGGCGCTTCATCTTTGGTGTCACTATAGGTGGTGCCATGGCGGGGGCGTTACAGACATCCCAATATTGGTAAGGGTGTCATTAATGTGATTGGAGTAGTTTCTAAAAATTTGTGATTGAATTATGGTTCATCAAAGTTTATATTCTTAACAATGTGCAACTTACCTCTGTATATAACTTTATCTCTTGGCACAAGGATCAGATGGAATGTTGGAACTTTGACTTTCCACCGTTACCTCTGTAGCCTAGATACATATTAATGTCTATGCGAATTGGTCCAGATGTTCATTGGTGATGGTGCTGTGGAGGCCATGGGTCCTGGGTACCTCATCACAAGCATATGGGCCACTCGGATAGAGGATGGACCTAGCCTTGTAATTAGAGATATAGTAGCACTCGGCAGACTTTGCCTTATACAATAAGGAATATACAGTCCTAGTCGGATAAATTGTATCTCTAAGAGGAGATCCCTTGGCCGTATCCGGCTGGGACTCTTACTGTGTACCCATGTCCCCTAGTATATAAGAGGAGGTAGGGCTCCCCCTGAGGATAGAAGATGATAGATCAACACAAATCCTCAAAGGAATAACACCACAACTGGACGTAGGGTATTACCTCACATCGAGAGCCTGAACCAGTATAAATCTCCCCGTGTTCCTTTGCAATCCACTGAGTTTCCATCCGTCGGGTAGCCCTGTATTCGTATTGCCAGTATAAAACATTGACAATTGGCTCGCCAGGTAGGGGCTTCGGCGAGATCTACATCAACAAGCTCGATGGATCCAACAACAGGAGTCGACGGCGACAAATTCTCCCCCGGAGACATAATTTCATTCGGAAGCCTCGACTTCGTTGCCGACATGTTCGGCAATCTCGCCTTGGCCGATGCAAATCCAATCCAACCAGCCACTCCACGCCAGTCGGCCAACAAGACACCGCAGTCACCGTCATCGATCTGCTATGGCAATCTTCCACTTCGCCGAGCCTCGGGACAACTCTCTCCTTCGGCGTCCGACTCGCGCTAGGCCTTGAGCCAGCCTAGGTCGGGCTAGGAAGGGAAGAGATCGTCAATCTCCCGCACGAGCTTAGCAACGCTGCGGATCTACATCTTACACGGCAGACCCGATCCCCCACGGTTCAGTTTGGACATGGCTTAGAGCTACTCTAGATTGGATCTAGGGAGGTCGAAGTCGTCCTTACTCTGATCAACTACTCGGATTCCGACTCCAAGTCGGACAGCAGTTCGAACACTAGTTCGGACACTAGTCTGGTGAGTTTCCTTCTGCCTCATGAGATCTTCATGGCTTCAACTCCTCCACCAGAGGTACGCCGACTACAAGAGGAGCAACAAGAGGAGGCACGCTGACTACGACAACAGGAGAAGGCCGATCGCGAGGCTCGCAACGACAAGCTACGCAAGGCTGGGTGAACCGCTCAGCAACAGATCCTCCAAACTAGAGTCGACAACCACGACGTCTTCGTCACGCCTCAGCAGAACGTTGTGGCCGCTGCAGCCCTGCTGGATACACTCCAGCTCGGGCCTGATCACCAGGCCACCCCGACTATCACCAAGATTAAAGCCATGATCACAGCTACCGCATGTCAGCAGCACCAGCAGCTGGGCGAAACATTTATATCGACCAATCGGTCGGGTTCTCCAGCAGCAATCTCGTCCACATCAGCGCGACGTCGGGCGGCCGGCTCAAGTCAGCCACACGAGGAGTCGCGGCAAACATCACTCGGCAACACCAACAACAACAATCGGCGGCATCACCAGAACGATCGTTGGTTCAACCAGGACCTCCGAGTTCGTCTACAACGCGACCTCCGACAAGACATCAATGCCCGGTGCCGTCAACGCGAAGAGGACGAGCACCGCCGACTGGAGGACGAGCATGAGCGCTTCAGCCTCCACCACGAGCGGTTCAACCACCGCGATCGGAGCCAGAGCCTTCACGAAGATGAAGGCATTTCAGCTTTCACCCATAAGCTATAGGACGTCGACGGGCCGACGGGCTTCAAGCCTACGGGGATCGAGAAATACGATGGCAAAACCAACCCAGAATCCTGGCTCACCGTATATACTCTGGCAATCAGAGCTACTGGAGGTGACCACGAAGCCATGGCTAACTACCTCCCGATCGCCCTGGCCGACTCAGCGAGGACATGGTTAACATGGCTCCCAAGGCGGTCGATCGGTTCCTAGGGAGAACTTAGGGAGCGGTTCATCGCTAACTTTCAGGGGACCTACGAGAGGCCATCTTCCGAACACGATCTATACCAATTGCACCAGAGGAAGAACGAGTCTCTGCGCGAATTTATCAAGAGGTTCTCCGAGAAGCGCAACCAAATCCCAATGATCAAGGATGAGGTCGTCATCGCCGCCTTCCGCAAGGGAGTAAAGGACGCCCTGTTCATCGCGAAATTCACTCGGAAGCCTCTAGCCACTCTCAGGGCTCTCTTCAATATGACAAACAAATACGCCGACTCGGCCAAGGCAGTCGCAGAGGCCCTCGACGAGAAGAAAGAGTCCTGGCAAAAGACCAAAAGCCAAAAGCTGACAACAAGCCACCACAGAGCAAGTCCGGCAACCGCAAGCGGAAGTCGGACAACGAGGTGGCCAATGTGGAGCGCACCCGGTCGCGGCCCCCAAGGAACAACGAATACCAGAAGGTTATGAACGGGCCTTGCCCCTTCCATCCCAAGGGCAAGCACGCGGCCAAGGATTGCTTCATGCTCAAGAAGTTTGTCTCCGAGCAGACTTCATCGTCTGGCGCCGACAAGGACAAAGACAAGCCAGACTCGGGCCCGGCAGACAATTTTCAAGATCCCCATGCCGAGCTCAACCACATCTTCGGAGGGCTGTTTGCGTACGAATCCAAGTAGAAGCAGAAGCTAACAGCACGCGACGTCAACGCGGTCTCTACAACAGACACCCCCCAATATTTGCGTTGGTCAGAAACACCCATCACATTAGACCATGCAGATCACCCCAATCGGGTCTCACACCCGGGATGCTACCCACTCGTCCTAGACCCAGTCGTCAAGAATATCAAGTTGAAGAAGGCCCTCATAGATGGAGGCAGCACACTCAATATCCTCTTCACCAAGACCCTGGATGAGATGAAAATCCCTCGTTCAGAATTGTGGTCGAGTACTGTGCCCTTCCAAGAGATAATTCCCAGCCTGTCTTCAACACCCCTCGGGCAGATAACCTTGCCGGTCACCTTTGGCACGCGGGATAACTTCCGCACAGAAAACATCTGCTTTGAGGTCACCGATTTCGAGATCACGTACCACGCGATACTCGGACGACCGGCGCTCGCCAAATTCATGGCGATACCGCACTATACCTACAGGGTACTCAAAATGCCTAGGCCAGCAGGAGTCCTCTCCCTCCGTAGCGACGTCAAGCAAGTCTTCACCTACGATAAGGAGAGCTGCGAGTTGGCTCAATCACAAGAAGCGGCAGTCGGATGCAACAGCATTCGGCAAGCCGTCACAACCGAAGTTGAGGATGACCAAGTTTCAGCCAAAAAGGCAGCGAAGTCGGGAATTTCAGCGGACTTCGACACCAAGAAGATCCCCCTGGACCCTTCCAACCCCTCCAAGACTGCTCTAGTCGGGACCAGACTCGACCCCAAATAGGAAGACGCGCTCGTCACCTTCCTCCAAGCCAACAAGGATATCTTTGCATGGAAAACGTCCGACATGCCGGGCGTACCAAGGGAGGTGATCTAGCACGACCTTATTGTCAAGACAGAAGCCAAGCCAGTTAAGCAACGGCTACGGCGCTTCGCACAAGACTGTA
This sequence comes from Oryza meyeriana var. granulata, assembly GCA_003991445.1. Classification (NCBI taxonomy): domain Eukaryota; kingdom Viridiplantae; phylum Streptophyta; class Magnoliopsida; order Poales; family Poaceae; genus Oryza; species Oryza meyeriana. Next base: position 211,634 of record RYFJ01000669.1, on the reverse strand, counting down.
AAGATGCTATTCGAGAGGAGATAACCAAGCTTCTCACAGCCATGTTCATCAAAGAGGTCTATCACACGGATTGGCTGGCAAACCCAGTCCTGGTACGGAAGAAAAAGGGTAAATGGCGCATGTGCGTCGACTACACCGATCTCAACAAGGCGTGCCCCAAGGATCCATTTGGTCTACCCAGAATAGATCAGGTGGTGGATTCAACCGCAGGGTGCGAACTTCTCAGATTTCTCAACTGTTACTTGAGATACCACCAAATCAGCCTCAAGGAGGAAGACTGCCTAAAGACGTCTTTTATCGCGCCGTTTGGAGTGTATTGCTACATTACTATACCGTTCGGTTTGAAAAATGCTGAAGCAACGTATCAATGGGCCATTCAGCGGTGTCTACACACTCAGATCAGGCGCAACGTGAAGGCCTACGTCGACAAAGTGGTGATCAAGACCAAGTCCAAAGAAGACCTCATCGCTAACCTGGAAAAAACCTTCTAAAATCTTCAAAGATTCAAGATGAATTTAAACCCGAAAAAGTACGCCTTCGGTGTGCCATCCGGCAAGCTACTTGGCTTCATCGTCTCGCATCGCAGCATCGAGCCCAACCCGGAGAAAGTCAACGCAATCATGAATATGGCACCCCCGACTAGTCAGAAGGACATCCAGAAGCTAACAGGCTGCATGGCGGCACTCAGCCGGTACATTTCCCAACTAGGCGAACGGGGCATGCCCTTTTTTAAGCTATTGAAGAAAGCTAACAATTTCCAATGGACTCACGAAGCCCAGTAAGCCTTCGAGGACTTCAAAAAATTTATCACATCACCACCGTTTTGACATCACCAATGCCCCAAGAACCATTAATGCTGTATCTGACGGCAACCACTCAGGTAGTCAGCATGGTACTGGTGGTCGAGTGATTCGAACAGGGTCACATACAGAAGATTCAACAGCCAGTCTACTTTATCAACGAGGTCCTTGCCGACTCGAAGATGAGATATCCGCAGGTCCAGAAGCTGCTGTACGGCCTACTCATCACTGTCCGGAAGCTGGTGCACTATTTCCAAGCACATCAAGTCACGGTGGTCAGATCGTATCCACTCAGGGACGTCCTGCATAACCACGAGGCCACCGGCCGAATCGCTAAATGGGCGCTCGAGTTGATGGTGTTCGACATCACCTTTCAACCACGAACAACAATGAAATCGCAAGCTCTAGCCGACTCCGTGGCCGAGTGGACAGAAGTTCAGATGCCCACATCAACAGCAAAGCTAGAGTATTAGACAATGTACTTCGACGGTTCTCTACGGATTGGCGGCGCCGGGGCCGGTGTCGTACTGACATCCCCTACCGGCGAAAAACTCAAGTATGTTCTTCAGATCCACTTCCCGGCTTCCCACAACATCGCCGAGTACGAGGCACTCATCCACGGGCTCCGCATTGCTATATCACTCGGCATCCGCTGACTGGTTGTACGAGGAGACTCTCAACTCGTGGTGAACCAATTAATGAAAGACTGGACATGCCTCGATGACACCATGATGGCATACTATCAGGAGGTCAGAAAGCTGGAAAATAAGTTCGACAGGCTGGAAATAACACATGTCCTATGACAATACAACGACGCTGCAAACGAACTGGCAAACATGGGATCCAAGCGAGAAGTGGTCCCGAGTGGGATCTTTGTCGAGCAACTCATGGAGCCGTCAGTCAAGAAGAAACCAGTGCCAGAGCAGTCGGGAGGCGAACCTACCCCGGCAATAGACGAAATACTGACCATATCCAATGATTGGCGGACTCTTGTTCTCAAATTCCTCCTGGACGATGAACTCCCAGAAGACCGCATTCAAGCCAAACAAGTCAAACGACAAAGCAAAAGTTTCCTACTAGTCGGAGAAGACCTGTACCGAAGAAGTGCATCTGGTGTCCTCATGCGCTGCGTCACCACCGAGGAAGGCAAGCAGATTCTGCAACTGATCCACTCGGGCATATGTGGCAACCATGCCACATCCAGGGCGTTAGTCGGAAAGGCTTACCGGCAGGGATTTTTCTGGCCAACAGCGGTGACAGATGCCAAAGACATTGTTCGCACATGCGAGGGTTGCTAGTTCTACGCAAGACAAACAAATCTCCTAGCCCAAGAACTCCAAACAATCCCAATCTCTTGGCTCTTTACAGTTTAGGGGTTTGACATGGTCGAACCTTTCAAGAAAGCACCAGGAGGGTTCACACACTTGTTCGTCGCAGTGGATAAATTCACGAAGTGGATTAAGGCAAAACCCGTTGCTACCATAACAGCGGCACGAATAAAGGACTTCATTATGAGTATATTATATCGATTCGGGGTCCCTAACCGTATCATCACGGACAATGGTACTCAATTCACGGGCGGCATATTTCAAGATTTCTGTGACGACTTTGGCATCAAGATCTACTATGCGTCTGTGGCACACCCGCGAAGCAATGGGCAGGTTAAACGCGCCAATGGTATGGTCTTACAAGGTATCAAGACCAGGATATTTGACCGACTACAACCATATGCGGGCCGGTGGGTACAAAAGCTCCCATCTGTTCTCTGGTCTCTCAGAACCACGGTTAATCGGGCAACAGGGCAATCCCCTTTCTTTCTGGTCTACGGTGCCGAGGCTATTCTACCAACCGAGTTAGAGTTTGGCTCTCCACGGGTTCGGGCTTACTTAGAAGACACCTGAAACAATACCCGATTGGTCGAACTAGATCAGTTGGAAGAAGCAAGGGACATCACAATAATCCAGTCAGCAAGGTATCTTCAAGGCCTGCGTGCTATCACAAACGCAATGTCCGTGGCCGCGCCTTTTTGGTCCGAGATCTTGTCGTGAGAAAAATACAAACCACCAAAGACAGGCATAAACTATCTCCAATATGGGAAGTGCCGTTCATTATAGCCGAGGTCACACGGCCAGGCGCCTATCGACTGAAGTCCAAAGACGGTGCCCTCATCAGCAACTCATGGAATATAGAACAGCTACGCCTTTTCTATACCTGAGTTTTATAGTTTTTATGTGTACAGTTTTTCTCTGACTCACTACGCCGCTTGTCTCAACCGAGTAGTGAGTCGGGAGCTGCATGTATTATATGTGCTTTGTCAATAATATACGAGCCTGTTTTGCTTAAGTTATGAGGTTTTGCAACGACTTTGTTATGTTCGCCCGAGTACAGCATCCTACGGTGAATAATTTTATTAAGTTCCTACAGACTAACTCAGCGTAGACTATACAGTCGGGTAAAGCTAATAATAACTAAGTCTGAACTTAGAGCTTGGCGGTATTGCGCATATATTTACACATGTTTTTACAAATATTCATATACACCGACTGCATGATCACCTCTGCAGTCGGCCTCGCCTTGGCTATCAGCTCCAGCGCCTCCTTAGGTGTCGTCTCCTCGGTGAACCCCTCTCCGATGGCCTCAATGTCTGCCCTGGGGTAGATTGACTTGGTCATCGCCAGGGTTTAGGCCACGCCGACAACAGTACGCTCATCCGAGTACCTCTTCAGGATACTCGGTGCATCGTTAAGGCGCGCCTACACCTGAGACACCGTGTTGGAGCTGGTTCCCACATAACGAGGATCCATCACGTCAAGGAGCCCTTTCACGGACTCAGCAAGGATCTCCCGTGACTCCTTGACGACCTTTATCTCCTCTGCAAAGGCCTGGAATTGGATTTGGGCATTGGCCCTAGCAGCTGCCCGGGTTCACCAACAAGTAAACTTGCTAGGCAAACTGCAGACAAAGCACTTAATAGACTGGTTAAGATTATTGTCAGAGCGGAGACTTACTTTCATAGTCGGCCTCCCACTTGGATTTGGCCTTCTCCAGTTCAGCTTTTTCCTCCTCGAGCTTGACGTTGGCCTTCTTCAAGTCGGCCTTCTCTTTCTCAAGCTTGGCCTTGGCCCTTGTCAAGTCGGCCTTGTCTTTTTCAAGCCCGGCCTTGGCTCTCTCGGCCTCCTTCAACTGGACTTCTCCCTCTGTTCAGGTCTTCAGCTCGGTTTCGAGGGCTGCACATCAGAATAGTCAAGTACTCAACATGGCAGTCAAGACACAACTGGGCAGTCGGAAAACAACACAGCTGGAGAAATATACTAAGGGCTTAGTTAGGAAGACGTTCGGGAGACTTACTTCCAATTTTCTTGGCTTGGTCCCAATTTTCGTCCCTGAGCTGATTGACGGCTCCCTTCAGCCAAGACTCCCTCCCCAGGTGGCGCTGCTCCAATTTGGCCTTTAATGCCTGGAGCTGGGGGGCAACCCAGGTCAGAGTCAAAAGTCAGAACACTCGTGCAAGGAGGGCTACCAAGACTCCAATACGGCGAAATTCATACCTTAATCCCCTGGGATGCGGCGATTGCGGCGCGAAGCAAGTCTTCACGCTCCTTTTCCGCCGCAACCTCGTCATGCTTGTAACTCCTCGCAGTTCCGTCGGGGGCCACCCAGCGGAATGTCCTCGGGAACTTGCGGGGAGGGGCTTCGAGCCTGGGGAGGTCCGGTCTTTCTGAAGGCAACGACGACGATGGCAACGAGGATAGCAACGGGGTTCTGGCCCTCAACTCGGCAGCCTCCGGGGCCTCGGGGGCTGGCTCAGGGGCTGGGGTGATAGCTTCGACAACCACCCCTTGGTCGGCCGGTGTCAGTGGCCCTGCAGTCAGGGTGATCTCAGTTCCTGCAACTGAGACCGTCGCCGGCTCAGCAGGTGTGCTCGCTGGCGCTAGCTCGGCTAGGGCTGGCTCGACAACGGGGGTAGCGGAACTATCTCCTTGAGATCAATGTCAGCTCGCTTCCTGCGTAACAAGTCAAATATCAAAACGCTACCATGTCAAACAAGATTTTCAGAAGACCCAAAGCAACCTACCTCTTGGAGAACTTAAGCCTCTATCCGAGGGATCCAGAGGCCGGCACTGGAGGGCCGCTGGCTATCGGGCCTGAGGGCACGGTAGTCGGCGGCGGTGTTTCTGTCCTGGTCGGCCCCGCTCGCGGTGCAGCCGGCTGGGGTGCCCGGGTACTCGGCGGCGCCATTCTTGGGCTCGATGTTGCCGAGCCTGGCAGCACTGGGCCTGACCTTGTACTCGGCGGCACTCGTATTGGGCTCGATGATGCTGAGCTCGACTGCGCTGGTCCCAGTCTAGGACTCGGCGGTGTCTTTTATCCTCAGACTCCCGGCTGCGGCACTCGGCCTCATAACTTTCTTCTTGCCCTGATCTACAACAGGTCTCTTCCCCGTTCTCTTGGAGTCGGGCTGGGCAGCAGAAGGACTTCTCGGCCTCTTCTTTGACTTCATGGCTGACAGCGTTCGGGAGTTATCATCAAACTCCTCATATGACTGTAAGCAGTTCAACAATATATTTTACACATTCTGGAGCCAATCTAGGCATATATCTTCAAGTACTCATCACAGATGAATTACAAGACAACATCAGCAAGGGTTACCTTGGGGCGCGGCCTCTTCCGGCTGTAAACCGCCATAGACCGATCTGTGTCTTTAGTTTCAACCACCCCGCTGGCAAAGAAATCCAGCAGGATGTTGGTCACCTTGTACTTGTCCATCAGGTCGGAGTATTCCCGGCTAGGATCACCTTTGCCCTTGTAGTCCTAGCCAAAGTGACACATCAGCTTCAGCGGCCTGATGCACCGAGTCAAGAAACGTCTAGCCACCCATGGACTAGTCAACCTGGCTTTCTTCAGCTTGTCAATCCTGCTAGCAAGTTTGTGAACCTGCCCCATTTCTTCAGAAGTGGGCAAAGACGACCACTTGGCAATAACCACCGGGGGCAAACCCATAAAAGGGGGAAGGCTTGGCTCAAGATCGGAGCAGTAAAACCATTCCTTATGTCAGCCTTTGAGAGAAGATTTTAGAGTGATATTGAAATAAATCCTCTTCATCTCGCTCCTAAGTTGGATACCTCCCCCCCCCCAATCACTTGGATTTTGCTCTTGGAGGGTTAGGGCTTGATATAGAACAAATATCTAAAAAAATTTAAATGGGGTTCCACACCCAGGAAGCACTCACAAAGAGTCACGAATATGGAGATTTGCAGAATCGAGTTGGGATTCAGATTCACCAACTCGAGTTCATAAAAAGCAAGGAGCTGGTGGAAGAACTCGGAAGATGGAAGAGAAAGACCCCGGTGGAAAAAAGAGGCGAAAACGACGGTCTCACCGTCCTGGGGCTCCGGAATCGATTTACCTTCAGCAGGACGCCAGTTGATGATATCGTGGCTCTGCAACTTCAGGTGCTTCTCTAGGAGCTTCAGCTTAGCCGACACGCAATCCGAAGTCGACCAGACATCATCCGACACATCTGTGAGATTTGAAGCCCTCGGCATGGTTAGGGATGAGGAGATTTGGGGGAAATGTCACGGAAGGTTTGGAATAGACGAGGAGGAGTGGAATTGCCCGAGTTCTAATAGGGAAGAGCGAACAATGGCGAACCCTAGCGGAGCGGGAGGCAAAATTTCGGCGCAGAAGCTAGAAGACGAAACGATTGGTGGATTGGACAAGATGAAGGAATCTTTTCTCTCTCCCTGCCTTTTGTAGAGCCGTTTCTGATTCGTGGGCTTAGGTTTACACAGTTGGTACTGGGCCACCAAGATACGAGTTTCTACAGTAGCACGCTCAATGTGAGCCGCTCGCTGGCTATGTTAAAATCACGGTGCTGGTGCTCCCAATAGGAACCGATGAGGTAAACAGATATGCTTCATGAAGGCCTAATTGCTGAACACATGTGTTTGGGTATCTGTCTTATCCACCAGGTATTGAGGATATATCTTTATAAGGATCACAAGTTGTTCTTCATCAAAATTGGGGATGCAGGTATCTCTCAAGTACACCTGACCACACAATGGATTTAATTTCATGAAGTGGTACTCGGCCTACATGCTTGGTCAACAGTTGCCATGAGCAATGTTATTCCAGCCGACATGACGTTGAAGAGTCTAGCTTCCGATTAGTGCACTACTCGGGAAATACTATAAATATTTCTTTCAGCCGATATGACGCTGAGGAGTCTAACTTTCAAGTGGGACGCCACTCGGGAAAGACTATAAACGCCCTTTCCAGCTGACATGAAGCTGAAGAGTCCCATATACGAGTGGCATGCTACTCGGCAAAAACTATAAATCATATTCCGGTTGATATGATACCGAAGAGTCTCATATACCAGTAGTACACTACTCGGGAAAGGCTACAAAGTTAAAGATCTTTGACTTTATGTTTAATTGTTTTCACAATTAAGCATAAAGTCAAGGGTTATACCTAATAGGTGGGTCTATTCGGCGCACACTATTTATACTTCTACATGGAGCCCTTCATAGCCTCGCTGCTAGCTGACATGAAGCAGGACTCGGGAAGAAGAAGCACTCGGACAAAGAGTACTCGGGAGCAATGCACTCGGACGATCTTCACCGTGGAAGATGAGCACTCGGCATCAGCTGTGACTCAACTATGAAGGTCTCAGGGGCTGCTGTGGAGGCCATGGGCCCTGGGTACCTCATCACAAGCATATGGGTCACTCGGATAGAGGATGGGCCTAGCCTTGTAATTAGAGATATAGTAGCACCCGGCAGACTTTGCCTTGTACAATAAGGAATATACAATCCTAGTCGAGTAAATTATATCTCTAAGAGGAGATCCCTTGGCCGTATCTGGCTGGGACTCTTACCTTGTACCTCTGTCCCCTAGTATATAAGAGGAGGCAGGGCGTCCCCTGAGGGCAGAAGATGATAGATCAACACAAATCCTCAAAGGAATAACACCACAACTGGACGTAGGGTATTACCTCATATTGAGGGTCTGAATCAGTATAAATCTCCCCGTGTTCCTTTGCAATCTACCGAGTTTCCCTCCGCCAGGTAGCCCTGTATTTATATTGCCGATGTAAAACATCGACAGGTGCAAAGCTTGTCCATGATGCCTTTCAGCTTGCAAAGGAGAAGGCCCCTGCATCATTTTTATTGATGAAATTGACGCAATTGGAACAAAGCGTTTTGATAGGTACATTTAGCTTCGTCTTTATTGTAATGCACGCAACTAGATATATTATTGTTCACAATATAATAAACCGTAGGTTTTTTTTTGGTGTAGTGAAGTTAGTGGTGACAGAGAAGTGCAGCACACAATGTTGGAGTTGCTGAATCAGTTAGATGGATTCAGTAGTGATGAGAGGATAAAGGTCAGCATGTTTATTTGTCTCTTCAGTTTGAATATTTGCAAATTGTAATCTTTTTCATTTTTAGGCTTATTTTTAAACAAACTTTATTTGTTAAAAGCTTCAACTGCACCTGCAATTCTCCATCGTCTATAAAGGTTATCACATTATTGCCATTGTGTATTTTCTTATTGGTTGCCTTTGGATTAAATATGTTGAATGAAGGCGTGCCTTGATAAATGCTCAATAGAAGGTACATGTGTCTAATTGGATTAGGATTATTATGCATAATGGCTGATACACAATCGTTTTTTCTTGATCTATTGAATTTTATTGTCTAATTATAATTTTAATCATTCAATTATATTCTAATATGAGCAAAATTTTCACATGCTTCCGTTTAATCACACGTTCTGCTATGGTGCTGCCAGACATATTCGATGACAACACTGTGTTGGCTGGTTTGATCCAAAGTGAAGAAATCATTTTTGGTGTGTTATATAATGCTCAGCAACAGTGCAGTACAAACGGATGCAATGGTACAATCCTGATTAGTTGTGTGTTTATTTATCATAACAATTTGAAAGATACTAAATTGGAACCTCTCTGGTAGTGGCTCAGATCCTGCATTGGCTTTCTACGAATACTTTATTAAATTATTTATTTATTTTTCCCCAAAAATCAAGCTGTGACAATGGGTTACCTCATGTCGCCTTACCGCCTTAACAACCATGAGTTACATGCTGTTAGGAAATATGTTATGTCTCAAGGAGATGCTCAAAATCAGATGTTATGGCACCACCATCGACAGTTTTATAGGTTATTGCATAAAAAGGATAGCGTAGCAGCTGGTAGAAACTTACATCACCTTAAGATGTCATCTTTGGAAATTATATGAAATAAAAAAGTCAACCTATATGTCATGCAATTCTGGGTATTTAATATTGCCCTTTTTTTTATTGTTACATGATTTTTCTTTCAGCTCCTGGTTAGCTATAGACTAATTTTACCATCCTGCACTTAGGTTATTGCAATGGCTACTTAGACAGCACTATTTCTCAACACATTTGGTGTGGGATCAAAGAGCAACAAGATTAGTCAGTTATAGCAAATCATACTATCTTGACACTAGGAGATCGTAGCAACTGCTGCAGTCAGTCACCACACGCCCTCTTCCTCACCATCCAGAAGAACAAATAAGTCAGAAAAATTGCGTCACATTTCCAATTCAGTATTTATATATTGCATCATATACAATTCACATATGCCCAATATATAATGTCTGTTTAGTTCTTTATTTGCTAAACTACTCACAGCTAAATGTTAGAGAGGACAAATTCTCACCAGTTTTGTCCAAAGTACACATCATGTTTGGAAAGGGGACATGTGGTTTTGGAAACTCAAATTCAATTTAGATGTGTCAAGGTAAGTTCTTTCTTACTGATTTGTGGCTTGACTATCAGTTGTACTCACCTTTTGGAGTTGTTTGATTTTTTGCGAGGCATCAACTGAGCATTTTGGAAATGAACTGATTAGTGTTGGTCAGGGTTAGCCTTTTCTTTGTGTTATGAACAACCTTTAATAGATTTTATGAATTTATTTCACCTTTGCATCACAAGAGAAGCAATACATTCAATGTGGGAATACAAAAGAGGGCATATTGTTCGGTTAAATAAATCTATGACAAATTGTATATTTTGTACCTTTGGCTGCTTTGTATTTTAGTAGTAAGTATACAAGAGACTTACAAATATATGCCAGATTACATAACGTAGTTATAATTCTTAAACTTGGGTGTGTTTGTTGTTATGTGCGACATATATTGTGGGAAAATATAATGAACTTTTATTGCGTTTATATGTTTACCGTCATCATGTGGGGAAACGTGCGTGTCTTGTTCACTGAATTTTGGTCTTTGAATTGAATTAGTCAATCAAGCAAGGGCTGATGAATTTTGGTATTGTCCATTAGTTGAAATTTTATCCTATTTTATTTCTATGTAATAGGGTTATAAAATTTGTTCCCATTGTAACGCATGGGCACTCAACTAGTCACTCTAAACAAGGCATAACTCTCTATATTTTGAGACGAAGGTAGTAGTTGTTTGCTAAAGATTGGGACTTGGAGTATATACTTTACACAACAGAGGGGACAGGGGAAAAAACAGAGGATGAGGGAAAAAAAAAGACAAAGGGGACACAACTACTTAGTGAGCTGGTCTGGATATCTGGATTAGGATGCATCTCTCTCGATGTCTTGTTTGTACTCCACCTCAGTATCTCTCTCCTCATTTCTCGCTCGTTGTCCGATGTGAAGAACAGAAGAAGCTTGCGTGCGGGTTCGGCGAGGCTCCGGTAGTATTATGGATGCCCAGCAAGCTCATCGCTTTCTCCGACAGTGACTGCCGCCTTTCTCCTCATCTTCCCAACTTCCACCGCAAGCACGAGCAGGGTGGCACGCTGGCTGTAGAGAAGGAGCTCGCTGCTTCTAGTGTTGCCGAACCGACTGCTGGCTATGGCCTCCTCCACCGATGCCGATCTAGAGCATCGCCGCTTTGACCGTCGGCTTTCCCTCGCGCTCTCTTCACTCTGGATCCAGCGGACCCAGATCCTGCTGCAAGGGTCCACTAGATCCGGCTGTCTCGTCTTCCTCTCCTACCTCCTTCGCACCGCCGCATATAAAGTAGGCCGCGAGCCCGCGTCGACACCAACAAATTAAGGTTCGATCTACTCAATCTCAGCTTTGATGTGTATAATACAGTGGATTCAAGTTGTTGATTTTATTTGGGTGGATTAGAGTCGGATCTGTTGAGAAATCAAAGTTCTTCTCCTTTAGCCTTTCATGTTCAAGTTGGAAATTTGGAAATGATCCAGTGATGGATTTGGTCTATCGAACGATGTAATTCCTGAACACATCTGGAGATACAATCTTGCTATTTATATAATCCCTTACTTGTGGTTGCTTTGTATATACATGTATATATATGCTTCTGCTTGGTTGCTTTGTATATGCATGTATATAAATCCATCTCGGTTGTCGACCTGACTGGAATCCGTATCCGTATCGTCACATCGTATCCGTATATGCAAGCGTTCGCGGATTAGAAACGCCCACGAACCGCACGATCGCATCGGACGGACGAGATCTCCCCGCAACGAAGCCCACCAGAGGCGGCTTGGGAGAAACCCTAGCGCTCGCCGCCGCCTATATAAGGGGTACAAGGACCCTCACTTCGTCCGTCCTGCCACCGCCGCCGCCGCCTCATCCCGAATCCCCTCTTCTCCTTCGAGGTCAGTTTCCAGATCCGTCTCCCCCTTCGTTTTCTCCGTGATTTCTCTGCGAGGAGCCTCAGATCTGCTTCGTGCTTCTCAGATCTGCTTCGTGCTTCTCTGGTGATGCATATACGCGAGTAGAACTAGCTTGATGAGGTTTTTACGGTGGTTTTTGGGGTTTTCTCGCATGTTTGCTCGCGGCTCTCGTATCGTGGTGCTCACTATCTCGTGTTTAGGTGGTATTGGTTCCCCGTGATGTCAATAGTTTCCTGGTTGTAATGATTTATCGGCGATTGGTTCATCTCGTGTATCGATGTTGGTAAGTCGCGGGAATTTTGTAGGTTTATGTACTGGTGAGTCAATTAGTAGTTCGTGAGCTGGTTGATAGGAGATTATTCGCTATGAAATAGCAGATTAATTTGTTCAGTGTTAGGTGGTTGTGCCGCGATTTTGTGGGTGTCTAGCGATTTATGCATGTGCTCAATTTCATATCCTTGCCTGTATATGGTGCTACAAGTTGAATACCGTCTTGATTCTATGTTAAATGTCTAGTGCTCTACCGATCTATGCCTGTTTAATTTCACATTGTTGCTATATATGACGCGATATATCAAATTACTGTCTTAATATGTTGCCAATTTGTATTGTTCTATCAAGTGATGTTTGATGTGTACTGATATTTTTCCTCTTTTCTACTGTAGTTTTAATCACTACTTTCAGCCATGGGTAAGGAGAAGACGCACATCAACATTGTGGTCATTGGCCACGTCGACTCTGGCAAGTCGACCACCACTGGTCACCTGATCTACAAGCTTGGAGGTATCGACAAGCGTGTGATCGAGAGGTTCGAGAAGGAAGCCGCTGAGATGAACAAGAGGTCATTCAAGTACGCATGGGTGCTTGACAAGCTCAAGGCCGAGCGTGAGCGTGGTATCACCATCGACATTGCCCTGTGGAAGTTCGAGACCACCAAGTACTACTGCACGGTCATTGATGCCCCTGGACACCGTGACTTTATCAAGAACATGATCACGGGTACCTCCCAGGCTGACTGTGCCGTGCTCATCATTGACTCCACCACTGGTGGTTTTGAGGCTGGTATCTCTAAGGATGGCCAGACCCGTGAGCATGCTCTTCTTGCTTTCACTCTTGGAGTGAAGCAGATGATCTGCTGCTGCAACAAGGTATAACTTCTGAATGCTTCTCATGATAACATTTTTGCATAAATTCCAATTGTCTAGGTGGTCGTTGCAAATGAAACGCTTGCGTTCAATCCACATGTTTCAGTCATGCTCTGAATGTAATAAAATATTTGCTGAACTTATAATACATTTCAATCCCTTGCATCATGCCACCATGTTGTAATTTTGCAGACCATGTAATATTTCATTTGCTTTTTCTGTAATAATTTCTGTTGCGATATGAATGGTGAAAACTATATACTGCCTGAAGCATGTGTAAGTAGCATTTTATTTTTACTTGCCTGTCTTGTTTATCTAAAGCTAGCTCTAGATGTATTAGAGACGGCATTCGATATACTGTTAACTTTTAGTTTTTCACTGTCAAGGTTTACTTAAAGTTACTTGCTTCATTTAAGTAATGGGAATGCTTTCTGCCTTTGTGCTGTAGATGGATGCCACCACCCCCAAGTACTCCAAGGCCCGTTATGATGAAATTGTTAAGGAAGTCTCTTCATACCTCAAGAAGGTCGGCTACAACCCAGACAAGATCCCCTTCGTTCCCATCTCTGGTTTTGAGGGTGACAACATGATTGAGAGGTCCACCAACCTTGACTGGTACAAGGGCCCAACCCTCCTTGAGGCTCTTGACCAGATCAACGAGCCAAAGAGGCCGTCCGACAAGCCCCTGCGTCTTCCCCTTCAGGACGTGTACAAGATCGGTGGTATTGGAACCGTCCCTGTGGGTCGTGTTGAGACTGGTGTCCTCAAGCCTGGTATGGTTGTTACCTTTGGTCCCAGTGGGCTGACCACTGAGGTCAAGTCTGTTGAGATGCACCACGAGGCCCTCCAGGAGGCCCTTCCAGGTGACAACGTTGGGTTCAACGTCAAGAACGTTGCTGTGAAGGATCTGAAGCGTGGTTATGTGGCCTCCAACTCCAAGGATGATCCTGCCAAGGAGGCTGCCAGCTTCACCTCCCAGGTCATCATCATGAACCACCCAGGCCAGATCGGCAACGGCTACGCCCCAGTGCTGGACTGCCACACCTCCCACATTGCCGTGAAGTTCGCTGAGCTGGTGACCAAGATCGACAGACGATCAGGCAAGGAGCTGGAGAAGGAGCCCAAGTTCCTCAAGAACGGTGATGCTGGTATGGTGAAGATGATTCCCACCAAGCCCATGGTGGTGGAGACCTTCTCTGAGTACCCTCCTCTTGGTCGCTTCGCCGTTCGTGACATGAGGCAGACGGTTGCTGTTGGTGTCATCAAGAACGTGGAGAAGAAGGACCCAACCGGTGCCAAGGTCACCAAGGCTGCTGCCAAGAAGAAATGAGATGCTTGATGATTGGACCCAAAAGATTGGACCCTTTCGGGATATCTAATAGATGTAGTGTCTGGGGTAAGTTTTGGCCATTGAACTTGCAGGTTTCACAGTTTTTGAACTGTTATTTCTGTCGGTGATGCGACCTGTTGCCTGTCGTTTGAATACCTCTATTTCGGCTTATGCAATTCTGGATGCTTATGAGACTAATTTGTGCCAATTGTTGGTTGTTGGATGCGGAGTTACTATTATTTTAAAGCAACGTTTGGAAAGTATGAAATGTTTAGTATCTTTCGTCCGCCTTCTTTTGTGTTATCAGTGTTGCTTAATTGTTGGTTGCCTCTTCAGCTGTTTACTCGTATGTCACACTGAGTTGATTTCTTACCGTTCTTCTCGTTTTACTCCACCGTTGTGTGGCCCGGGAACGGTGGTTAAAAATTTTTATGAATCCATCGGTATGCAGTGTTCAAGATGAATAAGCTTTGTGCGAGATGTAATCTACGTTCTAATAAAACGGCTGGAGCCGCAAGTTCAGTGTCAAAGAGTTTGAGCAGTCTCCTAGTTTTGCGCTTCCGGAGGTTTCTCTAGAGCAGTGATTCCACATTGCTTCTGCAGTAGCGCAGGAGATAGCTACTGACTCCACATTAGGGCATGTTCAAAGGTAGGGGCTAGAGCTTCTAAAAATTAAATGGGGCTGCTCAGCAACAGCCGCTATTTCTTAGCTTTTATTTTTTTCTATTATATTTCAACGTAGATTATATATATATATATATATATATATATATATATATATATATATATATATATATATATATATATATATATAGTTTGATACTATAATTAAAACATAAATATTTATAGTACATAAAATTTATTCATATATATATAAACCTAGTAGGATGTTGATTAAAAAATACAACAATGTAACTATTATTGAGTCAAAAAAGTGCACAGTGTCATAAATGAGGACATGGAATACATTGGGCTAGGGAAAATTTCACCTGAGAAAATTTCTAATCTTTTTCTTCCTCGAGACGTCGGCGTGTAGTGGGCTAAGGAATTGTCGTTTGCGCCAAAAAAATTTTAGGAGTCCTAATAGGGTCCTTGCTAGAGATGCTCTATAAGCTCTTAGTCCATTTAGAGAATATTCTCAGATTATTCTCTTATAACAGATTTTTTTTATAACAATTGAGACGATAAAAAATTTAATCGTTAATGCACCAAAACAATTTATTTTACCTTTTTCTCTCTCTAGCAAAATTTCTTTTTATAAATTTATTTTATTGATAACTGTAAGAACCTGTTATTAATTATTGTTTTAAATGTTCTTATTAGACATCTAAAGGTGGAAAGTACGTGTAATTTTCTATCGGGTCCAGCGAGTATTTTGTTGGGTATCTGCATACCTGTTGGCGAATGCGATACGCATTGCATATTTGCATCCTAGTGGTCTACAGGTACTTTATTATTGAATTTTTTTGATTTTTATATTTATTTATTAAAAGATTTGCAAAAATAGATTTTCGTTTGAAAAAATTGCAAAAATAGACTCCCGCCGCCCTCCCTCCCAGAGGGCGATTTTATGACGTGGCTGACGGCCGTCGGCGGAGGAAGATAGAGTTGGGGTGGAGGTCTACGAAGTGATACTATAGTATAGTATGCCCCGGGGGGAAAGATGCGCAACTCAAAACGGAAGCAGGAAGCGTGTTGTAAAAAATGTCGGAGGTTACCAGATCTCTGAGACTACCATCGATCCGACAGAGCGGAACAACCAGAAAAGAAGTGGAGTTAGAAAGACGTATGATAGGTGGTAACTATCTTGTACGGTTCGGGGGGTAAGCGGCGTACTCTGGGGGAATATTAGGCTCTATCGAACATACAGGGAATTGGGGGTAGCATTTTACTTATGTTAAGTCATGGACTGGTTTCTTCAGCCCTTTTTCTATGTGTTGGTGTTCTATATGACCGACATAAGACTCGACTTGTTAGATATTATGGAGGTTTAGTGAGCACCATGCCGAATTTCTCTATCATTTTCTTCTTTTTCACTTTAGCCAATATGAGTTTACCCGGCACTAGCAGCTTTATTGGGGAATTTCTAATCTTAGTAGGAGCTTTCCAAAGAAATAGCTTAGTAGCCACATTAGCAGCGCTTGGGATGATTTTAGGCGCGGCGTATTCCCTTTGGCTATATAATCGTGTGGTTTCTGGAAATTTCAAACCCGATTTCCTCTATAAATTCTCCGATCTAAATGGCAGAGAAGTTTCCATATTTCTACCTTTTCTTGTTGGAGGGGCGACCGTCCGTTGAACTACCAAAAAAGGGTAAACCAATGTGATCATGACATTGTAGGTGCTTGCGATGGGACGGATGCGACTTCCCTCATAAGTAATGGGTGGCATAGCCCGTAGCAGAAGTCCCCTTTTTTTATCCATTTCTTTATTACCCCAGAGGGGCCCGCCCTGGTGGGACCGAGAGAAAGAAAGGACGGGGGGGGGGGGGGGGGCGACCATGCATGGCACTTCTCAACCGTGTCTCCGAGGGACAGTTGAACGAGCGACTCATGAATGCAGCCGGGTCGAACGAGCTAATAACTCGAACGTGTTCGGTCAGTTTTTTGAGCAAGAATCACAGCGTTACCTTACCTTCACCATGATACGGACTCCAAGTTCTTATGGCAAAGCACGAGGAGTTTCCTTCAATATGATGATGAGAATGGAAACCAGAAGCACGACTGGGTCTTCGTAGTCCGGGATCATACTTATATATCAGTCACAGTAACGTAAGCATGAGACTTTTTGGTAGTACCGGTGAACCAGATGGCCGCGGCGAGGGAATCTGGGATGGAGGACTCGTAATATCTCTATAGATCTGGCAAAAGCGAAAGACCCCTAACGTCAGGGGCTGACCACTGAGCTCACTCAGGCCTCGCTGGGCGGGCCTCTTAGAGGGCGCCAAGGGGGCCGCCTGCAAAATATGCCCAAAAACCGCTCTCTGAAAGGGCGGTTTTTGGCTCCCGGGGGGCCGTCTGCAAAGTCGCCCATTTCCAGGGCGGTTTTTTGCAGGCGGCCCCCTTGCCGCCCTCTGGGTGGGCGGTTTTTAGCCCCCGGGTATAAAACCCCCCTCCCAGACTCAAAAAATGTCATAAAATTCACTCAAATTAGAAAAAAAAACAGGAGAGAGCTGAGAGGGCGAAAGCAGCGAAGCTCTGCCCGTTTGCTGATTTGCCTGCAGGTAAAATCCATTGTTCCTTTGCAATTTCTATTTGTATGTAAGAATTGATGTAGTAATGTACTAGTTATGTGTATAGTACTATATAGATCTGTAGTTTTTAGTTAATCTGTTAGATGACTTATTTTTTGTACAGATGGTACTTATAAAATCTGGAATACACGGTTTTAGATGTTAGGAGGATGGTGGTACCTAGTTTAACTGTATTTTTCATGAACAGATATGTCAAATAAGGTGATATTTCAGTTATTTCATGGGCAAGGGAATGTGAGATATGGTCCAGACGGTGTAGATCTGTCGGAGTTTAGTTCAACGGCTAAGGGTATTGATAAGCCAGCTGAGAGAAGTTTTGGATCAGTATACAACTGGCTGATGCGAGGGTTTCGACTGGACCCTCAGCTCAGCGGAATAACCTTGTATGTAGTAGTCAGTCGTGTAGTTGAAGGTTTTTTTTGAGAACTGATGCCAGTGGATTGCACTGCCACTTGGAGATGGTATGTGGAGAATGCATTTCAACGTGGCTGGCCATTGGGCATACTTGTGTCCATATATGAGAAAGATAACAACGCTGGTGCAATGCCCGTACAAGATGATGAGGGTCCAAGTACGGCGGGAGGTGATAGTGAAACAATAGAAGAAAATGAAGGAAGGAATGAAGAAGATAGACAGCCAACAGGTGTGGCAGATGAGGGAGATTTTCTCTTGCAAAATTTCGATTTGCAATAATCAATAATTTGGTGTACATTGTTCCACTCTACAGCGCCATCGATGTTTGCTGGCGCTGGCTCCTCCACGCAGGGCGCACGCAGCAGCGGTTGGGCACCGGGTCCTTTCGAGAGGGACGACTTAGAGGACGAGGACGAGGACGAGGACGAGGGCGAGGAAATCCACGAGATACTAGCTGCCTCGCAGCTCGAAGGAGCTCCGCCACCACAGACACAGGACCCATCGGTTGCCACACCCGTGCAGACGACCCGCGCTGGCCGTGCTGTACCACCAGACCGGTTGACGTACTCCCAGGGACAGGTGCGAGCGCAGGGTAGGAAGTCGAAGAGACCTAGAGGTTACGGTTCGGGCCCGTAGTACTTTGTGTCTGTAATAGTTTGTCTGTTGTATATAATGTTTTATTAATTCTACGTTTCCTGATGAAACCACTTTACTTCGTTTACGCTCATCGATCAAACGACGTATTCCTCACGATCTACGTTTCTGACGAATCTGATCAAAAATATGAATTTTCGAGTGTCAACTTCACGACGAAAGTACATTCCGAGCGGTGACAACCGAACACACATTAACTATCATACAAACCTATTGATATCCAACTAGCGATGCAACTACTGTGTGAGGACGGCGCGGCCAGGAAGCGGCGACAGTATGCGCCTAGGAAATAGTGACGGCAGCCGGTACTCACATAAAAATTGATTTCGAAAATTAATTTTTCTAAATCAATTTTTTTTCTTTTTTTTTCGGCATGTTGGTCCGGACTGTCCGGATAGGGTCCGGACGGTCCGGACTATATTAACGCTAAATACCGCCCTCTAGTTGGGTGGCAAGCCAAAAACCGCCCACCCAGTGGGCGGCAAGGGGGCCGCCTGTAAAATGGCCGGCCCCCGGGCGCATTTTGCAGGCGGCCCCCTTGCCGCCCTCTAAGAGGGCGGTTTTTGGGAGGCCAGGGGCCCGCCTGCAAAATGGCTGACGGCCGTCGCCAGGGGGACAACGGCCGTCAGCCACGTCATAAAATCACCCTCTGGGAGGGCGATTTTTAAAAATCGCCCTCCCAGAGGGCGGCGGGAGTCTATTTTTGCAATTTTTTCAAACAAAAATCTATTTTTGCAAATCTTTTAATAAATAAATATAAAAATCAAAAAAATTCCTTTATTATTCTCTTCCATGCATCACAATGGTAGCATATAATCAGCTCCAAACAGACCCATGGTACTTCAATATTCATGATCTATTTATCTTGGATGATTCACCAAAGAACGAAAGTCAGTCGGAAGAACTGACACAATCAAGCTCGAATGACCAAAATGTTTAACTGAATTTTACAATTCTGTAATTTTGTTTATTACTCATTTTTATACTTGCCATTTTATTTTTAAACTACTTCAATTGAGAGAGAAACAGTGTAGTAAGAAGGCCATCTCAATTTGTTCGACTCCTACAAAGTTTGAGCTGTGACAAGATAATCAATGCATATACGAGCATACTATACTACTTTGCCAATGCCACACTCCCCACAACAACCAACTGTTGCTGCTAGCTGCTGTCTGCATCAGCCACCAACCCCTCACGGCATCAGAGATTAGATCGAGCAACTTTAATCAATTTAGCCTAGTATTTGTTTTTTTTCTGCCATATGTTTGCTATTATACTTGTCATAAACTTATATCTTTGTCAAAACTTATCTAACTTGTAGCCAAAGATTTTTAGCCACAAATTATGATATGCAGCATTTGTACGCACCTTCACCACCATGCCCATGCGATGCGAGATTGTTAATAACTCACGCATTCCGAGGCTGCAGCCCAGCCATTCACATATCCTGCCCGTGATGGTGAGCAGACAGCAGATTAAGAAAGAGAAAAAAAAAATCCTCTGTTGTGCGTTTGGTTGGTTGGTTAGGGCCTCTTGACAGCGGTCCAATCAGTTTGGTGATCACATTTTTCAGAGCTTGGTTTTGCAACCAATGAACCCCCCCCCCCCCCTGGAGATTAGCATCTCAAGCAAAACTTAAATAGTGACCCTTCATAGTGGATCAACACTCACTGAAACAATTGTGTTGTATGACATTTTCATCCCTAACCAAGCCACTACATGCAAAAATTTGGCAACATCTCTGCCTTCACAAATGAATTGGCAGTATTTTGTACTTCGTCTGTTTTAAAATATAAGTATTTTTAGATTATTTAGTAGAGATTAATATTAAAGAGAAAAAACTTTAATGCCTCCTAATAAATATGGAATAAATAGATATGTGAGTATTGGTGAGATAAGATGGAAAAAAATTTAAATAGGAAGTAATTAGTGTGACAAGTAGTACCGTAAATAATGCTAGTGCTAAAAATCTTTATATTATGGAACAAGATTTAAATCCTAAAAATCCATATATTTAACAAACTTTTCAGTGATTGCCAAAAGTGACAGCACATACCTTGGCTCAAAAATACTTTTCATAAATTATGAAAATGTTAAGGGCAAAATTGCAAGCACATAAAGTGAGGAAGGAGAGGGCCCACATGGGCCAAGAGGCCACCAAAAATGTTTCTTTTTTTCAATTAGCAAATTACAACATGCACTACCAACCTTTTCTGCATCTGCTTATATTTTTGCAAAAAGAGAACATGAGCCACCAAACCCCAGAACCCGGAGAGAAAGAGAGAGAGAGAGAGATCAGAGGAGAGAGAGCGGCGCCGAGGAGCAATCCATTCGTCCGCGACCTCGTCGTCTGATCATGGCGATGGCCACCTCCAGGTTGCTGTGGGCTTCCCGTGCCGCTTCCTACCTCAAGATCTCCACTTTCCCGAGGGCCTTCTCCACCGGTATCTCTTTCCCTCTCTCTTCATGGCCACCTTGTCCTCCGTCTCTTTCGGTTTCTTGTTTGCGCGTGTATCTTGCGCGTTCTGTGCTCTGTATATCCTGGGATCACAGGTGGTTGGTTCTGGAATGGTGTGATCCCGTTCCCTTGTTCGTCGCTAAGATTGGATTTGGGGAGGACTACTGTTGATTTTCTTTTTTTTCTTTGGGTTCAGTGGTGATTTAGGCAGTGAATCGCTCTGCATGTCTGGGAAATGGGTCTTTTTGACACCCGTTGTTTGTCTCGCTTTCTTTGATCCATTTTGGGGCGAAAAGTTTCATCTTTTTGAGGGGAAAGGAACCTTGTGCTTGTTCCTGCTTTTGGCTGATACGATGGTAACAGCCAGCGCGTGCATGAGAAGTCCATGTTTCTGCATTTGGATATATGTATGTTGAGCTGCTATGTTTGTACAAGGATTTCTTAACTTAAGAATCAGAATATCAGATTAGCACTATGTCTTTGTTGATGATGAGACAAAGTTTTGTAGCCTAATTTCTTTCCTTGTCCTGTTTACTCGATGTATGAGGACGTTTGCCGCACCAACATATGAAACCTTTCAGGAATATACTTTTAGTACCTATCAGGAGAAAGCTACCTACCGACCAATTATCTACAATATTCTCCAATATGAAAATGTTACAATACCATGACTGTTTGTTAATGAATTAAACACTTGTATTGTTAAAATGGTAAGCCACAATCACATATTTACAGAGCTCAAGGAGGGACACCAACGAAATGAGTTAAGGGAAAGTCTTATTATAGCATAGTTTGGTTTTAAAGCTTTGGTTGTAGGACAGGAAAAATAGACGCAAGACAGTTATGCAACTTAAGAAGCAGCAAATAATCAATTGCCCATTTTCCTTACCAAGAGGCTTTGGTTTGTAACAAACATTGGATAAATGGTGACAGGAAAATACACCTAATTTTCAGTTTATAAATTGGCTTCAAGGGGCCACTAATTCCAGCTGTTCTGGAACTTCCATATGCTTACTAGGGAAACCTTATTTCCTCACTGGCAATGCAGTGTTTAACACATCTGAAGTTGTGCATATTGCTTGATTTCCCTTTTTCAGTGCTGAAGGATCTGAAGTATGCTGACACTCACGAATGGGCTAAGGTTGAGGGTGATTTGGCAACCGTTGGGATTACAGACCATGCCCAGGTTGATCTATTCAGAAATTATATTACTCAACAAATTTTGGTTTTAGGCCTTCTTTTTATGTTAATTCACATTCAGTGGTTTATTCTGTTGCTTATACATTATGGGTTCCAATATATGTTACTGTATGCAACATATGGAGTAAGGACTTGCAGTGCTAAAGTTGATCATGTGCTGTTTTTGCTTCCAGGACCATTTGGGTGATGTTGTGTATGTGGAGCTACCAGAAATTGGCAGCAGTGTATCCCAGGGAAAGAACTTTGGTGCTGTTGAAAGTGTGAAGGCAACCAGTGATATCAACTCACCAGTATCTGGAGAGGTGATTGCAGTGAACGATGAACTAGGCAGTAAACCTGGATTGGTAAGTTTTAACGCGTACTAGACCATTGTGAATAGATTAAACACTTCTTATAAACTGTGTATTTTTCTTGCATAGGTCAATACAAGTCCATATGAGAGTGGGTGGATTATCAAGGTCAAGGTTAGTGATTCAGGTGAGCTCAATTCGTTGATGGATGATGAGAAGTACTCCAAATTCTGCGAGGAAGAAGATGGCAAGCATTGAACAAATACTAAGAATGAGTCTTGACCCTTTGCCCATGCTTGTGATGTGCTATCGAGCACTTATCAATACCACCTGTTGCTCAAATTAGCAACAGATCAACACATGAAATAAATTAGTGTTGGCATTGCCTCTTCTACAATGGCGTTGCAAAATTCGAACCTGTAAATGACATGAGTTTCGATATTTCTTTGTAGTATTGCGTGATTTCATCATCAATTATAGCTCTGCCTGCTCTGTTTATTTCTGAATCATGTGCTTCATTTAGTTCTGAATCGTGCGTTCTTGGCGTCTACAAGTCTGTATTATGCTGGGATGCTTGATTGCTTGTGAATCGTCAATATTTCAGAATTAGAAAAAAAAATCACCCCAGATTAGTGCCTTGCCTTTTCCTAGATACCCTACAATTCTACAACCCAGTTCTTGGTTCTTATAGTATCAGTATTTACATTCAGGTCATCAGGTGATGCCAAAAAGAAAAAAAGGGCTTGAGGATTCCCTAATCACATACCAAGTTTACAATATGTCCTATCACAGAAGATGGACGCCAAAATTTAATCAAAGGATACAAACCATGGATGTGTAGAATCTCCATGAAAATAACATGAACATATGGTGGTGATTATCACTTTAACAGTTGAACGCTTGATTTTTGTCATAGACAAAAACAGTAGATACTTTTCTCACTGTAAGTATCTTTCAATCTTAAGCGAAGGTCAGCAACAAAAACAGTGACACAGAACTAAGATCCACACTCCATTTTCAGACCAAAGTACATGAACTTAGATACAGAAACCTAGACGACGAAAATACATACTACTGGTAGCCTGATAGAACAATTTCCTCAGCAAAACACAGAAGGCCTCAGGTTGCATGGTATGATGAAGCAGTGCGTCATGCTTTGATGTTCCACCTGTGTGCTGACCGTGGACCACTACTAATCCCCTCATAATATTGTGATGGAAGCTTTCCTTTGTTCCACGTTTTCACAAACTTCTCAAACAGATCACGAGCAGACTCCGAAGAAAGATCAGAGAAATATTTCCCTTTTTCTTCCTTTAACCAGGTTGCAAACTCATTGTTCTTTGAGAAGTAGTCATCTTTGGATATCTCTTTGAAACCCTGTTTCAGTAAAACAAAACAACAATGAGACTCAAGGAGAAAGGCAATGGAGAATTACGGGCGCATTATGTATTGTTATGTTATCAACAGTTTACTACTTTCCCTGAATAGTTAGTCTTAAAATGATAAATGGCATACATGATATAATGATACAACTACTGTCCACCTATACAGAACTATGGTTCTTCTGGACTGTGACCTTACAGATACAGCATGAAGAAAATAAGTATCTAAACTGATATCACTACTCATCATGCACGCGCAGAAAAGGAAATAACCTATGAAACTAAGTACGTAAAATAATATCACTAATTCTCATCATACATGCCCACAAAAGGACTACTAAACTACCTACTAAACTAAGTACCTAAACTGATATCACTGAATCAGTTTGATGGCAACAACAAAACGAGCTTTTCCATTATATTCATCCTTCAGAAACAAAATACATTCTGGCAAGCTTCCATAAAATTTCGTTGTTCAGGAAAACAGAAGGGGCTCCTACTTTGGGTAAGATGGTTGCAGAAATTTGAGATAATCTATCCCTGATTCACACTCCCAAGAGTTACCCCTGAACTAGGGACATGCTCAAGTTTGGTTTTACTTCTAAAGAAAAAACCAATCTCGTTCAATTACCATGGTAATGCTAAGGCTCAGGCTTGTACAACAATTCATCTATGAAAAAAGGTGTCCTAACTCCTAATAGCCTATAGTTCAGATAGCTTTATTGCTCATATGCAAATAATTTGATTGATGATGCCCTGTAAATTCAGTGTATCGTTCAGACTTTAGAGAACTCACATCATCCTTGTGTTTTCGGTCGCTCTTCTCCTTCTCCTTGGAATGTCTCTCCTTTGAACTCCTCTCTGTCAAAACACACACAAATATATCAAAGCTAATACATCAACTGTGACCAAATTTAAATTTCAGTGCACACGAATCAGCATAATTTGCATATTTCTACCAAACCACATTGAGCATGATTTGCAAGTAAGAATAACAAAATCTATTCTGGAACACGAAATCAAGAATACCACTGCCAGGCAGTGAAGGCAAAAGAGGAACCCTACCTTTGTCTTTGCCCCTGTCGCTGTGCTTCTTCTTCTTCCTCCTGCGCCTCTCTTCCTCCTCCCCCTCGTCCCCCTTGTCGTCTCTGCTGCTCCTCCTGCTCTCCTTCTTGTCCCTCCTCTTCTTCCGCTCCCTCTCCTCCTCCTCCCCTGAACCACCAAACAGACCAAGAAGACAAACCATCACGCGGAGACTAGAGACGCCGATATTTCGAGGAGCAGATGAAGAGGGATCTTTGCGCACCGGGGGAGGGTGAAGAGTGGCGCTTCCTCAACTTGCTGTCGCCGCCCATCGCCGCCGCCGCCGTCGCCGTCGTCTGGGTCTCTGGGAGAAGAATCGAAGGGGGTAGCTCAGGTCTCGGGACGTGTTTAATTGGTATTACATATGATTCCGAGGGCTCATATGTAAAATTATCAGAAGGATTTCGGCACAGTCGATCCAAGCCGTTCACGTTCCATCGGACGTTGAGGAGAGAGAGTAATAGATACGGAGCAGTCTGAGGTGTCCTACGCAAATGTTTCAACAGTAATACAGCATCCCAGCTCATCGGCTCATCCTCTAAAAAAGCATCAGTTGATTTATGTATGGTGGTTTATATCCAAGTTTACAACTGTCTGTTCAAAAACATGAGACTTATTTTGACAATAAAAACAAACTATGATTGTCAATTTCTTTTATCTTATTCCGCTTACTTAACAAAGTAAGCTTCGATCATGAATCTAATAGTATATTATTTTTTAAAAAATCAAAACTTAAAGTATGTCTTATATTTTTGTACGAAGTAAATACTTAGAACCTGAAAGCCCGTTGATCTCGCCTAGAGAGGGGTGAATAGGCGTTTCTGAAAAATTCTTCAAATACAGCGGTAAAATTCTGGTAGGAACCTCCGACCAAAATGGTAGGAAGTTCCGACCGGCTCTCTCGGGCTGGTCGAAGGTTCCGGCCTAGAACGCCGGAGATTCCAACCCTAAAATTCTGACTCTACCAAGACACTTCAATAATGGATAAATTTGACAGAGATCAAGTGTGATACAGGTAATAGGGTAGGAGATAAATTCTGGTAAGGCAAGATACAAAATAAGGCAATAACGAGAAAAGATAACAGAGACACAAAATTTTTTCCCGAAGTTCGGATCACAAAGATCTTACGTCTCCGTTGAGGAGCTTCAAAGAGCTGGGTCTCAATTGATCTTTTTCCTCACCAAACGACCACAAAGATCAACTTGGTATCCACTAGAATTTACCTCTTTTTTTTGCGGAGACGAGATTAACCTTCACAAACTTTCCCGGAACAATCCACAACAAGAGGAAGCTCGCGGGAGACGCCTAACCGTCTAGGAGGTTTCCCTCTAAGAGAAATAAGCTCCAAGCAGTCAATCCGCGTCCTTCTCAAGTGCACAAGATACTCCTAGCCTTCTCTCAATAAAATTCATAATTTTCCACTAGATTTTTACAAGAATCACAAAGAATACACTAGAACTAGTTGGGAGAGCTCAAAGAATCTTAGGAGAGGCTAGGAAACAGTTAGAATGAAGTGGTATGCCTCAACAACGGCTAGAATCAAAGTTTGAGCTTTATAGGACATGGCTTACGTCACTTAGCCGTTACTCACAGATTTTGGCCAGAAGGTTCCGACCCTAGGGGTAGGAACCTCCGGCCAACACTTAGTCTCTAGCCGAGTTGGCTGGTCGGAGCCTCCGACCCTGACATTGACATTAGCCCATCCCAAGTGTATGTGTTGTGCCAAAGTGATGGATTCTCAGTTATTTGGATCTTAAGCACTTAAGTGGTCTTGGAACACTGCTCGCAACCTTTCTTGATAGTACGGTTTTTCCTCGACTCAAAAGAAAATTCAAAAGAATTCAAAATAAACTCCGAGTCGCTTCGCCGTTTTACGTCATGTTTTTGTGGGGTCTCCATGCACCACACTAAGTAACCTGGGACTAATTCTCTGCACAATTCTCGATAAACGCATTAGTCCCTTAACCGCTTTGTCATTAATTCACCAAAACTCACTTAGAGGTTAGATGCACTTTTAGAACCTATATCTACTTATTCCTACATAGCTTGCATAGCACTCTATGTATTGAGTCCTGCATATTTTGGCTTCTAAGAAACCGCATGTTCTTTTAGGTACTTTACTAGATTATTAAAACGGATAATTTGCTGCACGCTTTAAAAAAAATTTTCTCAAAAAAAATTCTTCTGTTGTATTATTTAGACAACTTGTTTTAAGCTATTTGTTAAGATTATTTTTTAAAATATTTAATTTATTTTTATAATTAAGTGGGTAATTTATTATAATAATGTACTCAATAATCCAAATTAAACGGGCCGACGTTCGAAGGAAGCTGAGATCAACTGGAGTGGGGAGAAGAATAACCCAAATATGTACTCTGTATGTGTTCTTGCTGTTTTTTTTGTCCCATTTTGCGTGTGCCGTGTAGTTTTAGGCAGATCGATGAAGATCAAGTTCGTTAGCAGACCGTCAAGTTGAGCGAGGCAAGTTATATATCATCCCTTGAGCATTTTGGACCTAGTTTTAAAATATATTTTGTTTTAAATATATTGCGTGCAATTTAAAATACCGTTCATTACTGCTTTTAGTAATTGCTTGTATAATTCCAATATTTCTTGATTGCTTGATTATTGTGCCATGACCCTTGCTTAGATATCAATTTAGCATTTCATAATGGTAATATAATTGGTCAAACAAATTATCAATTGTTTTCCAAAAGGAACCTTTTGATGGGATTTGTTGAAAGGAGAGGGAATGGGCTTCTGAAATTCAAAACTTGTTTTGGGACTGGGCTTGGAGTGCATGCTAGTTGTTGGATGGTAGCACCCGCCAACATAAGGACTTCTATGTAAGCTTCTATAATTATAATGTCTTTTTATATAACCACAAGTCTAATGGTAAGATAGCATTCAGCAAGAGGAAAAGGGCGAGAAAACTCTCTCGTTTCCCATGAGCATGTTTCTCGAACTGTTAAACGAGGTGTTTTTTGCAAAAAAAAAAATTCTATATAAAAGTTATTCTAAATAATCAAATAAATCTATTTTTTAAGTTTATAATAATTTTAACTTAATTGATCATACACTAATGGCTTATCTCATTTTATGTATGCTAAAACTTTCATCTCTTCCCCTCCTTTCAAAAGTGTAAATCGCTCCAAAGCAAGGCAAGGCACCTTGTGAGGGGCAAGGGAAGGCTGGGTTCCGTAGTTCCAACACTTTACCACAATTAATAATCTACAGAAAGAGCATTAATCCTGAAGTAAATTAAGCTTATTATTACATCCACAAACCTCAATGATCTCTCTGCTAATTAACCATGCAAATGCACGCCTTCATGGACTTAATATTGAACTCCAGTCCAGTAGTACACACATCAACAAATCGAAGTACTTGCAGCTGTACTAGTTAATTACGTAGAAAAGCTTGATTATTCAGATGGGCTGATTAGATACATATATATAGATTAGAGAGAGCTCAATTATATCCAGAATGATGAACAACACAGCAACCCAACTCGTCATCAGCTGATATATATACCATGCATGGTTTCCAAGTTACTCCTCTCATAATCAACAATGCCGCCATGCATAGCAAACAATCATCTCTGCAAATGAACATTGAACTTTCACACGATCAACACATGATTAAATCTCTGCAGATCTTGTTGAATAATAAGCTAGATAAAACTATTGCGATATATATAGTATAATATAGTTATATACACACCTGATGAGAGTATCAGGATGTGCATGCTTCGTTCTTACCACAGCTGCAGGCCGTGGCCGCCGGCGCCGGAGGCATGGAAGCTGCTGCTGCTGCAGCCGGGGTCCTGCAGGTTGGGCTGCGTCGGCTGCAGCCGGAACCCGGCAGCGGCGTCGACGACGTGCAGCGGCGGGGTCAGCTGCAGCGCAGTGATCGACGACTCCTCGCCGTAGTACGCCGGCGCCGGCGCCGTCAGCATCGACAGCACCGGCGCCATCTCCACCATCTTCACGTCGCCGCCCACCGCCGCCTGATGGTTCTCGTTGATCTACATATACAAGAATCAACTAAACACATACTGCTAATCTTCTAACTACACAATTAGCAAGATGGATACATATATATGCTTCAAGAATTAACATTCATTAATTCTTTGGTTACTAGCTAATTACCATGCGGCACAGGAAGCTGTTCTGGTCTTCCAGGATGTGCTCCTGTGTTCATCAATCAATTGCACAGAATCAATTTGTTTTTCAGCTCATGTATAGTTCATACAACATGCATTGTTTTTTCATGATCAGATTAGTACGGTAGATTACGTACCTTGCGACGCAGGTTGTCCAGCTGCTGGTTCAGGAGCTGATGCTGCAGGAATTAATTCAAAACACCAGTTAGCTAATTAATTAATAGCATTGGATCAGAAATTGATCATTCTGAAATCTGAAGCATGATCCATTTATCAGATACTATCTGCTCAATTGCTTGCCTTTCTGGCTCGGACTTTGGTGACGGAGAACTCGAGCTGCTGCTCGAGGTCGTTGATGTCGGCGAGGGTGAGGTTGGAGAGGTCGTCGCCGGTGAACCTCCTGATGCCGCTGTCCAGCTTCTCCATCTCGTTCCTCATCCTCGTCATCTCCACAAATATTTGCTGTGCACAATATGTTGATTGCAAAAATTCAGTTCAACTGACAGATATTTAGACAATGTGTGTTAATTCTAATATATATACCTGATCGTGGTTGATCTCCTCAAAATGAGTGTTGGTGACAGTCTGGTAATGCTCAATGAGTTCCCTCAAGCTATATATTGTCAAACATTGAAACAAGTAAAGTGATTAGTTGTGAGTTATACTCTTTGACTGTATTTATATATAAAATTCATGTAATCGCTGATATGGGTTGATCAGATGATATAAATTACTTGATAAATTAATTTGTTGCTAAAATTTTCTTGGTGCTGCATAGCGAGTAGATTATTTTAGATCAAAATGAAACAAACGTTGGCATGTACAATTTACAGCTCTAACAGTCTTAGGACCACCACAACATTTCTTAAGTAATAACAGCGAAGGGAAAAAAGAACTTCAGATGCATATTCATATACTGCAGGATTGTATAAACGCGCATAGCATAAGATATGATCGTACACTTGTTAAAACTTTCCTTTTGGTTTACATCCCTTTTAGTTTCATTAAGTTAATTAACCATGAAATAAATCTACCAAAAACCAGTACCTACAAACTATTAGAAAGAGGGAAATAAGGATTGCCTAGTTGTCACGTTACTGTAAATTTAGTATCATGCATGCTGCAGATCTTGCTACATATATATGTATGCTTATAACTGAGCAAAATCAATCAATATTTGCTTCCCCAATTCAGATGCAAAAGACAAGGGCGGCCATATATATGGATCATTTCCCATGTATGCCTTTAATTTGAACACGATTTCACATTACAGTAGGGAAACTACAGATGCATAGTACACTGCAATAGTTAAAATGAAGGCAGAAAAAACTCTATCAGGATACGAAAAATAGTTCAGATGAGAATAAATGAAAGCCATCCATTATATGAACAGATCAGATACTCATGAACGCCACTCTTGACCAAAGAAAACAAGGGGAGAAACTGCATGAGTAATCAGTGATGAGTAGTTAATTTTCCCTTAGAAAAACCAAAATACAGGTTGAGAGAACTTGACAAAGACTTAATCTTGGTTGACAAATAACAAGAAACCGATCAAAACCTCGTGATCTTACATTCAGTACTAAGAAAAGGAAAGAACACTGCATCTGATAAGAGAAAAGACAATCACACAAGTCGGCAAATTAACCTGCAAGTAGGGCTGCAGTACTCGAACATCTTGCCGGTGCTGGAGAAGATGACGACGCCGACGCGGGCGTCGCAGAGCACGGCGAGCTCGTTGGCCTTCTTGAGCAGCCCTCCCCGGCGCTTCGAGAAGGTCACCTGCCTGTTCGTCGCGTTCTCGATCCTCTTGATCTCGATCTTGCCACGCCCCATGGCTGCCTAGTTACCAAAGCAAACTTTTCTCCGTCGTTTCTTTCCCTTCTCCTGCAGGACGAAACTGAAGAAGAACAAAAATGGCCAGTTATGAACAGATCTATCGACACATGCATGGATGAATTTTTCTCGAATCAACATAAGGCATGAGCTCAAATTGGATCTGCTAGTTAGTCTCGTCACAAAGAGAATTTTCCCCAGAGCTAAGTAAAGGGTGCGATCAGAAGTAGAAAATTTTCATATAGAGAACAACAACAACTAGCTAGAGCCTAGAGATGTAAAACTCTTTGCTGCGAAAGGATGAAGAACTAGAAAAAGGACTCCATTTTTTTTCTTGAATTAATCACGAGGAGGGTAGATAGAGAAGGCAGGATCAGTAATGTGCTATGTACATACCTTGTGAAGTGCAAGCTGCTTGCTTCAAAGGCTAAGGCAGGAGGTGCAGAAGGAAAGACATATATAGGAGGAGAGAGCTAGTAGTAAGGTGCAGCACACAATGCTAGCTAGCTAGGTCCACACTACTACTCCTGCTGCTGCACATCAATCAGTAAATATTCAGAAGTAACAAACTTCTTTTTTAACTGTAACTAATGCTGGTCTAGTTTTACATTGATCCCTATTGCAACAGTGTTAGCCACTTAGCCAGCTAGTGAGTAGTCAAAGCATGAACTACCCTTACATGAGCATGACCGCATGATGATCTGTGCATTCCATTTGCATATCCATGTGTGGCTAGCTGCATATATGCAATTGATGCACTAGCTACTCTCTGCTGGTCGATCTCTGCACATATGCACGAGCCTAGCTTGTGACACAAACACACACTGCACTGCATATCACGGACACAAAGTTCAGAGAGAGGGTAGCTGCATATTACTTAGGCTCTTGCATACAGCACAGTAGTGCAGCAGAGACAGATACATGCATGATCCCATGGCAAGGCATGAAATGATCATGAACACATGCAAGTGCGAGGAAGGTGTAGCAGTGTAGCTAGCAACTGTCTGCATGCCCCTCACAGGGCACCATGGAAAGCAACATCAAGCTCGATCAGTTTGTGTGTGTGTGGACTTGTAACCACCCTCTGACATTGTGGGCCCTCCCGGTTTCCTCCTCCTTGCCGATCTCGGCAGGTTCTTGGGCTGGCTGGCCATGGCCATGAGGAGAGAGCTCTCCAGGGACAAGGACACTTGCTGCTTATATATGGCAACAGAGCCAACAAAACCCTAGTTCTCGCTAGCTAGAGAGAGAGAGAGAGGGGGGCATATATGCAGCTAGCATATTGATCACTATTCACTATGGTTGCTTGCCTTGATGGGGACTGCCACCTTGTACCACATGGAGCGGAGGGGGTGGACTGCACCCCTTGTTTGGGTAGGAGATAAAATTTGGCAGAGATTTTGATCTCTCTCCATGATGGCTTGGCTACAGAGCTAGGGTTCCCTATGTCGAGTTCTCTGCGAGATTCTCTTTTACAGTAATTTTAATTTTATTAAGTGTTCTTCAGAATGATATATCTGATTTTAATTAGTCATTTAGTGTGATTTCTAATTCAACCTCTGTATATGGGGTATATCTGAAATTCAGATACTCTGCAATTCGAGAGGTCATTGGTTGTAAATAAACAAGTCCATTCCAGGTAAAATACAGTCAAATATAATAAAGAGAATTTACTAACTACTCCTTATCCTGAGAAATATTCAGGCAGGCTAGCTGGCTAGCTAGCTCTGAATTTGACGAATCAGTACAAATGCTAAAGTAACGTACTACTCTCTATTCATGTTCATGTTGATACATTAATGGTGAGTTAGAGACAATTCTGAGCATGTCAATATATCATATAGAAGCCCTTTTTGTGGGCTAGAACATATAGCAAAAATATGACCATATATATGCACACATATATTACAAATATGTAAACAAGCACAAAAACTTAGGCTCAGAACTGTGTAAGCATGCTAGTTAGCTTTTAGAAAATGTTACATTAACCAAAAGTAAATGAGCATTCTTACCCACATATGTATTTGCACATCCAAACAATCTTAGTTTGCATATGTATTTGTGCATATATATTTCATCTCATCCACTGTGCAAGTGTTGCATATGTAGAAGGTGACTGTTTCCATTTATGATGCATTGACAGCGAAAAGAAACGGCCCCTTTGCATCATGTAGTGGCTTTCCTTTGTCAATGAAGCTAGGCTTAAGTCCCAGATTCTTTCTCCTATTCACGAAAAGTACAAATTCAGAGAGATCATACGCTTTCCACCGTCCGATTGATCGACTGCCGGCTCAGATCCAGACATACAAAAATTACACCAAATTCTATATCACTATATTTTCATAGTAACCCATCCAAATATGCATGGTTGATTTCTCATCCAAACTGTCTGCATACAAACGAATGCAAATGAGTTGATCCACTGCAGCAGATTCAGGTAACTCAGGAGAGTCAGTAAAACATTGGCAGAAAGTTGATCACTTGCCAACACTGATGGTATTCTGATCAACTTGATGAGCTAGCTTTTGGTCAGAGTTGGCAGAAATCCAAACATCATTAATTAGATGACATTTGCCACGTAGTTGTGTGAAATCAAATGGCAACAGAAATGGAAAAAGGTTATGTTGAGGAAGCTTAGCAAGAAATCTTTTGCCATACATGTTTCTGAGTTGCAACCACCACCACTTTACAGCAATGACAATTATTGATGTGCCAACCGCCAAAGCATTCACGAAAGATCAGCTTGTATTATTTTCAGGGGTGATTTAATTTTATGTGATGACAAAGTAACAAACTAATTATTTCTGGTACAATTTCTTTTTTTAATATATAATGGATAAAATCAAGCATTTGCTTCAACATAAGCTACAACCACTTATTACATAGTTCTTGGCTCAAAACCAAGTATAAAAGTATGTAACAAAGAATGAAGAGAAGATAAATTAAAGAGCCACCAAAAATAAGGAAGAGGTACAACTATTTCAGACAGAAATCCTATTAGTAAACCTTTATCCAAAGTTGGCGAATATTTGTATGACCGTTGTCTCCAAGTTTCAGCATGCAATATGAATAGAATCCTTGTCCTCTTCACACCTTTGTAGCTAGGCCCAAAACCGAAGAATATTTGATAACTATCACATAATCGTTATTCACAGACGCAGGTTATCGTGGATCATAGACATGAGACACCCGCGTCTCTGGGTCTGTGTCGGTGATGTGGATTATCACAGACGCCGCGGATAATCCACGTCTGTGACATAGACTATCATAGACGTTGTAGCACTCTGGATTTTATTAAAACCCTTTTTGAAAATTTTGAATTTGAATTTAGAGTTTATTTGAATTTTTGGAGTGATGTGCCAAATGTTGGATCTCTTATTCCCCTCCATTAAATCCCCCTCAATTCCTATGATTGTGCCCAAGTCAAAACCAAATTTGAATTCCAAATTTCCATTCAAAAACCATCCAAATCTCAAATCTGAAACTTCTTGAAAAATCCAAAATATCACTGTTCCTCTAGGCCGAATCTTCCCTTTTTCCTCCCCTCGGCCTAGCCTCCCCTTCCCTTCCTCTCCCCTTCTCCCCCTCGGCCAGCCCAGCTGCATGGCCCAGCCAGCAGCCTGCCACCCGCAACCGCCCACCGCAGCCAGCCTCGCGCCAACATTCACCACGCTGTGCTTCCCTGTAGGCCCTGTGTGTCAACTGCTCAGCTAACCCGCGCTCGCTCGCTCCTTTCCGCCCACATGGTCGTCTCCCTCCTCTCACCGCCTGCATGCGCCTACCACCTGCTTGACGAAATGCCGCTCGTGCCTCTTCGCGTTGTGCCCAGCCGCTGCACCGTATCGTCTCCGCCACGCACCGCAGCCATCTCCTCCGTGCGCCATGCGTCTCGCCAAGCCTGCGTCGCACCAAACCCTGAAGCTTCGCCCTGAATACCAGCAAGATCCATGCCTCTCTCTGCCTATCCTTTCCATGTTCCCGCCGGCAACCCGGGCATCACGTCGCCGTCGCATCAGCCATCTCCTCTTCAGTTTTTCCTCCGGAAAAACCGCTTTCCACACATCTCCCTTGACCTCTCCGTCTCGTCAAAGCCCCATCTCCTCCCGGGAAAGCCACTGCCATGCCATCGCTTCCTCTCGGAAACCCGCTGCCCCTCCGCTCTCTCTCACGTCCCATCGTGGCGCCTCACCATCGCGTCACCCCGCCTTCCCCGCTTGGCAGCTGCTAGCTAGCGGCCCCCGGAATCCCAGCGATGCCGCCACCTCACCATGCCGTGCCACCTATTTAAGCCCCCTCCGAGCTCTTGCCTCCGTCGCACCCCACCGCTCCCCTTTCTCTCTCTCTCTCTCCTCTTGAAGCCGAACCGCCGCCCTGAAGAATCCTGGCGCCGCCGTGCCTCGTGCCACCGCCAGTGCAGTCGCTGGCATCCGCTGCCTCCGCCTTGGCCGCCCCCTCGCTGGCTCCCTCGCACAACACAGAGAGGAGGAAGAAGACAACTCCCCCAGAGTCACTGACAAGCCGGGCCCACGGCTCAGCCCCTCCTCTCTCCCTTGGCTGATTGACAGCTGGGCCCTACCCCCAAGGAAATAAACAACTCCCTTTTTCAATCATTGAGTCTATGACATGTGGGTTTCATTCCCATTTAACCCACTCCTCTCTCACTGACATCCCAGTCCCACTGTCAAGGGATATTCCTTTTATTTTTGAGTAACTCCTTTTTCCAAAAATCCTAGAAAATCCTTTTAAACTTCAAAAATTCATAACTAATTAACCATAATTCCATTTGACCCCATTCAACTCTCAATTTTTTTTTCTAAAAATGAGATATACACTTTGGTGGATTTCAGCTCTAAGTGTTTTACCCTAGGTTTTGTACTTATTTGCCTCATTTCGCGTGTAGAACCCGGGTACGAGGAAGGTCCGGACACCGCTTTCGAAGGAGAAGACCCGTTCCCGGAGCAAGGCAAGCCCTCCTTGATCGCATTGCCCCTATATTTTTGATATGTATATTGTTTGCCAAAATTGCATGATTTAGGGTACACTTTTAAATTGTTCAGCCTCGGTGAATCACCAACAGACCTACCCAAGTAGTCGCACTACTTTACCTAGGATGTTGACTTGTTTCACTACCTTTGTTAGCCCCACAAAATAATACGGCAGTCTCGTTATCCATTGGATACGACTACCGAGGTAGTTTGCTTAGCCTTGTTTACGTTGTTTGTCATATGGGAAAAATATGGACCTTTACTCAAATGTTTGGAAACCCAATGCCTTGTGTGTCGGAATGATTGACAAAATAAATGTTGTGTTGCCAAACCTTGATGGTGTGGAGTCAGTGCCTTTGTAGCTTGGCTACATATTATCGATAAGGACCGTTTCCTTTGGAAAATCCATTCGCACATCTTACCATATGACCATATGGGTATTATGGAATACCCTTGCTAAGTAATTGGTTAGTTCATGGAAATCTTGTTTGTCAATGGTTGTGGAACACTGGGGATGAGGAGATTGGTGGATAAACATGTTTACAAACCCGGCTTTACCACCTCTATAGCAACGCTTTATCGATGATAGGTGTAGCATCACCGGTGTTCCTGAGTAGATGAAGGCATGTACTTGCCTAATACTTGGTCATGGACTTGATCTAACCATGTGACATGGGATCTTCATGGGTTAGCTTCAGAAAAGCCATGTAGTGAGTCCTTCCTTACCAACCATGTTTGATCGACACGTGTTGTGTATTGGAGTTAACTCGCGGCGTGTGGGTAAAGCGTACAACCTCTACAGATATTAATCAAACTGTTCGAACAGCCGTGCCCACGGTCATGATCGAATGTGAGGTGTTTCTTATAGCATAGTTTTGGTTGCAAAATATTTTAAAAGGATGTTTGATGAAATAGGAACCGTTTCCAGAGTCAGCCTATGTGGCAGACGACTAACCTAGTGGTTAGGAACGGGTCTGTGTGACCTAGGGTATCTTTTGGCACCATGGTGTGGTTAGTGTCGAGAAGGTGTTAGGTTGTGCTTAGACAACTCGTTAACTATGAGAAATGGTTAAGTGGTGATATATGGATGATGGTCAATGTGCTGAGGAAGTGAAAGGAAAATAATAGAGGAAAATAAAAGAAATATTGTTGTAATACTCACTATGACAAGTTGTGTTGCAAAGCAACATGTGAAATGTACTGAGGCACAAGCCTCTGTCCGGCAACTAAAATTTGCCTCACTAGTGTTTGGCAAAAGAAACTATCTTTTACTTAAAAGGTTGTTTTCGCAATTAAACCCTTAGCCTCCTTTGTTGAGCCAAGCATGACATCTTTTCCCTATGCTTGCTGAGTACGTCTGTACTCTCTTACTCTCTCTCTCTCTATATATATATATATAGATGTAGATAGAGAGAGAGTATGGAGAAGATGACATCGACCCGATCGCTGAAGAGTTCCTCCAGAAGCAAGCCAAGTATGAAGACTTTTAGAGTTTCGTCCCTAGTTTCCAAACCGTTCCTATGGTTTGGTTAGTTGCTTAGGTGCTCAGTCGCCTAGTGCCTTGTGCTTAGGTAGTCACCTAGTTATCGCCGCTGTTACTTCCGCCTGGCCGCTATGTTGCTTGTTCTCTGTGTGTATGTGTTGCCTATCTATGGGCCTGTCCATAATGGCAACGGTTGTAAGAACTGTTCCCGATGATGTAATAATTTACAGTATAAGTCTGTGATAATTCACTGTTATTTCTGTGTCTACTAGCTTGTGTATCCTGGGACTGGTACGTATTCCATAGGTAATAATGGCTCCCAGTCTGTGTCAGCTTGTGTTTCTCCAGCTGGCAAAGTTCGTGGCGCCACAGACGTGGGAGACCCACGTCATTGTATGTGGCTATATAGCTGCGTCTGTGACTTGACTTTTGCATGTACTAAAATGTAGACGATGTCAAATAAAAAAGTTATCAACTACAAATTGTAGATCACGTCGAGATCAACAACTTTGATATAGAGCATGTCTCCATCCAAGATTATTAGAAAATTTCAAATTTTTGTTTTTTTTAAAAAATAGATCTAAGAAATTATGAAGCATATTATGACATGCAAATAATGTCAAATAAAAAAGTTATCAACTACAAAGTTGTAAACCGGGTCGAGATCTAGAACTTAATTTGATATAGAGCTTGTCTCCATTTGAGGCCATTTGAAAAATTCAGAAATTCGTTTTTTTAAAATTAGATCTAAGAACTTGTAACGCATATTCTGATATGTAAACAATGTCAAATGAAAGGTTGTAAACTACAAAGTTGTAGATCGCATCGAGGTCTACAACTTTGATGTAGAGCATGTCTCTAATCGAGATCATTTGAAAAATTCAAAAATTTATTTTCTAAAATAGGTTTGAGAACTTATGATGCATATTGGCAAACACGTCTGTGAATGAGAAGTAATTGGAGACGCATGTATATCTCATGTCTGTGATAGATATCAGAGATGCTTTTTATGGAACCGCGTCTATGATGGACCTCATTCAGAGACGCGTGTTCTTTACACACGTCTATGATTTTTTAGCCCCATATATTATAGACATGTTTTCTTTGGACATGTCTGTAATGATTAACTAGGAGAGATGTGGCCTCAATCCAACAAGTTATTGCAGATGCGTTGGCTTTCAATGCGTCTCTGATGTTATTTTAGAGACTCGGGTTGTTTTTTGTGTCTGTGATGTGCTCGTCACTTATTTGTTGTTCTGTTGTAGTGGGTAGTTATCATAAATGGAGTCTAGCTAGTAGATTCACCAATCTCAAAATAATTAGTCAGCTTTTGTCAGCTAGGAATCCGTCCCGAAATATATGCATTTCTAACTCAAAGGACAAATTAATAGAAAGGAAAAATGACATAAATGCCCCTTATTAAATGATAAGTTAATTTTGGGAGTAAAAAAGTAGTTGGGATAAGATGAGAAGAAATTCTAATGATGGGTGGTTAGAGGGGAAAATAGTAATATAGAAGTACACTTTTTAGGGACGGATGTAGTACATACTTTGGGCTCCTCTTTTGAAGTTGCCCATTTTAACCTCAAGTTGTAGTTTGTTGACTGTTACTAGTGGTGGGCATTCGGTCTGACTGAAGCATTTTGTTCGGTCTTTGGAGGAATTTCGGTCATCTCATACTCAAGACCGAATTACAATGGAAAAAAGTCAAGACCGAGCAATTCAGTTTTGGTCTCGGTCATGACCGAAAGTTTGGCAGATCAAAAAAACACATAAATCATCCACAAATTCTGTAGATCCAAAAAAAATCACAACAGGCACACAAAAATCACCAAATCCATTGTCGCGATGGGCACTACCACCTGCCTCCCCCTCCTCCTCGTCGCCGCGGTGTCTCTCGTCACCTTTGTGTGCCAGCGGCGGCGGCGGGCTCAATGCACTAAGGACGGCTTGGCGGCTGGAGATGTGCGGCGCTGGCGGGCTCGATTCAGCGTCGGCGGCCGGATGGCGAGCTCGGGCGGAGGTAGAGGGGGAGGCTGAAGGAGGGGAGGCCAAAGAAGGAGACGGAGGGGGAGGCCGAAAGAGACCGCACGCGCATCGGGCGGAAGCAGAAGTGGTGCCACCGGCAGGACTGGAGGCCACGGCTCGTGGGTGGGACTGTTTGGTTAAGAGGCAATTTGGGTTTCCTTTTCTCTATGTATTTTAGAGCAACTCCGATGGAGCCCTCAAATTTGAACCCCTATTGCCTAGAATAGGGACTCTCTCATCCCTATTCAACCTCCTATTTCACTGCATACTCCAACCGACCCCTCATATTTTCAACGGCTATATTTTCAACGGCTATATTTGCAACGGCAATTTGCAACGGCTATATTTGCAACGGCTATATTTTGAACGGCTATATTTGCAACGGCTATTTTTAACGGCTATATTTGCAACGGCTATATTTGCAACGGCTACTTCCACCTCTCTATATATACATGACGATTCCTGTGACTTCTACACACAACCACTGCCCTTGTTGTTCCTTCTATAGCTAAAATGAGTTTCCTCTCTCGCTTAGATTCATCGTCATCGTCGTCGGATGATGACGACGAACTCATTCTTACCGCATTACATCAAGCACACATGCAATATCAGTCTATATATGCTCCACGATGGGGTGGTTCTGTGACTAGGCGAGAGTATATCTATCGCGACAGAGAAGCCGGACATTGGAGGTTGTACAACGACTATTTTTCGGAAGCTCCGACCTATGGACCAACTTTGTTTCGAAGAAGGTGTGTGGTTATTTATATATTCCGTTTGATCGTAATATGTATTCATCTTCTTTGCACTCGTATTTTTCCTTAATTTTATTTGCATTCTCAGGTTTCGTATGTCTCGTTCTCTATTTCTTCGCATAGTGCAAGCTGTAGAGCAGAATGATGATTATTTTGTGCAAAAGAGAGATAGAGCTGGGCGCCTTGGGTTATCATGTTTGCAGAAGATTACTGCAGCATTCATGATGATAAGTCATGGAGTTCCTGCAGATTTTATGGATCAATATATTCGTATTGGTGAAAGTACTGTTATTGAAAGTCTTAGAAAGTTTGTAAGAGCGGTTGTTGAAGTGTTTGGAGATGAGTACCTTAGATCTCCAAATGAGAATGACACTGCTAGATTGTTTGCAATAGGAGAGAGTAGAGGTTTTCCAGGAATGCTTGGGAGCATAGATTGTATGCACTGGAGGTGGAAAAACTGCCCTGTAGCATGGTAAGGTCAGTATACTGGTCATGCTCATGAGCCAACCATAATTCTTGAAGCCGTTGCTTCAAAAGACCTTTGGATTTGGCATGCCTTTTTTGGTCTACCAGGGTCACACAATGATATCAATGTTCTTCACCGTTCTCATCTATTTGCTAAGCTAGCCGAAGGGGAAGCTCCTGAAGTTAATTATAGTATCAACGGCCATCATTATACAATGGGGTATTACCTTGCTGATGGCATATATCCTCAGTGGGCAACATTTGTGAAGACAATACCACAACCACTGGGAAATAAGAGGAAATATTTCGCCAAAGCTCAGGAAGCAGTTAGGAAGGATGTGGAACAAGCCTTTGGTGTTCTACAATCTCGATTTGCTATTATTCGTGGGCCGGCACGTTTCTGGGATAAGGACACTCTCTCCGAAATCATGACAGCTTGTGTCATCATGCACAACATGACCGTTGAAGACGAGCGAAATGACGATGACGACTTACACTATGAGGGTGTTGGTCAGTTGGTGAGACCTACGCCTCCTGAAGTGCGTAACCTTACACGTGAACTACGTGAGTTTATTCAAGTTCATCATAATATCAGAGATAGGGGAACTCACTCTCAGCTTCAAGAAGATCTAATCGAGCACCTCTGGCATCGTCATGGAAACATGTATTAATTAGGCAATATGAAATGTTCTTAACATGTATCCTTTATTTCCTCATCCATGTACTATGTATCCTTTATTTCCTCATCCATGTACTATGTCATGTATCCTTTATTTCCTCAACCATGTACTATGTCATGTATTAGCTTAAAATAGAGTTTGCATTCATCAAAACATTTTACCAGCAATATGTTATCAAGGTTCACCAGCATCACAGTATTATCCAACATCACAATATGCCATTCACCAGCATCACAGTAAGAAATAATCCATAGTATAGGATGGATAAACACAAATCAATATATCATCAAGGAAGAGTAAACACAAAATAATAGTCCATAGTCAAAGGAACACATTTCATTAACTAGTTCATAGTAAAGGAATATTACAGTGAGCAAAAGCAATCATAGACCATAAGTAAACATAGCCCATAGTCCAGTGAACTAGGATCTTCAACTATTTGCACCACGAGAACGTCGAGCAATGATCTCATCTTGGAGACTCATATAAAACTTTTGTTGTCGCTCACTCATACCACTAAGATCTAAATTCATTACTCTTTCATCGTCAGACCTCTGTTGCATCTCTACT
Source organism: Oryza meyeriana var. granulata (assembly GCA_003991445.1). NCBI lineage: Eukaryota > Viridiplantae > Streptophyta > Magnoliopsida > Poales > Poaceae > Oryza > Oryza meyeriana. The sequence goes on along the minus strand of RYFJ01000669.1, from coordinate 169,983 downwards.
TGTACTTGCTTGAGATTAAGCCTTCTAGTTTCTACTGCAATTCTTTCATCATTGCGCTCTTTTTTCCTAATCTCTTTCAACTCATCGGCCTTTTCCCTCTTGGCCCAAAGGTTTTCTAATGCATCATGGTACAGGTTTTCTTCATTAAAGACAGGAGCTTTACCTCGTTGGTCTTTCTCCCTTTTCTTACCAACTGGCCGTGGTTTCCTTGGCGAAGTTTGAGCGAGACCCGGCTCTACATCGCCGTGGTGGCTTTCATTGCTACCAGGAGTGCACGACCTCGGACTTGAAGTGGAGGAGGTCTTTTGCTTTTTCTGAGAGCATGTATCATTCCACTTTTGTGCATGCGCCAAGATATTCCAACAATGCAAGAAAGAAAAGGATCTCCCCGACTTGTCTTTCTCCTTGTACAATTCGCATGCTTGTTGTATCTACAAAAGTGATGAGTGATTAATAAACATGCACACAACATATATATATTAGAAAATTTCAAAGAAGCATATATGAGTATACCTTATCTTGCTCAGTCAAACCACTTTGTCTTCTATTTTGAATCTGGGCATACCATCCACAGAACCTATTAACACTTTCTTGAATGACACCCCAACGATGAGCAAGAGAATTTTCATTGCGGTCGGACTCAAAGTCCTTGTGCTCGTGATAGTAATCATGAATTCTCCGCCAATATGTGCTACGAGGTTGTTCATTGCCTTGTATAGCGTCTTGGCTAATTTCTAGCCATGCCGACACCAACAAATTATCTTCCTTCACACTGAAATTTTTTGATCTCTTCTTACTTCCTTTCGCAATAGGAGTACCATCCACAATTGGTTGTTCCTCACATGGCCTCTCAAACTGGGATTCATCCCAATTGAACTCGCTACTTCCCACAACGTTTCCACTCAATAGGTCTATGTAACTATCCATCTAATTATCAACATTGCAAAATCAGTAAGGAGCTATAGATCAATCAACCAATATGAATCACAAAAGCATTCAGATAACTATAAACGCATTGCCCTATATGGTAAACTGCCATAAATTACATTACAAGGTTTTACTTAGCATATTCTTAAAACATGGAAAGTGTCAAGGATGTGCAGAATGGCTGTTTTCGACAAGTGCTGCTGCAGTTTCAGTAAATATCGCCATTGTTCTGCTGACTGTAGAATGAACAAAATGCATGAATTGTGGGGTACCTATACTGATGATGAGATGTTCAAGATACTATTTTGAAAAAGGACATCAATTCAACATGTTTTGATATCCTATTAAAATTCAGATTTATCATGGTTGAGTGAGCCAACTACTTCTGGAAGTAGTAGTAATTTTGAATAGATCATTTCAACAGTGGCTTTATTCAAACAAATAAACTTTAACAGCTAGACAAATTTCATTGATAATTTTCCCCGCAAAAAAATTCATTGATAATTTTCCCTCAATTTAAGCAATAATAGTTCATAAAATTTGAACAAAGACGATTCCAACTTCTAAACAGACACATACTCAATAGGTTCATCAAGAAATCTGCTAAAATATATCACAATAGTAGCTGCAGTAGCAGAGCAAGATTGCAGGCAACAGAGCAGCCGTAAAATAAGAAAGGAAGATGGTGTGGTACCTGGAGAAGCTGCTGTTGATCACTGCATCACCGGAGAAGCCATCGTTGGTGTCGCTGTGTCCCAGAACTGCAGAGATAGCTGCCGCCTCTTCGCCAAACCCTAGATTTTTCCCCTTCTGTTTGCTGCGCTCTCACGCGAAATCGACGACACGCGCGCCTCTCTGTGGTTGTGTCGACGAGAGATGGCCAGACGGGGTGTCCAACCCGAGCGGCCGGGGGGAAGAGGAAGGCGACGGGGGGGCTGACGCAAGCGGGAGACGTCGGCGGCCGGGGGGAAGAGGAAGGGGGCCGGGGGGCCGACGCAGGAGGAAGACGCCGGCGGCGGGAGGGCCGTTGCAGGGGGAGGGGATGGTCGAGAGAGGGGCGGAGTGGGCGGCGGCGTGCTGCGCGCAGAGAAGCCGGGGTGGTTCGAGGCGAGGCGAGGCCAGATGAGGGGAGACGTCGGCGGCCGGGGGGAAGAGGAAGGGGGCCGACGCAGGAGGAAGACGCCGACGGCGGGAGGGCCGATGCAGGGGGAGGGGATGGTCGGGAGAGGGGCGGAGTGGGCGGCGGCGTGCTGCGCACAGAGAAGCCGGGGTGGTTCGAGGCGAGGCGAGGCCGGATGAGGGGCTCCTACATCTGGGGGGTTGCCCCCCCCCCCCCCCCGGATGAGGGGCCCCTCCAGATGAGAGGTTGAATAGGAGTTCGGTTGGAGACCTTTTTTTACCCGAAAACTCCTAAATTTGAGATAGGGGGGAGTTTAGGAGGTCGGTTGGAGTTGCTCTTAGGCCTTGATGGCTAGACGGGCTATTGCGCTATCAGGCTAAATTTCGGTTTGTTTGGTCAATTCGGTTAACCAAGACATGATCGAATTGACCGAACTAAATTCGGTTAATTGAGGATAAAGACCGATTTATGACTGAAATTCTCGGTTTCGGATAGTTCGGTCTCGATCATTTCGGTTTCGGTTTATTTTGCCCACCTCACAGAGATAAGATGTGAATTCAGAGGACTATTAGACTCATGTCTGACTGATAGCTACATGATGACAGTTGTAGCAGAACATGATTACATTACCATTGAGGAAAGAGGGAGAAAGAACATGATTATTGACTCATCTTTCCTAACTCACACAAAACAAGAGAGTCGAGAGAGTCAAGGATGACACACAAACTACTTCCTTCATCCAATAGTATAAGTATTTCTACGTTGTTTAGTAAAGATTAAGGTTAAAGAGAAAAAATTATAATGCCCCTTATTAAATGAACCTCTTATTAAATGAGGAATGGTTGAAGGTGAAAAGGTAGTTAGGGATAATTAAGATAGGAAGAAATTTAAATAAGAGGTAACTGATAGAATAAGTAGTGTTGGAATGCTTATATTTTTTTTTGACAAAATTCAAACACTTCAAATGATTACATTGTTGGACAGAGAGGGAGTAGTATTTATTTGATATTCTGTTGTGTGCTTGTGCCTTGTGAAAGAATTTAATGCTATCCAACTCCACCACCAAAGGAAAAAAAAAATGCTGCTTTCCATACTTCCAGTATTATATGGAATATAGTACTATATAACATTTTCAAGCAGAAATGATGGCACCTGGACTATAGATACTAAATGAAGTGTAGAAAACTTGTTTTGTGCTTAAGAACAGAATCTAAATTTGACCTGAAGAAGATAAACTTTTATGAATAGCCACGGCATTGATGAATTTGAGAGTTCAGTGAAACAAGCTAGCTAGAGAATGAAACTTCATGCAGGATTTTGTGGCCGTGGATCGATTCAACAGTAATTTAATTTTTAACTTCATGCAGTATACGATTCTTAACTTTTGATTACATAAATATAATTGTAATTTATGTACAATAGACTTTAAAGTCAAATTGGATTTGATATACAAATCTTATCATATTTTTCAATAGATACAATTGTGTTTTCTATACAATAGTTATTAAAGATACGATAGGATTTCATATATAACTGTTACTTCTATTTCCATAAATATATTTGTATTTTCTATATAACTATATCAATTGATCTACACCGTTATAATTTAGAAGTACAGTAAATATCTTCCTATTTTTCTTCAATTAACATACATTGGTACCTATTTTTCGAGCTATCAATATAGTAGATGGATGGATAGGGGAACGTATCCTATGCACATAAGTTTTGGGTACATACAATGTGTATACCAACAAACAAATGTCATTGAAAATTCTAGAAAAAATTATACATGTGCTTTAATAGCACCTATATGTAAAGTCTTATCTTCAAATTCATCATACATAGAGAGCAAAAAAAGATAAAATTCTAACAAATTTGTACTCTTAAAACTGTTAGATTTTTCACTTTTTTAGGCTAAAATATAATGAATTTGTAGTTGAGATTTAACACATAGGCGTAATACTATTGGAAGTACATATAAAATTTTTTTAGAAGTTTGGGTAACATTTGTTACTTGGTGTGTACCTGTGTACCCAAAAATTATGTGCATAGGATACTACGATACATATAGATAGATATAACAAACTGTTAACGCCAAAATTTGGTACGGGTCGTTACCATGTTCGGTTAAGGAAAGAAGCGATATCAGCCATTGGAAACTAATCCAGAAGAGTCCGAGCTTGGGAAGGAATCGTGAAGACCACGTTATGGTAGTTATTTATCTTACCTATTAGATAATTTTATCTTTTAGGAAACCTGATCTCTTGTCCGATCAGGTCTGTTAGTTTTCCTTTTCTAGTTAGGAAAGTCCTGTTCCGTGTCCTATAAGGACTCTTGTAACTCGGGGTATATATACGTATGCCCGGGGACCTTGTAAACTATCACAACAATCAATACAATTCGGCGCATCGCCACCCTTTACCAACGGGTTCTTGCTTCTCGAGCGGGGCTGCATCGGTTAGGTCCGAACTCCTGCGAGAGGGTAAGTCTCGTTACCCCGACTACCAATCGGCTAGGACTTTCTCGGTTAGGTCCGATATTCTAGTCGGTCTATGGTAGTCGGCTTACCACAGTGTATCGGATCTGTCTACGGCTGCATCGGTTCGGTCCGACCTCTTAGGCTGGTCAGGTATATCACATCACGCGTGCATAGTTTTTATCAGTTTATCGGGGGTAGTTTATCATCAGTTTGTGCTGTATCGGTTGGGTCCGACCTACTAAACTGCTAGCGATAAATTATTCCTGTTAGGCTGATAGCCTTTGTGCAAGTGTTTTATCGGAATGTATAGCCGATAAGTTATCTTATTACATCACAGTTGCATTAGATCTATCGGTTTGTTGAGGTTCCTTTACTATTATCAATCTATGCTGCATCAGTTAGGTTTGAACTACTAGATCGATAATAATAGATTTATCCTTGTCGAGCCGATCGGTGTGTATGCGACGTTCTATCGGAGTGCTTAGCCGATAGGTTATCTTTTTATAAAGCCGACTGTATTATCTTTACTATTTTGGTCATCTATATTATCATCGGTTCTCTAGCCGATGTACATGTGTTTCCTTGGCAGTCGGCTAGTTCATTATTCTGCTTATCTATCTTATCATCGGCTTCTAGCCGATGCACACATTGTACTAACAGCTTATCAATTTGTTTATAGCGCTATCGGTTTCCTAGCCGATACACAGGTGCCATCGGCCATCGGCTACGAGGAGCCTACATCAGTACGTATCGGCCGATAGCCGATGTGCAGTTGCTGCTGACCCGGGCACGAGCACAAGCGAGGACCCGGGAGCGAGAACCCGAGCACGAGACCCGGGCGCGAGTACAGGCGAGGGCCCGGGCACGAGCATAGCGGCGATCGGCTGGAAGGAATCCGTATCGGCTTGCTGGCCGATTGGATCAGTAATCTAATTTCCTCATCTCCTTGTCAATTGCGGGGTCAAATTGACTGTCACGCCTACGAACCTCAAGAATTTAGGACCTGCACTAGAGCTAAGCAGATCTCCCAGGCCTTCGCGTGTCACCAGACGCCGAACCAGATCGTCAGCAAGCTTTTTGGCACACCCGGCGGTTTTCGGCGTCAACACAAACACACCATCGAATTGAAGGGAAGAAGTTGTTTTCCAGTATATTTCTACCCGCTTAACCTGTAAACCGAACGCTTATATGGCTTTGATATTAGAATTAAATCAATGCCTGCGTATACCTGTAAGCTTAAATATGGTCCTATTAATCAACTCTATCATATCCATTATTCCTAGTTTAATTCGATTTAGATTTGGCTATTGTACATACAATTAGTAATTAATGGCATTGTTATTTGTGCATATCTTGGTTACCTATATATATAGAAGATGTTGATTACACCATAAAGCTAGGCTTTTCATTATTTGCAATAATCATAACTTTTCCAAATTATTATGAAATGTATGTACTCCCTCCGTATAGGATTTAGAAGTCGTTTAGGACATGATTGTGCTTACCAAAGAGTGATTAATTAGGGAGTATTTTTCCTTGTCTGCCCCTATTAAATGTGGCTGCGGGTGCATTTCATACTAGAAATAACCAAGGCTCACATGGCTAGTGCAGCGAGGCGTGTGTCCGCAGTGCTGAGGTCTCGGGTTCGATACTTGGCTGGGACTACGTTTTTGCTGCATGTTTGATTTTGTATGGCACTGTTGGCCCATGGCGCGTTTGTTTCGTGCTGAGTTGGCGCGTGTTCAGCCGCGATGAGGCGCGTTTAACCTCGTTAGTTTGGTTCGTTTTTTGCGTTTGAGTGCACTGGCGCTCATTTTTTCCACTGCGCGCGCGCTCAACAGGTCCGACGCCTCGTTCCTTGGTTGATCTATTTAAATGCTCAGCAGGTCCGACACTTGAAGTGCTTCATCCTCCCTTGCCTTATTTGCTTGCTTGCTTAAACGACATGGCTTAGCTCTTCTATTTCCATCTGTGCCGTGCTCCACTCTTTCCTTCTCCACTGCAATGGCTAATCCATTCTATTTGAACGTTCGTTTAGAAGAAGATGACGACGACAATCTTCCACTCGATTTCAATGAGCCAATATTGGAGGATCACACCACATATGGTAATGTACTCAGTTTGTTTGTTCTTTTTTTGATATTCAAAGCAACAACGTGTGCTAATGTTTCTCATTTTCTTTCTTCTTTTTTGGACACGGTTTGATTTGAACTTGCCACTAGACGAGTTTGGTACGGTTGATTTCGATTATCTACAAAACTTGCCCGGTAAGGTTTATAGCTAGAACATGCCGTGTCTAAGTATTGCATGAATGTGCTTGCTTTTTTTTCCCTATAGCTAGAACATGCCGTGACTAATTATAACTATGAATGTGCTTGTTTTTTCCCCTATAGCTAGAACATGCCGTGACTAATTATACTATGAATGTGCTTGTTTTTTTTCTTGTAAATAGAACATGCCGTGGCTAAGCATACTATGAATGTGCTTGTTTTTTTCCTATAAATAGAACATGCCGTGGCAACTAATGTTTGTTTTCTTTTAACAGAACATGCTGTGGAGGCTCCCGTTGAAGAACAAGTTGAAGAACCCCACCGAAGGAAAGAAATGTCTGAAGAGCTCCGAAAACAAGTTTATCAAGCTTTGTTGGCTAGAAGCAAGAATGGGAAACTAGGCAAGAAAGATACAACAATTGTTGCTGATCAATTTGGCCTTCACATTCGGTCAGTTCAGCGTGTTTGGAACCGAGGTAAAATACAACTTGCAAACTCTGTTCCGGTTGTGGTTTCTAGTCTAAAGAAGGGTAAAGTTGGCCGTAAGGCAATCCCTGTTGATTTGGAAGCATTGCGCAACATCCCTCTAAAGGAAAGAATGACTATAGAGGATGTGTGTAGCAAACTTAACATGAGCAAATGGAAGATTCAAAACTATTTGAAAAAAGGTTTGCTTAGGCGCCACTCTAGTAGCATCAAACCATATCTCACTGAAGCTAACAAGAAGTCTAGATTAAAGTGGTGTGTTGACATGATTAAGAGGGATTTGCTTGCTGATCCAAGGTTTAAGGATTTGTATGACTTTGTGTTCACTGATGAAAAATGGTTCTACCTCTCTCAAAAATCTGAAAAATATTATTTGCTACCCGAAGAAGATGATCCCCATCGGACTTGTAAGAACAAGAATTACATCCCTAGGCTCATGTTCTTGTGTGTTTGTGCTCGGCCAAGGTTTAGGGATGGGAATTGTATTTTTGATGGTAGGATTGGTTGTTTTCCACTTGTTCAATATGAACCGGCTATGAGAGGTAATGAGAGAACCAGCCGTGTCCGTGGAGACTTGGTTATGAAGCCCATAACTTCGATCACAAGAGACGTGATTAGAAATTTCATGATCAACCAAGTGTTGCCTGCCATTCGAGCCAAATGGCCAAGGGAAGATGTGGGCAAACCAATCTTCATTCAACAGGATAATGCACCTTCCCATTTAAAATTGGATGATCCGGATTTTTGTGAGGCTGCTAAGCAAGAAGGATTCGATATTCGCCTAATTTGTCAACCACCCAATTCTCCGGATTTCAACATTCTTGACTTGGGTTTTTTTCGAGCTATTCAAGCAATTCAATACAAGAAGAATGCAAAAACAGTAGAAGCTCTAGTTCCAGCAGTGCAAGAGGTAATTTGATCAAATTGTTCACACATGTTTCATTGTTTCTTCAACAACAAATTTGCTCATTCGTTCATTTGTTGCACACTTGTTTTGTAGGCATTCTTAGAGTATTCGGCACACAAAGCAAACCGAATGTTTCTAACACTACAAAGTGTTTTGATGGAAGCTATGAAAGTGAAAGGATGCAACAAGTTCAAGATTCCTCACATGAAAAAAGAAACATTAGAAAGAGAAGATAGGCTGCCAACTACTATCCCTTGTGAACCATCTTTGCTAGATGAAGCCGAGGCTACTCTTGCTGCATCAAACAATTAGAATGATGCTAGTTAGCTTAATTAGTAGAGACATCCTTGTAACAGTTAATTAGAACTAAAGCTAGTTATCTTACCGATGCTTTGGCATCATCCTTTACCGGCAGCAGATCCTTGTAATAATTAATGAAAAGCTCGCAGTTGAACTCGTCGAGGCCGTGAAGCATGACGTAGGTTATGTAGTCCGTGTGGACGAGACCGCAGCGAGAGCATGGCCAAAACCGCGAGTGCGCACGATTCCATGCTTGGCGGTCCTCATGAACGAGATGACAGCGTCCGCATATAAAAGAGCCCGGCGGCAAGGAATCCGGCACCATCGCCGAGTCCGGCGAGAGCTCCTGCAACTCCGGCATGATGGAGTCTGGCGCCATCTGCGAGTCCGGCACCACCTCCATCTCCGAGTCCGGCGCGACGACCAGCAACTCCGGCGTGACCACCTCCTCCGGCTCCTGCGACTCCGGCGCGAGTGCCTCCTGCGACTCCGGCGAGACGAGCTCCTGCGACTCCTGCTCGAGGCCATCTTCCGTCGTCATCTCCATGGAGTCCGGCAGCGAGTCTCCTGCAGAATCCGGCGCCATCTCCTCCAAGGCGAGCGCCCGCATCCATGACCGCGAGGAAGCGACGCGCGCGACGAGATGGCAAGCAGCGTGACGCGAGCGCGAGCGGCGTTGATGGCGGCGAGCGGTGAGCAGCGTTGATGGTGGCGTGCGGCGAGCGGCGAGCAGCCAAAGGCGAGCGCAAGCAGCGAGCACACACGATGGCTTAAGAAAGGCGAGCGCGGACGAGCATGGACGACGCACGAGAGGCGAGCGGGCGCGGATGGGAATCGAGGCGCATGCGGACGCGGTGCAGAGTAACTGCGTTTGTGCGGCGATCGATGAGACAAGGGCAAAGACGTCCAAATTAGCGGCTGCGGCTCAGAACGACGTCTTTTAGAGCAATCGAGCGGAGGGGCTAGGACGTCCTCTATTTCCTATACGGAGGGATGTTTTCCAAAATAAAGGGCAGCAGCTATGAAAGCCACGCAAAATCAATGCCATGGTGAGAGGATCGCAATTGCTGACTGGCGAGAGGATGTGTATATAATGTATCCCTTAATTAGTTCTTGCTACCGACACAAAAAAGGAGGTTCATACGTACTAGCTAGTGTTCCTTTGCTATAAACTTTGTTGCGTGTTTGTGCCTTGTAACCCGACCATTTAGTAATATATACAGCACTACCAAAGGAAAGTTGTTTTCAATTATGATACAACATTTTCCAGTATGAATTAGGGCACCTGGACTATAGACACTGAGTGAAATGCACAAAACTTGTTTTGTGCTTATGAACTAGATTCTAAATTTGGCCTGAAGAAGATAAACTTTTATGAACAGTGCACCCAGAAAATTGTCCCCAATTGCCTCCAAAGTTTATAGACAGAGGCAGTTATCTTTCACACAGAGAGATGGGATCCAACACAAAGAAAGCAACAATCTGTTTTTCCATGCTTAAGCAGCAGCAGTCCTGATGCTTTGCAATTGCACATCTGCCTCTGCTTTGATGACTGCCAAATCGGGAGGGCAAGATTCTTGTAAGCAGGAGGCATGATGACTGATAAATGAGGCAACAAACTGATGCTGGACATGAACCACCACTCAATTCATACAAGGGTCTCCACAGGCCAGCACTTTTGAGCATTGGATTAGAAACTGAAAGGTAAGGTACAGACTACATTAGTTGCAAATCACCTACCAAATCACAATCTTTTTTCTACTGCTGCCAGGCAGAGCAGAACTAACATTAGGAAAGCCTAAGACCTAATCAGATTACCCGTTTCTGCCAACAATCATGGGAATAGTTTAATAAAACATGAGTTTTAGAGGCCCTAAGTACACAGGACAATGTATCAATGTCACAACTTCACTGTATCATCTTTTAGCTACTTTCTGGCAGAGACTGCTGCTGTTCTTCAGGGGGCTCTTCCTGTTGCTCTTGAGGCTGCTGCCACACATATGTCACCGGGTGACCCTGCTGACCACCGTACATCATTCCTGATCCAGGCCCCTGCTGTGCTGGCATGTAGTAATATGGATATGTGTCTGCTGCTGCCCCCACATTAGGCGGTAGGCCAACCCTAGGAAGCCCAAGTCCCTCTTCTTTCATTTCATCCCTGGGAACTATGTCCACCAAGAAGTCATAGATATCAGTCCTAGTGATGGCAGCCGCAATGTCATTCTTCTGTAAGGTCCGGCGCTTGTTCTCCTCGGTATGCATCCATGACCTCAATGTTAACTCTAATATGAATACCTCGCATGCCTTTGCGAAGACAACAGGGGCTTCTGCCGAGATCATTCGGACATCCTCATCAGCCTTCATTATCTTCTTTATCCTTGCGAGTGGCAAGCTGTGGTTCTTGAAGTCAGTTGTCTGCTCAATCTCTCCCATTTGGTTAGCCCAGAACTCACGGAGTTGCTGCTGTTGCTGTTGCTGCAGTTGCTGATGAAATTGCTGGGCTTGTTGGTAGACAAGCTGGTGCTGAGCACTGAGTTGAGCTGGATTAGTGGGAAATGGTGCTGATGGCTGCGAGCCAGGAGGAACAACAGCAGGAGCTCCAGGAACCATGGCTTGAGGTGGATATGCAGCACCAGGAGGGGGATATGCTTGTGAGCCACCAGTGGCAACACCCATCACAGGCTGAGGCTGTGAGGATGGTTCCATGTCAGATCTTGTCCGTCCAAAGCCAAAGACCTTCCTGTCATTGTGGGAAACAGTTGCAAGTATTGATCAGTTGATTTTTGTATAGATTAATGAGAAAGATCATGATAGGTTTTAAATTTGTAATTTTGTCAAATATAATGTACATGAGTGAGAATGCCTTGGTATAAGAATGGAACTCCCTGCTTTTTCTTTACACAATATTTTGCATGCAGGAAAAAAAACTGATTGAAGGAACAAAAGCAACTCGATTGCGGCTTTCCTTGTTTATAGTACAACTAATAAGCAACTTGAGTGCTGCTTTTCCATGTAGCTTGCTGCTGCATTTTAAGCACAACTTAGATCTCAATACTTCATCGTGATAATAGAACATGCAAGCTTGCTCCATTCAGCATTCTAAACAGAAAGAGACTTCCATTGAATGTGGAATAAAATCGCAGATGCATGACTACCAGAATAAGTGAAATTTGAAGGAAAATTTGTCAGAATGAAAACAGGACTGTACAAAATAATAGAACATGCAAGGTAAACAGAAATTAGAACCTTCCATTAAAATCATCCATACAATATGTGATAGGACGGTAAATTACCTTTCATACTCCTACTATCCATAATGTGCAAGTGGATAGTTGCATAAACATTCAGGTCCTGCCATTATCGGTCAAACTGGTTATGGACAAATGAATTTGTGGGCTGCTATTACAAACCAACATGGATAAGTATGCATCATACAGAGTTTGGAGCCGCTCATGCATGTACAACATAAATCACATGTCTTGATGCTTTCCAGTAGAAGCAGGTCCTAAAGATAACCCACAAAAGGCAGCTATACCCCACGGCTTCAGTTATGAGTCTCCCAAAATGATGGCATTGGTGTCCATAGGACACAGATCGGCTAGCTATAAGCCAATTGCACAGTTTTTAGCTCATTAACTAACAAATCAATGGTTTGGATCACCAAGATGGGAGAAGAGAAAATAAGGAATGAATTGTATTTCTAGTCATCAAGGCTTGGTTTTCCCCTCTACGGTTGGATACTTGGATCGCTCTACAGCCTGGATTTGGTGCTGGAAGGGCAGCTCATACCATGAATATGTGCTCCTCCTAAATTATTAATGCATCGTCTCATCTACTTACATGAACCAAATTAAGTCTATAACACACCCAGAGTCCCAGATGCCAAGGCTCATAAATAACTTTTTCCATGTCAACCAGGAGTGGCGTGTAAAAGGATACTACAACACTCAAGCAAGTAGAAAACATACACGCTAAACTATCTAAGAAATGTTAAAATGACCCACTATGTCATTAGCTTTGTAACAACTTATCAAGAAGCCAAGTGACCTAAATTGTCGTCTTACTCTCTGTTTCACACACCATCAGTACCAAAATAAAGTGCTGCCCAGGTAAGCTTAAGGTGGAGTGCAACTACCTTAATGAGATTCCTTGAAGAATATGTCAATCATGTAGTTCCAGGTGGCTCATGCATTTGGGATAAACAAGGAAAGTTGGCATGTATCGTGTCACCCTGACATTCGGACACAGAAACAGGCAAATTTGGATACCTTCCAAAACTCGGGCTCATTAAATGCATGGGACCAATCCCAATGCCTTTGTTAGAAAAAGAAAAAAAGAACAGCATCCTAACATTGCAATCCATCCCTAAGAGAAAATATCGCTCCAAGAGAAAATCACCGTGTCACTTGGTGAAAAAACAATGCAACTGATGGTAGGAAATTAACAGTACCCTGTCTTGACAGAACATCTAGACAGCAATCATGAGATCCTAACAGTATCAAGATGACACCAAAATAAATTTAGAAGTGGTATCAGAACACTACTCTTGCATCTAGGAAGTTTGCACGCATAGCAGAACTAGGTTAAGCACGCATCAGCAATCCATCATTACTGGCCATGGTAATGGTTTCCTACAAGTTGACCCACTGTTCTTACAAGAAGATGCAGGGGCGGACCTAACATGGGGCAAGGCCAGGGTGGTCATCCGCACCGTGCTTATTGCTAGTCACGCGGGCGAGGAGCTCCAGCTCGCACTGCAGATCGGAAACAGAGAAGCATACGATGGCAAATTGGTGATGGAGAAGGCGCAGGAAAGAGAGAAACAAAAGATGGAGGTGGAAGGTGGCATACTGGTTGTTCACCATTTTCTCACTCTTCTGAAGCTCCATTTCACTAGTCAGTACAAGAGTGAACACAGCTCAAATTTAAAGAAAACATCAGACCTAATTCTCTCCTACAGAAGCTCCTTCCAGGCTTCGGCACAACCGGCAACTACAAACTCTCCGGCGAGTACCTAAACTCCAGCGTGCAGCTGAGTTAGGGTTAGAATTATGTGTGTGATTCACACTCCACCACATACAACTAACTAGAACTAAGCAAGCCCAAGCAACCGAAACGAAGCTAACAAGACCTCCCCCCAAAGAAGCAGTCAATCCTATCCTAGGGCGTCCACTCCACGAAACAGAGGTGACTAGCCCAGCAGCTAGATTCCTCCCCCGCACAACCGCAAGGGCCGCCATTCGAGCTACACAACCCGAGAGAAAATTCCTAACCTACTAACCTCGCCACGCATGCATCTAACAATCGAAGAGGATCACCCATGGAATTGCAAACAAAGAAGATCGGGGAGAGGAAAGGTGGCGAGAGGCGGCGGCGGTGGCGGTGGCGGCGGCTTACCGAGAAACGCCCGGATCTCCCGCGCTGGCGAAGAACACCCGACCGGCGAAGGATGGCGCGGCGGCGGCTCCCCTCCCCCCCTCCTCCCCTCGTCGAGCCCTCGGCGGCGGAGAGAGAAAGAGGCAGGAGACGCGGTCGTCCTCGGTCAGAACGACGAGAGGAGGAGAAGAAGAGTCAGCGCGAGGAGGGAGGAGAGTCCTGGCCGCGGGGGTGGTGGGCTTCATGGGCCGGACATTTCTGCGTGGGCCGTAATGGAAGCTCCATATGAATGGGCCGTAATGGGCCCAGAATCCTACATGGTCAGCTTGTATCCTTTCGTTTTGTTTTTCTGTAGTCTCTTTTCACCACTTAACCTTTTTTTACTCAAACACAAGCCACTACGAACGCATACTCGACTCTTTGAAGGCACACATATATACCCTATCTTTATAAACCTACGTTAAATCCTTGAACTCGCTAAAATCCTATTTTGGAATACCGAAATTGAAAAAGACAGGATCAGGAAAAAAAACACAGGGATTGGGGTGACATATCAGTGCAATCCTAAGGAGTATGAAAATGTGGGAATCGATCGGTTTGTGTTTTTTTGGATGTTTCGTAGAAATATAGTGCATGAATTTAGAGAGTAACAAAAAAGAAAATTTTCAAGAGCTTGAAACTCATATTAGGTTTCCTCCAAAATTCCTATGGATTTGGCCATTCGATAGGAATTTCAAAGAGCACATTTCTTTGTTCCAAAGGAGCAAATAGGAAAATCTTCCAAAGAACTCATATCCTGCAAAATTCCTTCAAAAAAACCTTTGTTCCAAAGGAGTCCTAAAGCGCACGCTTTTATGTAATAATATTTTGTGCATGTAATATTCTTCAAAACTCAATATTTGATACTCGCTTGTATGTGCATAAGGCCCCTTTTGATATGTAGGAATAGTAAAACACAGGAATAGAAAAAACACAAGATTTTTGTAATAATGCATATACAAAACAGAGAATTACAAAACACAGGAGTGACCGTTAAATAGACCGCAAGAAAAACACAGGAATTAGATAAACGAGCTAGACTCAAAGAAAAATTTCCAAGAAGTTAGAGCTCTTGGTAACTTTCCTCCAAAATTTACAAGCAATGAGCCATTTCTAAGGAGTCATTTCTAAGAAATTTCATAGAATTTGAGAAGATCCAATCCTATGTTTTGAAGGGCCAAACAGGAAAATTTCCTATAGAATTGGAATTCTACAAAAATTCCTCCATAAATTTTTTGTTTCAAAAGAGCCCTAAACTGGATGAAGCTGTGGCTAGAGAATTGAGATCACTTTGGAAATCCAATATTTTTTTGTAAAATTCATGTAGTAGTGTTCTAAACGGAAATATATGCAGGTACATCTGTAGCTTAGCCTCTAGGTACATTTTACTGAGTCACTGATCCAGACATACACATATAATAGGAATAAAAAGTACTACAGGTATATTTGATTCTCTACCCTAGCAGACCAAATATCTACAATATACTCTCTTCGTTTTTAAAATAGCCCAGTAATATGAGTCTGGACAGGAGATCTGTCTAGATTAATAATAATAAGTTATGTCAAATCCAGTAATAGATTGTTATATTTTGAAACGGAGAGACTACTATTTAAACTTAGCACAGATTTGGCAGTAAAGTTTTGGCATCCAACCAAAACGGCGCTACATGTGTGGGGGCTGCAGCCACGGGCATCTCCTCCTCTGGCCCTGTAGCTGCAGTGGAGTGGACCTGGTGGTAACAGCTGAGAATGAGATGCGCGTGCTCAGTATGTAGCTAGGTGAAACGGTGAATTTAGGGTGAAGCAATAATTGTGCTAGCTAGTACAGTACCACATACCATACCACCACAGCTAGCCTGGTCATCACCTATTATTATTATTATTATTATTATTATTATTATTATTATATAACTATCGAAAGTAGTTACTCTTATAATATCAACTAATAACGAGTATAATATACACTCGATGAGGAGAAAAAATCTGAGTGATGAAAGAACCAGAATATGAACGTGAAAAAAAATAGTATATATATCACGTCATGATAAAGAACAGAATATGGACATAAAAAGAAACAGAATATATATGTGACACGCAATCTTGATGAACATGCTCAGCAACTAATCACTCAATAATCAGAGAGCTAGCTGCTTGGTTCGCCAAGATCATCGATCAGTGACATACACAGTACACATTCAGAGAAACGAACGAACGGAAATTACCGTCGATTGCAGTTGCAGCTGTGACGAGTTCTCTTGTGTGTGTGTTTCGAGTTTGTACAAGCGAGGAGATCAATCTCGTGTTATTTCCTTCCCAGTATTCACAATTAAACCTTCCCTTGTCATTCTCATTGCAGCCATGGCTTGGCTGGGAGATGGCGAGAGGAAATTAACAAGAGGCTCAAAATCGAGAAAGTGAAAAGGAAGGCTAATCTAATGGGTGGCGGTGGCTGGAGCACTACGGCCGGCGGCGAGGCCGCTCGGGGCGCGAGCTGCGGCGGAGGGGAGGACGAAGCGGGAGGAGAAGGTGTAGCTGTAGTAGAGCTGGGCGGCGTCGGAGTCGTCCGCCCCGCCGCCGCCGCGGTCGAAGTTGCGGGCGTAGCTGAGCGGGTCGTACTGGCACAAACCGCGGATCCGGCTGCTCGACGGCGGCGGCGCCGCCGGCCGCGCAGCGCACAGCGCCGCCTGCCGCCGGAGACGCCGCACCAGCCTCCCCAGCCCGCAGCCGCACCGCCGCGCCACCGCCGACGACTGAGCCACGACGCCGCCTCGCCCTTCCGCCATCGCCGCCGCTTCCTCCTCCTCTCGTTTCTTGGTGCGCGCCGCCGCCGCCGCCGCCACCGCTGCCCGGAGTGTGCGTGAAGCAAAGCGTAGTTGAGTGACTGTGTGGCTGGCTTCTTGGTAGGTGAGGTGTTTATTTATAGATCCAAGGTTAAGTCAAATACAATTGTGCCCGTGCGAGTGTGACCATGGTTTAAAAAAAGAACAGTTTCACAATTTAAACCATACGACCATGGTTTGAAAGATACTGTACGCCCGGACCCGGAGTACTAGTTTGAACAAGTGCTAAATTTGTTTTTTGCAAGTTGAAACAAAATCAGCACCGAACTTAGTGCATCTGTGGTGGTGCTTACCATGTGCCTGTGCTTTGGTTGTAGTTACTCACTAGTCACTAGTAGCTCAGTAATGCCCTATTTGATTTATATTATTGAGTGGATTATTATTTTGGATTACTCTATCTGTTTAAAAATATAAGATGTTATTGTTTTTCGCAAAATCAATATTTAAAAATTTTGACTAATAATTAAACTAAAAATATATGTGTTCACTGACATGCATGTAGTATCGCTAAATTCGTATTTGAAAATATTTTTATATGATGTTAATTTTCTAGTGGTTAATGATATATTATAAAAGAAACTAATAATTAAAATATAATATCGGAGACCATGTAAAAACCTAATTCGCCTTATATTTTCAAACAGATAAAGTATTTACTCACTTATAGAGATAAATTAAATATTTTAAGAAATAAACTTAACAAATAATTTAAAATAAATGATCTAAATAATACAGTAGAAAAAAATTTAAAAAAAAAATTTAAAAAAACATAAAGTAAATAAGCTGTTTCAATAATTCGATGAATAATCTTAAAATGAACAGTGTCCTCAGCACGTAGTTGAATGCTGAAGACTCCATACAGTTTTGGTTTGTTGCCATTGATCTCCACCCAGTGAAGTCAGTCTGCAGGGGGGAGAGAGAGAGGACAAACGGTGGGCAGCGTGTGGTACAAGACCAACACCAGAAGCGGCGCATTGCAGCCAGGCCGGACGCCAGTCGTCCGTCATGGGCCGCTGCTTGTCGCCGCCGATGCGATCCGCATCACGCACGCCGTGGCCGCCTCACCGCGCCCACGCATCTGATCCAATCTCACAACCATTTTTTTCATTTTTCTTTTTCTTTTTTGCGAGAAACCAAACTGCATAAAGTTTTTCAAAAACTGGTCGACTCGTTCATCTGAAAACTCCAGCAAACGATCTCATCCTCTGCTACTGCAACGTCACCTTTGAAAGAACAATTCTTCTCCAGCAAATTCGAGCAAGTTGCAGCAATATTGGCCATGCATGATCCACTCAGGACAGGTTGCATGTGGTGTGATCGAATGGGCAGGCAAAGATAGGACCCACGTTGCACACATTCTCCCTAACCAAGATGCCCCTCCCTGTCTGGATTGAACAGTAATCACAAGCAGAGAATTCTGAGAATGGATTGGACTGAACTGAGCTTGATGAGAACACATTGCTTAAAGCGAACGGCTCCATGATTCCTAACCAGTGCAGTGTACAAAAGTTGGAAAAAGCTCAGGCACTTTAAGGTTTTAATCCATCCTGCAGCAAGCCAGCTGCCGACAAGGTTGCCCCATCATCTCCAGTACGCCGATGAGCCAGCCACATTGTAATCTGATCCCCATTTGCTTTGGATCCTCAGCAGCAGCTGGTTCATACTACAGTGCTGTTTGTTGTTAAGATCGAGCTCACATGCTCGCACTGTTTGGTTGGGTGATTGTCACTGATTTGAACTGGTACAAGTTAATGGTTGAGAACTTGAGACTCATAACTCCAGTGAGATAGAACTGGGGAAAGTGTCTACTAGTTGCAGGTACTAAAAGAATCCCATGAGATCAGCAAGTTTGGAAGAAATTTTTTATGGTAAACTGGCAGGAATAATCAGATGGAGTCAAACATCGCAATTTGGCATGGGATCAACAGATTTGTCGGCTACGATTCAAGCTGCCACCATTTCTTGTTGCATGGCATATAAAAGACTGAATTTTTCTCTGGGGACTCTGCAGTCCTAACATGATAACATGGCTCTGTTCAGAAGTATGGCGTGATTTTTACGTTCTGCTTCGAAATCCTGACTTCTCTTACCATGCATCACTACACCTAAAATCTTGCCTAAGGTTGACAAATTTACTCCAAAGGATGTCTTAGGATAATAGGAACATGCCTTTTTAGTACCAAATTCCTTGGCTCATCACAGGAATGATAACAAAGATCAAAAAGGGGACCCTCATTTCATTTGAGAGGGAAAATTTACTGTTTGCCATGATGTATAATGAGCCATAAGAAATAGGCCTGAAAAATTTACATTCTCTAGTCTGTAATAAAGAGCTAACAATCCTTCATGAAGCCTTTTCCTAAAACATTTAGTCTTATGTAACTGAAGCTTTTTCCTTTTTTTTTTAAAAAAAATCTGAACCAATTCCTTTTGGGCTATCTGTATATCAAAAGTGATTTTACAACATACCGATATGCAGAAAAAGTAGGGCCGTTAATATACTTAGTACAGAAAGGCAAAATAGATATGAACAGAAGCAGAGGAGGGCATAGCTCTGTGAGCACCCAACGACATCAACCACAGTTGAAAACTGGAACATGTGCAGGGCAATGAGTGACCAAATATATACGAACGGATAGCCCTGTACCTCAAGGTGTCCAAGCAAGCCCATTGCTCGTTAGTGTTGAATCCTTGCGGTGGGAGCCTGAAATTTGGCAGAACAGACGCCCTTAGCACTAGCAGTTCACCAATCATGGACATAGCATGCACTATTACAAATATACTATAAACTTGTAAGAGTGTTGATGGTACTTTTCAAAATTAATGTGCAGAAACAAGAGTTAGTAAAATACAAACAAGCGAGAAACTACCAAGAATACAAGTGAATATTGGTACAGAACTTATGACTGCAACTGGTGGCCACAGCAAGCTAAACTATTCCAAGTCAACCCAAATTACAAGATCAGTTAAAGACGGCTTACTGCTTGCGATCAGCATTATCTGGAAATAAAAGGTACACTTTTCTTTTTTGAGAACCCACAAGAAATCTGTGTGTGATAGACCATAGTACTTGGAAGAAGAGAAAGTGGGCAGACAAACTCAGACCAGCAAAGAAGAGAAATATTGGGGCATACAAACCAATATCAGCGCGACATCTACCCTTAAGCTTAGCTGCAAGTGATACCTTTTAAGGAAACAAAAAATAGATATACTAGATGGACAAAGGTAATGCCATATCATCTCATATCCATAAAATGCATTCTTGTAAGAATGCAATCCAACTGCATTCTCTGGCTTATAATGAAGAGAATTTATGCATCAATGTCAAAACTCACATCCAAGTCACCATCCAAGATTCCAAGGTACCACTGAGTAGATTGGCTGGTATGACATAAACAAGAGCTAGTATGTCTATCAGTCTATCCAGCTTTGGTAGCAATAGAATAGGTCAATCTGTCGGCTAGAATTGCCTATTTGTTGTGCTACTGCCCAACAAGTAAGTAACTCATTATCTATAAGAATAATAATCTGCATGCACTAGTCTACATAAACTGCTAAATCGAATATTATGCTAGTTAGGGACTGAACACACTACACAAAACCATACATTGTGGGACGAAGGGAAGCTTTGAGACAACCATATCAGCAAAATAACATTTCATACTATCCAGTCCTTGCTACGCTCGTAAGTATTTGAATGAGATAAAACAATAAGAAACATGTGCATCTGGTAAATTTGAGGTAGCAAAATGGGATGAAAATTGTGCTTAGAATCAAATAAATACCTTCAGCAACAAAAACTTAAGGGCACATCAGACAACTTTACAAAATATAACAGCCTGCATGGTCCCTGAAAAAGGTACAATCAGTCAGGACTTTTAGTATAGCTATTTCATAAAATAAATAGGTACAAACAGAAGTGTAGTTTGATGTATAAAATTTAAAGCATGTCATTTTTAGACATTTGTAACATGCCAAAATTGCATTTGTGAGTAAAAGGGCAAGTTTGAACATTTGATGCCAATGCTACTAATTTGTTGATGGGCTACTCAGACACTCATGCTCTCATTTTTTTAAAAGTTAAAAAGCAAGGAGAAGCGTACTTCTTTGGATCTTGGTAGAGTCTTAAGGCCTCCAGGAATTTGTTCCAAAATGGGCCAGTCTCCTGAAGGCTAACGTTTTCTGGTCCCCCAAGGTATGCTTGAACAATGAACTCATGACTCCTTTCCCTGAAAGGGAGAAGATAGAATGTGACAGTTTTTTCATCTCGTTAGTGTATTTGTGCACTACACTGAAAACATGTTGCATTTAATCTGAACTGACCTTCCTTCGTATTGTGACAACCATCCCAAGTAAGCTGCACCAAAGTACATTGATGCAAAAGGATTGTATAGATCGTCCACAGAGCTGACAATATACGCCCTATGGCCACAATCTCTGCAGGTAAAAGCAAACAGCAAGTGAAGATAAATTCATGAAAACTGTAATATGATAATCGACCCAGAGTAACTGCAGTGTATCTTCTGATAGCCTAAGCAACTAACTTCTCCTATGCCTATTTGCTTTCCAGATTAATCTTCTCTGGAATATGATCGATTGCCTGAGCCTGACGTCTGAAGTAATATAAAGTACAAGATCAAAAGAAACTATCATAGTTTAAATCACCATATGCATATGTATGAAAAGGTATAGTCCAAAACCATGATTCAGCTATCCTGAACAGTGCATTTACCATGTAGTCATGCATAACCAGTAAAAGGCCAAACGGAACTGGTAAGGTCCTAATAGGATTAAGCAACTAGCGCACCAAAACTGTTTAGACAAAAGGCACAAATTTTATGGCTTAAAACACAATTGTAAACTTAATGCCATGCTTGCCTGTAAAGCCATGCAGCACTAGCATAGTCTATTCCCATCAAGCCAGTACGAGAACGAACACCATGGACAAAGCGCATACTGCACACCTCTGCAAGAGCAGCTAAGGCTTCCTGGCAGATATAAATGAGAACAGAGAATTCAATAAATATTTCGAATGTGTGATCTCAAGTTTTATTGGGATGCTAAAATAAATATAAATACTGTTATTGTCACAGGCACCCAGATAGGTCAATACCGTCTTTATTCACCATTTTGACCAGGACATATATGCTAACACAATTTGTGGACATTTGCCTAATTTTAGAATCCACAAAATAGTACAAAATAAAGAAAACGCTTTGGTGACAAAATATAAAACAAATCCATCAACTAATGCAATGATGTTACATGAATTGACAACCAAAATATGATGAGTATCAGCACAGTATGTGATGGTTAATCATGCTTAAGTACTAAATGTATGCCTTCCAAAAGCAATACCATGCAACAAAACAAGCAGTTTAATAGCAAAAAAAAAATTTCTGCAGAACGCCTAAATGTTGGCCTCATTACAGATTTAAAATCGGAGAAGGCCCAGCGTATGAGTGATACAGAAAGAAATATAAAGTAGTAAACTTAATACATAACTAGTATCATTATACAAATACTGTCTGTAGTCTGTTCACTAATTTATCAACAAAAACCTCTTGTTCACTGATTTATCAACAAAAAACTTACTGGCGTTACTCCTCTTGAGCTCAAATGGCGTGATATGGTTATTTCAGCAACAGCCTGAGATCAAATTTGCAACCACATAAGTCTGAGATGGATGGAAATTAAATATTGGTGGATAAAATAACAATTACATGAAAACTGCAAGGCATTTTACTGGTGCTGATATAGGGTGATTGTATCAAACAAAGCATGAGTCTGGGATTGCTCCAAAAAGAAGCAATTGCTATGGCACTTAAGCATAAAAATGCTGCTCTGAACAATATTTGTCCATGTAATTTGTATTGCATGATAGGAAATGTATAGCGCTGTAGTCACAGCCACAGTGCAATATGAGCTATATGAACTCATATAGTTAATTTTATTACATGC
The DNA here is from genome assembly GCA_003991445.1 of Oryza meyeriana var. granulata. Classification (NCBI taxonomy): domain Eukaryota; kingdom Viridiplantae; phylum Streptophyta; class Magnoliopsida; order Poales; family Poaceae; genus Oryza; species Oryza meyeriana. The sequence continues at coordinate 147,278 of RYFJ01000669.1, read as the reverse complement.
CATCCACACAAGCTGTTCACTTGATGAAATCAAGGATGCAACTTTAACAGTACAAGAATACTAATAAGCTTATAGTTGTAGCTTTACACAAAAACATATGTATGTCAACATTTGAGCACAGTAAAAAAGATGGCCCCAATAGTGCACATGCAAAGTAACTACTCCCTCCATCCCAAAATATAAGGACTTTTAGAGTTGGGCACAAGTATTAAGGAGAAGGGTAAGATAAAATGAGGGATGGTTGTGATTGGTTGAGCTGGAGAAATAGGTGGAGAAATTAAATAAGAGATGGTTGTGATCGGTTGATATGTGGAAGTAGGTGAAAAGGAAGCTATATTTTGAGACAAAATTTAAATGCTAAAGATAGCTATATTTTGGGACGGATGAAGTACAAAAAATTAAGAATCAGCCCTTACCTTCACCTCAACTCGAGAAAGATAAGGCCTCTTCTTGGCATCATGGGAAAACCTCACATTTCCACGCCTCTCACCAGATTTTGCCCACTCCTTAATCACGTCAGGCTGACTCCACATAGCATCCATATCTACCTCTGATACCTTGGAATCCCAATAAATCAACTGTCCTTCTGACTCAAATGTGATAACAAGATGTCAGATCGAATGTTGCAAGAAACCTAGAGCATTTCATTCTCTGGAATCAAAACAAGAATCAACATCCGAAATTCATAGCCTATTTTATATTTGCTAACATTTCAAAAAACCACAAACCTTGAACTTCTTTTAAAAAAATAAAAAGTAACAAGTAAAATTTAACCTGTGCTCGAGGAATTAGCTAGGAGATTAGGAGTTAACTCGTTAAAACTTTCCGGTTGTCTGCAGACAAAATAGCGAGAAACAGTTTGTCAGCAGGTTCAAAACTGGATCAAAGGTAAAATAAAATAATAGCTCCTCTACAAACATAACTTTTGAATTTTAATCCATTGAATAGTTTCTACGCTTCTAACCCTAACGGAGAATTTAGAAGAGCGTGAAATTCTGAATATATTGGAGAGGCCAAGAACATGATGCAGCAATCAAGAAACAATCGTGTCTGAATTAAAAAAATATCTTATCATAAAAAAAAAGTCGCTAAACATAGTGTTTTCCAGCATATGTTTAAGCTTCCATCATAGAAGGTCAACACAGCACAGCTCAAAGGCCAGGTTCAGGGGTACAAACTTGAGCTGAAAACAACCGTTATTTAAATTATGTGGCATCTCAAATAAGTAAGATTTTAGGTTTTTTTGCCTCAATGCCCAGTTGAGTTGAGAAGTTCAAACCAATTTTCGACAACTTAAAGGTTTACTAGGCTTGAAAATAACTTCAGTACCTCTAAAATTGGACCTTAGAGGATCATAAGTGCTAAGAGAAACGAATTTGTTCAAGGTTTTTAGGCACACTTCGCACAGGATAAGAAAGTTATAAGCTGAATATGGAAACAAATTATTAAGGATGAAACCTCATAGACAGCAAGGCCTCCTTCACATAAAGATAGCGTTGAAAAATGGGGGATGTTGATTTATGAGTAGCCTTCTTTTTGCCTCCCTTATAAGCTCTAACAACGAATTCTTCAGTTCTTTCTCTGCAGAGTTTTTGGCAAGTAATGTGTTTGGCAGTACAAAGATAAAAACATGTCAAATAAAATTAATGTCAACAGTCAAACGTAATCTGACAACCAAAATGCATACTTATCATCACATGAGAACAGCCATTTTGCATAAGCAGCACCAAAGTAGACATTCACAAAAGGCCAATAGAGCAAATTAACATCTTCTTCAATGTCATAATACTTGTAACCCAATTCCCTTGTTAAAGGTTAAGACAATAAATGTTAAGCATGAAAACATAGAAGAATGAACAGTTACTAAATTTGAGTTATCAAGGTTTCATGGTACCTGCCAAGCCATTGAGCAACTTCTGTTGTCACCTGCATGATGCCAACTTTGGTCTCCTTAGTTTTTCGGTCATAATTATCTACAAAGAGTCTCCTTCCACTTGCAATTTCTGCAAGGGCACCTATCATATACTGCATGGGTGATGAAAGTGAAAAAACATGTTTATTGTACTTCAGCAGTGACTTTGATCATTGCAGATACAAATGCAAATAAAGTCATAAAACAAAAGAAGCAATACCGGGTCTAGCTGTGACTTGAAATGCCTATGAACAGTAATTGCAGCCACCGCCTGAAAGGATCGATGAATTTAGTTTAAAGCCAAATTTGTGCAGATAACACATGCAGTTTTGAAAAATAAAATAAAGGAAAGCACCCTTACTTTGTTATTGTTTTCATAGATCAGAAAACCTATTTAGAACAGCACAGCAGTAACACAGTTGTGAACAGTAATTTAGTCACTTGGATAAATAAAGCAAAAAAGCCCATTATGTTAGACACTTAACTCACAGCACTGATAGATTTTTATCTTGGTTAAACTTCAGTGAACCAGTTTGATGACCACTACTATAACCTGCATTAAATGCCACTACAGCATAGGATACAAGGAAATTATTGTTCAAAAGTAACAAGCAAGTAACTAATAGAATGCCCAAAAAATAGATGGGATACATACATAAATACAGCTTACAAAAAATAAATATAATGATTTACATGAACTTTGGTTTGATTGCCACTAATGTAGGTTATTATGCAGTTGTCACGATACACTGAGTACAGGTGATCACTCACCATCATTTCAGTTTGCGTGAGATATGCCTCACCATCAGGATCCCGTGACAGATGAACCTTCTGTCCCTGCCCTTCCCCAGCATCAACCCACTCTTTACTTACTTGAGGATCAGCCCACATTAATTGCATATCCTCTGGATCCAAGCAGTCGTCCCAATATTTGAAGCTTACAGCCATTTTGTACTAATCGGCAGTTGTATCTGTAGATCTACACTGGAAGCAACAAATGAATGATAACTAGCTGCCATAAGGCACCTTTCTTAAAGAAAAAGGAAATCGAATGCACCAATCTACATTTTGTTCTGGGCTGACACAGAGGGTGACCACATTTTGAATGGATAGAAGCCATCAAATACTTAGGAATGGAAACTTTGCCAAAAAGATAAACAAAAGAACTGATCAAACAATAAGAATACGTTGTGATTGCATTGTACTAGATGCGAAAAGCATATGCGTTTCTATAACCAACTATGCGTTCACTTTGAGCTCATAACAATAACATGGACGAATCACTGAAAATGAACAGAAATAATTACATCAAACACCATTACATCACCCAAAAAAGAAGCAAACGGAGTTCATCAAACCACAGCACGACCAGACCAAACAGAGAAGAGTGACGCACACACAACTTGGCAATTCACCCCACGAACAAATCAGCGGAATCAACTCCAGAGCACTACATACACAAATCCCTGAAATATGTGAATCATGTTACAGCAAAGTTTCACATGACGACAGAATTGACAAAAACTACCTCCATAGGTGCATGGCACACCTTATGAATCATGATCACTGCCTTCCACAGAAATGTACCTCAAAATCATATGTATGCACAATCCACAACACTAATAAGTAATAAATATTTATACTACATACCCAGATCATGAAATCGACCACGGAGGCAGGAAACAACCGCATGTCTGCATGATGAAACACAACAACCCAAAAAAAATGGCACAATCTGAGAGCCACACAAAGTGAATGCCCACCCAACCGCAGAATCATCGCGTGATGAAAACACACACTCGCCATAGACCATAGCGTCAGGCGCACTCCTCTAAGCACACCACCCGCAACAGCAGCAGCAGCAGCAGCCGCATTCGCCAGACCACCCATCACCAAACCACGAGACGAGACGCGACGAACGCCGGCAATCTTACCTCTCGATCTAACCATAAACTCCATGCCCCCAACAAAACAGCAAAATCCCTCGCATGCGCGTTCTCTGGATCACCAAAGAGAGCGGCAAAAAAACAGGGGAAGAAATCGCAGTGGGAGCTCACCGGCGCGCGGGATTGGGAGACGATTCGGGGGATTGGATTTCCCTCGCGGTTGATTCGGCGAGGGATTTTGGGGGGAATGGCGGGTTGGTGGAATTGGGGAATTGCGGGGAAGAGAGAGAGAGAGGGAGGGAGCGGCGCGTATGCCGTTTATGTAGGGGTGTCAGCTCATACGACCAGGCGCGACAGTTTAAATGTTGGGGAGCGGGGACACGTGTCAGGTGGTTAGGGCGCAGTTTTTGGTGGATTGCTTGATCCATCGATCAACCTTGCGCTTCAAGTGATGCCGTGAGCTGTGATTAGTAATCCTACTTCAGCGAGGTCGCCGTCGTCAGATCCGGCTGCCAAGAGCTCACCTCCACCGGATGTACCGGAGGTGGGGGTGAAGGAGTGGTGAACGGCGGCAACAGATGAGCAACGAGTGACAGGGGTGGAGGAGCAACGAGAGGAAAGAGCGAGTGATCCAACGACTATGGAGGCGACCAGTGACGATCTTCCTTTGCTAGGGTTATGTTTGGGAGTCTAAATTCTAAAAAACATCTAGTGAGAATCTGATCTAGGTTCTGTCTTCTAATTTATTTTTTGGATTCTACAACTATATAATCTTAGAATTTAGATAATAATCTAGACTGTTTGAAAAAGCTTTTACTAGTTGGATCTTGTTTAGAGAGCTTCTGTTAGCTGAAAATTCTGAAAAAAAGCTACAGCCGATAAAAGCTCTCCAAACAGGGCCAAAGGAGTGCTAGGGGTGAGGGAGTTTTTTTTTTCACTTTTCTTCCTTTCTCTGGCGTGTTAATTTTGCTGTGCATTAGCTCAAGTGATGAATTGCTTTAAAAAAATACTTAAATGATGAATTTTGCAGTGAAAATATTGATAAGAAAAAAAAGGTTCAGCTTGTCTCGATGGCAGAAATTTTCGCCCATGAGTTCAGAGCGGTAATCTCACCCAAAAAAAAAAAGACATACCTATACCTACTGTCCATATAATCAACCAAACATTTCAAACCGTATCTCATACAATTAACTAAATAAAATCTAATGCTTGTCAGCCTAAACTAATGCAAACAATCAAACAAAACAATTGTATATGTATCCCTTTAACTGGCTAAACTTAACTTGGATAGGAGAGATGAAACAGGATAAAAAATACGAGCAACCAAATATATCCTATTTGTTGCTTGTCATTCCGTGGCTGTTAATTTATCTTTTTCAATTATATATATGAAGACGACACATTACTGGACTCCGACAAAAATGCATCAACTTTGCTTAACTACGAGCACCAGCGTCCAGAAATTGGTGAGTGAATCATGCACACACAACTCTCGGTCGCTATACTCAATCCTGTTCTTTTCTGATCCTGAATTTTGGATTTTCATTTACACGTTTGCCAAGATTTTGTAAAAAAAATTATATATAAAATTTTATTAATATACTTTTTAAACAACCTTTTAACTTTGTAGAAGTTAATTTGTTCGTTTATATCCTTAAACAACTATCATAAAAATCGGATAATCTATTAATCCATAAATATAACTCACGTTTAGGTTGTCAATATATATATATATATATATATATATATATATATATATATATCCTCTTTTTTACTTCCAACACTACCTAATATACACACTATTTTTTTTATCGATCATGTTTCGCAAATGGGTTATGAGATTGAGAGGCAGGATTGGGATGGGATGAATGGAAGAATGAATGGCGATGATACAATAATACTCTTTAGTGGATGGGATATCATTTCCCTTTCCCATTGCCAAACAAGCCCGAAGATTATGCACCTGAAAATCATGCTCGGCTATCTTGACGAATTCAGTGATAACAATCCATTTTGTGACACTGCACTGTATGATCAAGCACAGCAGCATATACAAAACTAAGCTGGCTTTTTTTTGAGGTTGTATGTTGTGTTTAATCTTTTGCAGACGAGACAATCAATAATTAAATTGCGCAGGTGTGTTTTTTCACTAAGGTTTATCTTTGTATTTTGCACTGCATAAACATCAAAAGCATGTATGGTCCCGTTGCACCAGACTGGTACGGCTCCAATGATCTGGCGCAAGTCATGTTCTTCTCATGTATGCCGTAACAGAGGCAGCTGGCTGTTAGCTTGTCTTCGCAAACTATCGATTACTTATAAATGTTGGATTATATTCCGTAACAAAAAGGTTGGTTTTCGTCAAACAGTTTACAGTGATTTAATTCAAAAGGTGGTGTACGGTGCAAAGTTGTGAAAAAAAGTAAAAATCACGGGAAAAAATATGCACTTATCCTAATATTTATATAAAATAGTTTCATTATGTATAAATCGCAAAAAAACTCCTACACATAAATGATCATTTAAAAAAAGATATTACCTCTACGAACACACATACATATTTCTACCCTATAAACACGTTCGAGAGTAGACATTGAATAACATATAAAATCTTGTTATTAACAAAGCTATTAGAAGTACCTTGCTATCGACGGAAAAATCTGTGTGACGGTGGAAGGGACACACAAACACGGCCTGTGCAGGGTGTGTCATTCCATTGGGAGGCACCACCTTTAACTAGTTTTTTCTTCATTTCCTTTTCATTTCAGTCCCTTTCAGCTTTGGCTTGTTCGCCTCAGATCCATTTTTCTTTATTTCTCGAAGATTTGTACGCTCAATTCTATGGTTAAAAAACAGCTTGCCCCTACTTAAACAAACATCTATTTCCTTCGTTTTAAATTATTTATCATTATAACGTTGTTCTAAGTCAAACATTTATATTTTTGATTATTAATTTTTGAAAATTCATATAGTTTAACACCAAAAGATTTATGTTTCTAGATTCACTGTAAGAAATACTTTTATAATATATATTTTATATATTTTTAACTATATAAATATCTAAAATTAATGATAAGGATATAAATATTTGACTTAGAACAAATATAAAATAATAAGTAATTTAAAATAGTAGGGGTAATTTACATATTCGTCAACGCTATAATGGCCCTCATAGACGAATTAGCAATCAGACTACAACAAGTTCTTCTCTTCCAATTAGCTGACAATAAATAAAAAATAAAGTGAATGAGAATGAGAATCTTTCTTCCATTTTTCAATTTTAAAAACAAACAATAATTTAATGGCACGAGAGAGGTGAGGCCCACAGGCCCGAGAGAGGCGGGAGGGGGAGAGATCCGATTTGGTGGGGGGTAGGCGACCCACCTACCGATTTCTAGTATTCTACACCTTTTTTTTCCTTTTTTTTTCTCTTTTATAAAAAGGAGACGAGACGAGCGAGACACCCCGACGCCTCGCCGCCACCTTCCCCCGCCTCCGCCTCCGCCTCGCCCTCCCCTCTCCGGCGCGGTCAAACCCTAGCGCGCGAGGTGTCCCTCCCAACGCGGGTTCAGTTCCCTCCCCCCCATGGAGCAGCAGCTCTCCGCCCCCTTCCGCGCCGCCACGGCCGCCGGCGCCGCCGGATTCCGCGCCGCCGATCCCGCCAAGGTATCGTGTTGTTCCCCCACGTGCTCCCTCACCTTCTTCGCTCCGGGATTTTGAGGTTGGTTCCGTATGAACGCGTCGGGGCTTGATGGCGGTTGGTTGGGACTTGGGAGTCTCTCCGGTCGGTGTTAGTTGCGTTCATGTTGCTGCGATTAGATTTCGTCTTGGCTTGGTTTCCGTGAATCTGGGAACCTTCGGTGGGGGGAAAATCAGCAAATGCGGATGTTCCCTTTTACCACAGAATTTTTCCGTGCGCTCTCCCTTGTTGCTTTGTTCTAAAATCCATTCATTTCTGCGCCGAGGAAAATGGAGCTTACTTTATAATAGTGGAGAACCATGCACCCAACTCCGGTGCTTTATTGTTATCAACATATTCGATTTTAGTCAAATAAATTCTATTCACACTCTTTAATTAAGGTGTTAATTGGTCTGTATATGATGCTCATACTTACTTTCAGTTTCAGTTGCATTGATAGCTTTTATGTTGGATTATTGATGCTACAAAGATGTCACTTATTGACGCAATTTGCCTGCTATGGTACAGGTGTTACGCATGAGAAGCGCCAGCTCAGCTCAGTTCACCTCCATCTCAGCTTCCTCTTCATTGTAAGTGCCTGCTTCTAATGTCTATTTCTTCCTCATTGTAAGTGCGCATTAGCACCTGATTATGATTCGGTACATCTATTTTTTTTTTTGAACTCAAGTGCTAGGAACATCGAGCCACTGAGAGCAATAGCTACACAGGCACCCCCTGCCGTCCCACGTAAGTGTTTGGTTTCCCTAAACAAATATGTAATAATAGAATTGTGCAGGCAGCAGCATTTGATTATTCCTTTTTGTTTCCTTCTGTAGAATATTCGAGTGGCGAGAAGACAAAGGTCGGCATCAATGGTGAGTTGCTTCTGTACATTCTAGGAACCTAGTCCATAAAGAATTGCTATAATTTGAATGGGATATATTAATCCACATTGACCAATGCATTTTTTCTTGAATGCTCTTTTTCTTTGGGTGCAAACACTTGAATGGGTGCTAGTTTGAGTTCCATTTCTTTAGATTTTGCAAAAGCAATTTTTAGTGCTCAGTTGAGTTAGCAACTGAATCACTCAAGACAAGAAATGCTTACAGTTTATTGTACTGTACATCAAAGTAGGTGAAGTAATTTATATGCAATCTGTTCTTAATGCTTCTCTTATGTTTTTGGTATCATAGGGTTTGGACGAATTGGGAGGTTGGTCCTGCGAATTGCAACCAGTAGAGATGATATTGAAGTTGTGGCTGTCAATGATCCTTTCGTCGATGCTAAGTACATGGTAAGGAAACAATTCAAAATTATTTGCCTACCATATTTCATACCTTGGTTGCTTCAATTATTATCAATGAACATTATATTTCCATTTTTGGGGGATGGAGTTGTGCTTGCATTTTTGCTACACTATGTCAGCTTGGTTGATACCATGTTGCCTTTTATTGGGTTTTTTAAGTGTTATAAACCTTTGAAAAAAAAGAGTGTGGCCTTTTCTTAGCTTAAGCTAAATTAGGATTGATGCAAATTATATTTTATTTGAAATCATTGAAAAACTTAATGTGCATTCGCTTTAAGTTTCTTAAATATGATATGCTGTCAGTATCACTACAATTAGGGCTGAAAACAATCAGAAATGATCGGAAAAACCCTTAAATCATTTCCATTTCCATATTTTGTACTCGGAATCGGAATCGGAAACGGTAATGTCGGAAATGGAAACGGCTTTGGAAAATTCGGAAACATCGGAAACGAAGTTGCTCGGTTGGAAATTCATCAATATCGGTTGGACATCCATGAATTCGGATCGGAAATAACTTTACCTCACATGTGATGTCTAGAGTAACTCACATAATCACTAAACATAATAATAGCGATGTCACATAATAATCACCCATCACAGAAAGCAATGTCAATAATTGTCCAACATGACAACATACAAAAGCGATGATAATGTGACAATGTCCAAGACCAATACCCGCCTGCCACTGGGTATACCCCTCCAACCTGTCCCATCCACCCAAGAAGTTTTGGATACTCACCTCGCCGTAGGTCGTCGTCGGGTCTCCAAGCATCGGCGCCATTGGGACTAGCGCTGTCAACCGAAGAAAAAATAAACATTATTTCGTTCCGTTTCGTCATAACGGAACGGTGACGATCGGAATTTTGAGTTTCGTTACTGTAACGAAACAGATTAACGAAACTGACTGTGGTTCCGTTTGCTTAACGAAACAGATAACGGTATTGGTATGTTCCGTTTCATCTAGTTTCGTTTGTTTCGTTTTGTATTCTATACATTTGCTATTAGTTGAATTACAGAGGAATAAAGGATAGAAATCTCCAGAAGAGTTAAGAAAATCTACTCTGCGCCGCTCTTTCTTCCCTCTCTCTTTGCTCTTGCGCCAGGGTGCTCTTTCTTTCTTCCCTCTTTGCTCTTGCTCTGCACGCTAAGCTCTTTCTTGCTCTTTCTTTCTTTCCTCTTTGCTTTTTCTTTCACCGACGCCGCCACCGCTCCGGCCTCGGCCGCCGACGCCGCCGGTGTCCACTGCTGCCTCCGGCCTCAGGCCTCCACCGCCTTTGGCCTCGGGCCGCCGACGCCGCCTCCGGCCTCGGCCTCCACCGCCGCTCCGGCCTCGGCCGCCGACGCCGCCGGTGTCCACCGCCGCCGCCGGTTTCCACCCCTGCCGCCGCCTCCGGCCTCGGCCTCCCCCGCCGCCTCCAGCCTCAGCCTCCACAGCCGACGCCACCCTCGGCCTCCACCACTGCCTCCGGCCTCGGCCGTCGACACCGTCTCCGGGCTCCACCGCCGCCTCCGGCCTTGGCCTTGGTTTTCATTTCCGAATCAGTACCGAATCAGTACCATCGGTAAATTTCCGAATAAATACGGTAAACTTTGGAAACGGTCGGTAAACTACTGAAACCATTTCCAATACCGTTTCCGAGACCCCGATACTGTTTTCCGGATCATTTCCGACTAGTACCGAAAAAAACGGAAAACGGTCGGTAAAATCCGGAAAACGGCGTCGGTCGGTTCAGAAATTTTTCCCACCGTTTTCAGCCCTAGCTACAATTCAATTTGCTAGTTATATATTGGCGCAGTTTCTTGGTTCTTCCATATAATCTGATGAAACTGCATCCCTATCTTATGTGTTTGGTGAAATGACCATAATAGTCCATTGCACATGAATTTGGCCAAGTTTTACTTCTACTGTAATGTAATTCCCTTCACTTTGGGTGTACCAACCCCATTGTTGCATGAGGATGCAACATTTTGTTGTGCCTTTTTTTTTTGGGTTTGTAGTTAATCTTTTCCTTTTTCCAGGCCTACATGTTCAAGTATGACTCCACTCATGGTCCATTTAAAGGTTCCATTAAGGTTGTGGACGATTCAACCCTGGAGATCAATGGAAAGAAAGTTACAATTACAAGCAAAAGGTAATATCAAGTCCACATATGCATTACATGACTGCATAGAATGTCACAATTGTTTGTTATCTAAGTAATGTGTTCAATGATTATGTACAATATCATCCTGTTGTAACCTTGCCAGTAAATTTGGATTTCACAATTATTGAGGTCTTGTACCACTGTGTTCCCATTCCATCAGATGGATTTGACCTAAAATGCTTTTGATCACTGGAGAAATATTTATTTTTCCCCGACATATAATCTGGTCTTTTCTAGTGCCTTGTGAATTAAAGAAAAGTGAAGTGTCTTTATGGCTTTAACTATATCTGGAGTATGGAGTAATTGACCAGACATGCTATACTGATTTATAATTGAGACAAACCATTTAGTCCTAACCCCTAAAGTAACTCGATATTTTTGTGCTCGCATGCACATGTGAAATTTTCTCACCAGTATGTTGTACATTTGGTGTACCTCATGATCCTTTCCTTATTGTGTCCCTGATCTCGATACAATTATGTCTTTGTGACTATTAATTTCGCTTAGTTCTTCTTGCATTTGTACTTAAGATTTTTTTTCTTTTTTCCAGAGATCCTGCAGATATTCCTTGGGGTAACTTTGGAGCTGAGTATGTTGTTGAATCTTCAGGTGTTTTTACAACAACTGAAAAGGCATCTGCACATTTGAAGGTTTGTACACCATTTCTATATAGTGCCATCTAACTGGGAAATGACGAGCTTTTCTATTGGACAAAATGGTCATGTTTTTATGCCTTATTTGTAGGGTGGTGCTAAGAAAGTTGTGATATCTGCTCCATCAGCAGATGCTCCCATGTTTGTGATTGGAGTAAATGAGAAGAGCTATGATCCCAAGATGAATGTTGTTTCTAATGCAAGTTGTACTACCAACTGTCTTGCTCCTCTTGCCAAGGTAATCTGTATATTTCCTAACCCTGTTACCTTTTCCCATTGTAATCATAACAAACGATTTGCTGTTGTAATTTTTCATACTTTCGTCCATTCAATGATGCTCATTGATATACCATGGTATGCAGGTTGTCCATGAGGAATTTGGCATCGTTGAGGGTCTCATGACCACTGTTCATGCCACAACAGGTTTTCTTTCTCTTATGAATTTTGTCATAGTCCAAGATGGAGACTGCATGTTCTTCAGTCTCATCTGTGTAGACATTGTCAACTTCTTATAACTTGTTGCTCATAAGTCATAACAGACTTACTTTCCTATATTCAGCCACCCAGAAGACTGTTGATGGTCCTTCGATGAAAGATTGGAGAGGAGGACGTGGTGCTGCTCAGAACATAATTCCTAGCTCCACTGGGGCAGCAAAGGTAGCATAAGCCAAAAGTGTACATTGTTTTTTTAGATTTCTGTTTTGGCTGACTGGTTTTGCTTCCTTGTTAGGCTGTTGGGAAAGTCCTCCCTGAGCTAAATGGAAAGCTCACTGGTATGGCCTTCCGAGTTCCAACACCAAATGTGTCTGTTGTTGACTTGACCTGCCGGATCGAGAAAAGTGCATCCTATGACGATGTGAAAGCAGCCATCAAGTATGTAGGACTATCTCATAGGTCCATGCACATTTAGGGGTGAAATCGGGTTGGGTACGGTCGGATCACGCCGTTCCCATATCCTACCCCATATTTCCTTTAGATTCGGAGCTGGGTACGGATAGTATTGGATAACCTATTGCTTATCCTGTATCCTATCCCATATTTTTTCTCGAAATCGGATTCAGAAACGGATATTTATTTATATCTCTAATCCATAGATATTAAACCTAGGGAGACAATTAGAGTGTTAAAAAATGATATATCAAGGAAAAAATGAATAATGTTACTTGTGAGCTCGTAAAATAGTGACTGACCAATCTTTTACCATGTTTATATGATACGGGACACACGTGTGGATACAACTCTTCCCGTATCCTAACCCATATTTTTTAGCGGATTCGGATTCGAACTCGGGTAATACCGGGTATCCATTTTTCTCTCCCATATCCTTCCCGCGAGCCTCGGGTCGGGTGGGCGGGCAGGAAATACCTGTCCTATTTTCACCCCTATGCACATTATCTGCTGTTTCTGTTCAGTCAAATGTTTTTAAAGTTTAAATGCTCTAGTTTGGATACATGAGCTTTCACTAATTTGAAGGTGAATAGAATAATTGCTGTGCTCACATATGAATTACTAAAGTAACAAAAAAAAAGTAGTCCAAACGATTTGCTTATGTAATAACAAGGTCTTGCCTGTTTTAGAAATTGCGGTCATTCACTCGTGCCATCAATAGTTCTGTAGTGTGCCCCATATGTAACATTGTGAATCTATTATCAGACTTACCCATAAGCTGTGCGTTTCAGGGCGGCATCAGAGGGTGCACTGAAAGGTATTCTAGGCTACACAGATGAGGATGTAGTTTCCAATGACTTCGTTGGTGATGCAAGGTAAGTGTACTTAGATGAAGTGAACCAATGTAAATTGAGTTGTGGTGAAAAGCAGGAGCTGACATAACTGTCTTTCTACATATCAGGTCAAGTATCTTTGATGCCAAGGCTGGTATTGGACTGAGCTCTTCCTTCATGAAGCTAGTTTCATGGTATGACAACGAGTGGGGCTACAGGTGAGCGTTTTATCTCATTGCATCAAAGGGTAGTCTTTTTATGTCCCAATTTTGCCCCATTGTCCTAATGATTCTTTTGCATTCTTCGTTTCAGCAACCGAGTTCTGGATCTGATTGCCCACATGGCTCTTGTCAACGCCAAGCACTGATGTGTTGAGAATTCTCCGATAAACTCTAGCTAGGAAGGCTGCAATTTTGACGGTCCTTTTCTGTAGTTGTGTTTTGGAATAAGATGTAATGTTGAAAACAAAACAAAAAATGGACTTGATGTCCATGACCTGTTTGTAGCAGGCGGTGGGATCTACTCTGTATGAGCATCGACCTGAGCAAGCCGAATTGTTGAGTGAACCGTATATCTCGGCAACCTGATTGATTCATTGAGTCTAATATTATCCCATTCTATGTTACTTTCAATACAAAGTGCATCATTCAGGCATGAAATGTTCTACAGACAATCGCCACTCGCCAATTACAAATTCACAGCAGTCGATGATGTTTGCATCGTCTGTCACTCTTCACCTTGGTGTACTACTGCCTTCATCAAAAAATATAGCTATCTTTTAGCTAAGAATCTCAAAGCTATATTTTCGAACAGAGTGAGAAATATTTAACAACGTCTCTTGCCAATATGTAGTACTCCTATTTTGCATCATCGTATATTTGGTTAGGATCCATGCCCTACACACACCAATGTAATGATCATTGGTACCCCAATAAAAAAAATGATCCTTCGTACCGAATTAAAAAAAGAAGTTATGAACTGGTCCGTGTGTTTGTATTGCTAACACCTAGCAGATTCAGGCCTTGATGCAAAATCCATCCGAGCAGTGCAGCACATTCATGTGATATTCTTCTACTCTGGAGTTGTCAGAGAACCAATTTTTCTTACGTTTGGCTACTCATCAACTCATGCTCATTTTGTTACAACCTCAATTGCAGAATTTGCATTCGCTTCGGCGACGTTTTCAGTGGAACAGCAAAGAAGGCGAACTTGTCATTGTAGCAAAAGTGCAAAAACCCGCGTATACATACACTAAATGATGAGAGTACTACATAAGCAAAATTCATCTCATGCTAGCTGAAAATAGTAGGGAAGTTACATTAGGCACCCCTTCACTGTAAAGATGAATCCAACACTCTAAATTTGGCTCAACAATTAATCTGTCCAGCCATTAATTTTCTCTTTAGTGCCAATTTAAAACAATTCTATTATGGGCTATCCAGTCCATGCTTATTTTTGCTCTTAAAAGAGAAAACGCATACGTTTTTTTTTTTCTTCTGGTTGTAATCCTCTCATGGCTGATAGCAAACCATAAATTCTTCCAATTTTACAACACATTATGCATACCCATTTTCCAACCGAAAAAATCACCTATCCCTGTCCTATAAATAGGCATGCCAACATACCCTTGTCCTTGAAAAAAAAAAGAAAACAAAAAAACCTACCCTTGGTGTTCTCCACATTAAAGCCGGTATCTAGGTTTTCACCATGGCTTGCAAGATCACCTCCATATTTCCATCCATCTTAATATTGTCACTCCTCCTCATGTCTTGCACTAATCGCAGAATATAATACAATCTTTTGCAAACAGTTTGTTTATGAAGCTTTGGGGGCTAGTGATTTCTTCATATACTTCTCTGTCTTGATCACATAAGCATTTTTTTTTTTGCTTGAACAGATGCAGCTAAGGCCCCCTGCCCAACTGTAATTGCCCCACATCCGACCTGCAAAAGCCCTCAAGCTTGCGCTAATCAGTGCGCAGCCGCAGGTTATCTGATTGGATATTGTGAGTTCTATGATGGTGAATTTGGCGACTGTGTGTGCGTCAAATGCCCAAATGCTGTCCATGCCGGCCGGCCTTCTCCTGCTCCTGCCCCTGCAGTTAGAGGTTGATGTTGTGAGAAAAACACATTGCAGTAGCCAGTATGTATGTATCAATTTGTGATGGACAACACCATGGGAATAAATTAAACTTGTGTTGATGATTGCTGAATTTGGTGAATCAAATGTTGAGAATTATTAATACCAGCTATATATATATATATGTGGTGAATTTTTACCTTATTGTAAAATAGTGTTTTACCTTTTGTGTTTTTGCGATAATGCGATGGTGAAGTTAGTAGAAACTTGGATAAGCTGATCTCTGACTTTTTTAGAGAAATTTGTAGTCTGACGAGGATTGCATAATGGACAGTCAGTGTAGTAAAAAGTGGCAAGCATTAGTGTTCAGTATGGTTCAGTTGCCCAAATTTCTATGAAAAAAATGGGATATACAAGTGTAAAATTGCTTGACATTACCAAACAGTCCCACAAGGGACAAAATTTCAAGCTATGGTGTTAAGTTTCTTTTTTAATTAGATACTACAAAGGATATAGCATTATACCACAGGCATAACACAGCTGAACCAAAGCAAAAGGAAACCAAAACGCAAAAGGCAACCGATTTGTGCTTCAGATCAACTTGAAGAAATAAAATGGAACAATATCACAAATGGCCTAATCAGGGAATAGATGTCAAGTCTCAAATAAGCTGGATCATCCTGTAATTGACAAGCTATTAACACACCCCTAAATGCCATTATTACAAACATGTTTAATAGTTACCATTTATCCACTGATACAGCCTGATCATGATTGGTATCTGACCATCAATGCCATCCATTTCTGATATCTGATTTTTTTTAGAGCTCTTTGTAGTCTGATGAGGATTGCATAATGGGCAGTCATGCAGTTAAAAGTGGCAAGCATTACTGTTCACACAGCATGGATTGAGTTACCCAATTTCTATGGAAAAATGGGACATACGAGGAAATTGCTTGATATTATCTAACAGTCCCACAAAGAGACAAAAATGGGAATAATCTTCTGATGATGATTGCTGAATTTGGTGAATCAAGTGTTTATGTTCGCTTGTTAATTAGATACCAGGGATATGGTAGCATTATACCACAAGCATAACACAGCTGAACCAAAGCAAATGACAACCAAAATGCATCCTCTCTCAAAAGAAGTGGATGCATCCACTGTTCAATATCCAGATGCCAAATGGAACAATATTATCAAACAATGGATTAATCAGGGAATGCATTCCAGCCATTAATTAACATTAATTATTG
Source organism: Oryza meyeriana var. granulata (assembly GCA_003991445.1). Taxonomy (NCBI): domain Eukaryota; kingdom Viridiplantae; phylum Streptophyta; class Magnoliopsida; order Poales; family Poaceae; genus Oryza; species Oryza meyeriana. The sequence continues at coordinate 130,639 of RYFJ01000669.1, read as the reverse complement.
CCATTTCAGTTGAAGGAAGGTAATTAACAAAATATATTATACATACTACTCGTACATATCAAGCCTCAAATAACCTCGACCATCCGTAATTAGAAAGCCATTAACACACCATAAATGCCATTAGAAACATGGTTAATATCTTCCATTTATCCACTGATACAGCTCGATCATGATTGATAGCCACCATTTCCTATCCTGGATGTTTCTTACAAATAGCCACCCCGGCCGATCAAACCAATCAATCAATCAAGATATTCCAGATCAGGTTTCAGGCTTTCAGCCATGGCTTCTTGCAGCTGCAAGCTCAGAGCAGCAGCAATGGTGGCATCCATCTTCTTCCTGGCCCTCCTCCTCTCGCCTCCCTGCAGTAAGTATACTGTATATATGCAAAAACAACAGTAGAAACTGAATTTTTATTTGGTTTAGAACTTTAGATTCACTGGTACGTACATGTCTTCTTCGTCCGATCAGAGTACGAAACAATGGCGAAAAATTCCTCTCTCTTTTTTTTGACAGGTGCAGAGCACAAGAAGAAATGCGGCTCCTTGCATAGCCCGCTGCCGCTCTGCGACGGCGGCGGCGGCGGCGCCGGCGACGACGCCTGCATCGCATGGTGCATCAACGAGGGCTACGCCACCGGGAAGTGCTTCGGTGGCGACAGCGGCTGCACGTGCTTGAGGCTGTGCTCGGGTGCTCGTCCGACGCACGGCGGGCCGGCGGCAGCAGCAACGCCATGAACGCCATGAAAATGGCCAAATTTTGACTGAATTTTTTCTCAGGTTTTCAGTGTGGTGTATATATACTATCATTCCTTTTAATACAAGGAAATCCATCAGAAAATTATTCAGTATAGTTTGGACTTATATTAAGATCCATACGAAAATTCTCCTCTCAACAACAACAACAACAACAAAAAGATCCTGAAAACTTCTCTAATAAATGATCAGAAGTTCAGTCAGTGAGTCCATCCAAACTTGCATCCCCTACAAGCAACATTTGCATGGTGAGCAAGAACAAATAAGATGGAAAATTCCCGAAAAAAATGTGATGGAAAATTCGATACAAATTTAATAGTAAATCAGTACACGGCACCTATCATTTCATTTACTCCAATTTTTAATTGATTGTCCACACACTTAAAAGAAATATAAATACAACATGGAGTTGCACATAAATAAGTATTTCTCTACACATAAATACGGTAGGAATCAAGCTATGCACATTCATTACTGATGCAAATTATTGCCTATATATATGAAGCCATCCCATCTCATTTGCAGCCTCGCCGCATCACGTCGTTGGGCGAGCGCGACCACGACCGCGACGGCGATTTCTCCTCGAGCTGCGCCGCTGGTTTCCTCCGCATCGCTACCCCGCCTTCTTCTTCCCCTCGCCTCCCGCCTGCCCACCCTGCTGCCCTCTTCCTCCACCTTGCCGCGCAACCGCTCTGCGCTCTTCCTCCGCCTCACGGCGCCGCTGCCCGGTTGCGCGGCAAGGTGGAGGAAGAGGGCAGCAGGGTGGGCAGGCGGGAGGCGAGGGGAAGAAGAAGGCGGGGTAGCGATGCGGAGGAAACCAGCGGCGCAGCTCGAGGAGAAATCGCCGTCGCGGTCGTGTTCGCGCTCGCCCAACGACGTGATGCGGCGAGGCTTGTAGTGGGTTGGGCTGGGCTGGATACGCCCTCAATTTCCATGGACGAAAATGCCCCTCGCTAATGACGATTACACTGTTAATCCACTTTTAATCTCAACCACTGATGGGCTTTAATGTTCGTGCAGGCTTTTTTTTTTGCGGAGCACTGAAGCACTTTTCTTAGAATAATATGCATATTGAACCTTTCCTTAATCCATTCCTGAATTTCTTGCCAAAAAAAACCAATTTTTAATTCTCAGTTCAGCCATGGAGTGTCGGAGCGGCGGCGCGTGCTCCGCCGTCGGCCGGAGCAGCACGTTCAGAGATGACTGCGAGAACGACGACGGCGGCGGCTGCGCCGGCGCCTGCAAGGACGAGGGGTATGTTGTTAATTATTAACTTTACTGATTAATACCAGACATAATTTGGTCTTGATACCTTCGGAAATGGAGAAACTTTAACCAAAACTTTTTGCCTTCTGAGTTGCTAATCGTGTTTAATCTGCTGAGTTCTTCCTTGCCTTCTGAATTTTGATTGATTTATCAGGTGGTGAGGCCAATATATGCCAGGAACCCAGCCAAACCGTCAAGGGCCTGTGCATCAATAACAACAACTGCATCTCCTGCTGCATCAACGAGAACTACACCGGCGGGTACTGCGGCGGCGTCATAGGCCGCAAGTGCATGTGCACCAAGGACTGCGGCGACACGCCGCCGCCGCAGCCGTCGCTGCCGTCGCCGAAGGGTGGACGGCGGCGGTCGCCACCGCGGGCGGCGACGACGATGATGTGAGGACTGAAGAGAGGCTGTAGTGCGGTGTGTGGTGTGGTGGCAAAGTCTGATTCATGTTGCAACTCATCGACTTGATTTTGGATGTGATCAATCCAAATAAGAGAATGGAATGCACATAATGATTAATGAGGTTGATTGAATACATGGTGCAATCCATTCTGCTGTTGCTAGTACTAGCTATGTGCCTATGTGTAACATGCACGGTGCTAACATGACGATTAAACTGAACTTTTCCACTAATGATAATGCAATGCAAAAAATATATGCATGAGAAGTGTTTGGTGATGTAAATGAATTGGAACATGGAAATTTTCGAGATATATATGAACAAGCCTTATTTGATGTTATTATATGTCACAATATGACACACTCGTCGGAAAAAAAAAGACGCTCTGACATCATTAATCCTTATTCTCATGTAAAATCAACGGAAAAACAAACTTAATGTCCTTGGGTTTGGGTGAAGTTTTCAGGCAATTTTGGATAGAACTTGCAAGCTTTCAAGTTCTTTAAATTCTACAAGTTACAAAGTACTCACTCTGTTTTTTTTAATGACGTTGGTTAGTTCAGTTTTTTTTTAAAAGAATGGAGGGAGTACCGTCAAAACTCATAAGTTGCTAATTATGGTGCTCAACCGATCGAGGTACTTTGGTCCTCGTACCATCCCAAAACTATACATGAACTGGATATAAAAAAACTTTTACCATTACAACCATCACGCCTGTTTGAAACATGTCTACAAAAATCATGTTCAAAGTCATTCCTAAAAAAAAGAAAAAATTCCTTACGTGCTCCTGAGTTTGCGCTCCATCCCTTCCGTGCATCTGAATTTTGCCTCATCTTCTACATGCCCTAAGTTTTCATTTTGATCCCTTGTATACCTATTTCGTTAGTTGACGTGAGTTGAATGTTAAAATTTTCCAAAATAACTGTACCGTCCTTTTCTCGTATTTATCCTACCTACTTCGAAGACATAAATCTCTATTTTATATATATATATATATATATATATATATATATATATATATATATATATATATATATATATAAAATAAAAAAAATCAAATGGTACATAATTATTTGAACCCAAATTTGAAAAATAAAATTTAAATTTTCAAACATACTTATAAAATTTGATGAAATCCATACAAAGGTTTCACCGAGAAATTAAAAAAACAAAAAATTTATTTGCATTTAAATTTCGGTGAAAATTTTGTACAAATTTCATCAAATCCTATTTGAAATTATTTTAAAATTTAACATTTTAGTTTTCAAATTTGTGGTTAAATAATTATGTCTTGTTTGTTTTTATAAACGATTATTTTTCACATTAAGGACTGTGTTTTTTTCAATAAACTAGCACAAAAGTACGAGATAATGGCGATATAGTCATTTTGAAAAAAATATCACAGTCAACTAACGGAATGAGTTAACAGGGATCAAAATAAAAAATCAGGGATATATAGAGGATGAGACAAAATTCAATGGTACATAAGGAATTGAGCAAAAACTCATATGCACAAACTCATATGCACGTAAGGAATTTTCTAAAAAAAATTTATGTTCAAAGTGTGGCAGAGTGCTGAAGCATGAACGAAAGGTAAAGCATAGTATTTTAGGTAGATATCTTCTGCAGACTGTCACCATGTCAAATAATTAAAATGCAAAAATGTGGCAAGGCACATTTTGACTTCCACGGACATGAATTGCTCCATCCTGTTTACTATAAATAAATACAGTTTGATCTCCCGAAACAAGATATATATGCCATGGGGAGGGCTAGTGCCGTACGTCCGTACGCCCCAAAAATATATCATTAAGGCTAATCACCATCATTAATACTTAATAATTTTTATTTATAAAATAATACATAAATAAGTAGGTTAAAAGTTTTAGATTTCAGTTGAAAGTTTTGAAAATCTAATTAAAAGTTTTAAATTTTGAATAGATTTTTAAAAATTCTTAGTTGATAGTTTTTAAATTTGAGTTGAAAGTTCAAAATTTAAATGAAAAGTTTCAAAATTAGAGATGAAAATTTTAAATTATTAGTATAAAGTTTACTAGATTTTTTAAATATTTTATTTTTTTTTAATATTTTATTATTATTTTACTATGCATATGCATGTACGAGCCCTCCACGAGCTGTGCGCGTACGCAGCAGCTTCCTCGATATGCCATATCAAATAAAATATATCCATATTTATAGTTTCTAGAGTGCCTGACATGTATGCATTAAATATTTGCCCCATCCGAAAGTATCCAAAATCAAGGTATGCACATCCATTCTGGATGCAGAGTACAATTAAATGACTAATGCAACACCCTTCATGATGCACATACATTTATCAAACATGCCAAATTTCCACACTACAAATATCCATCCACCGCTTCCCCTGCTCCTCACCCAACACATCCATCCAGTTCAGTCATGGAGGCCAAGGCTGCAACCACTGCACTAGTCTTACCCCTTCTCATCCTTGGTGAGTTTGCACACCGCTATAGAGAACACCTTACCCTGTCGGTTCATAACCAGCATCACTGTCGGTTACAGAATCGGCGGTGACTAAGCGGCGAGTGATACTACCGCATATCACTGCCGATTCTTGGCATAATTGTAAACCACCTACATACTACTAGTTGTCTTGTAATTTCTAGTTAAACATCGATTGATTTATTTGTGATGAGCAGGTGGTGAGGCGGCTGTCAAGATGTGCCATGATCCTAGCCGAACCTTCAAAGGGCTGTGCGTCCAACGAGGACTACACCGGCGGCTACTGCACCACCGTTAGTCATAGATGCATGTGCACCAAGCCGTGTGGAGGGGACAGTCCACCTGATGATCCGCCGCCGGCGACGACGACGAGGGCCTGATCGCCGGAGAGGCCAGGCCAGCAACGGGGTTTCATTGTGTTACTTGTGTGTGTGGCAGTATGGGGGTGAAAAATGGAATAATGGGTTGGAGAGAATAATTGATGTTGATGCATGTATGTTGCAACCCAAAACTTTTTAGTTGAAGATAGAATGGGATGCAACGGAAAAATAGGGAGATGTGTTTGCTGAAATTGACTTGAACATCACAAAAAAGAGAGAGGAAATTTGACTTAAAAATGGCTTAGAAAGTGATAACAATTTGGTGAACATGGAATTGTACAAAACAATCAATCGGCGCGAGGAATTAGACTATTTTCCGTTGATGAGAGAACTCTCCTAGGTTAAGTCTCGCCTTCTTATCCTCGCGCCAAGAAAAATGATTTTCGTTGATGATAATGGAATGCAAATGTTTGCCTTCACAAAAAGAAGGGCCTTATCTGGCCTTTGATAAAAAAAATTGGAATGCAAATACATGGGATGGGAGAGAATTCCAAAGATTCCTCATCCTGATGTGAAATCAACATAAAATTGATATCCATGGATAAAGTCAAGTTTCAAGAATTTTTGGAAAAAAATTATACTCTCAAGTTTCCATTAATCACACACACCAAGAACATGGTTAAACTGAGTTCAGCCATCAGCCCGTCACCAATTACCAACTTAAGGCAGGTTTGGACTTTTCTAACTCATCCCTTGTGTTATGATTCACCCGAGAATCAGAAAGCCAAAGCTCTACTAAACGGGGCCCAAGTTTAAAAAGATCTACATATAAGAAAAGATATGCATACTAAGTTTCGAAGTATCCATAAGCTTTGCTAACTTAGCAAGATTGGTATATCCATTTCGTATGCATGGTGATGCAATGTGTATAAAGTCATAAATGCCAAGACTCCCAGAAATATAAATTCAGACATTTGGACACTTCAGTTCAGCATGATTCATCCTTAGGTTCTTCTTTCACAACTCCCATTACTTACTAGTGGCAAAAACAAGATATACCTTATATAAGAAAAGCTTTAAAAATATCATAAACAAAGATATGCGCATATATCTTGCTAACTCCCTAGCATCCAAAAACAAGATATGCAAATCTGCAAGGTGGCAGGAAATGCAACACCTCTTTCGTTGCAAGCCAAAAACCCTGCATTCATACCACCGAAAAGTCAGTTCAAGCCAGTTCATCTTGTTTCAGCCATGGAGGCCAAGGTTACAGCTGCAGCAGCCTTGGCCTTGCTCCTCCTCACCTGACTGATCCGCCACTGCTGGAGACAGCACCAGGGAGGGCTTCAGTGGACAAAATCAAGCCATGGAAGTTCTGGTGTAAGGCCTATCTGTCAACAAAATCCTGGAATAAGCACAACAAAAGAGATTAAACTTTATAGTTTGTAAATATATACTCGAGTCAACATCATGTGCAAATCTTGCAGTAGCAATATATATTTACCATATAAACAGCCATTAGGGGTAAATCGTGTATATCCACAGATAGGCACTGCTCTCATTTCTTTTCAGTGAATAATGCAAAAAGAAAAAGGAAGGGGGGGGGGGGGGGGTGTGAAAAAATCACTCTACAGTTATTTGTAACAGTGTTGTGAGCCTTGGTTTTCTGTATCTCCTCAACCACAGAGAGGAACATACTACACTAACAGATGAGAACGCCATGCAAGCACCAGCCAGCCAAGGTGGCATTTGGAGGCCGGTGAACGGGAAGAGTGCTCCAGCAGCAACCGGGATAGCGACGACGTTGTATGCCATGGCGAAGAAGTAGTTCCATCGGATTCGGCTGAATGTCTTCCTTGAGAGGTCAATTGCTGTGATGACATCTTCAAGGTTGTTCCGCACTAGCACATAGTCCGCTGCCTCGATGGCAATGTCAGTCCCTGCACCAATGGCCATTCCGACATCCGCTGCTGCTAGGGCTGGGGAGTCGTTGATGCCGTCCCCAACCATTGCAACCACGCTCCCATCCTTCTGGAGGGAGCGTATGATGTCCGCTTTTCCCGCAGGCATAACCTCAGCTCTAACATCCTCAATGCCAACCTGCAGAGGCACAACTTCAATGAATCAGGATTTTTCAATATTTCAAATCTAAATCAGCAAATTTTCTTTTTACAAAAATTGCATCAACAGATGAGTTGCAGACTTGGGAATGCAAGTGAGGCGGGCAAGCGGGTATTTGTTGCCCGCTTATCACAATTCTAGTTCATTTTGTTTTCCAAATTTTATACTAGCAAGTAGGAAATGAACTATGAAGCGGATTTTTATGCGGGTAGCGGGATTGCTCACTTGCATCCCTATGTAGACTAGCACTACAACATGAGAATGCCAACCGACCTCCTTTGCAACTGCATGTGCAGTCCTCCAGTTGTCCCCTGTAACCATTACAGGATATATGCCCATCTTTTTTAGGCCTTCTACAACTACAACGGCCTCCCTTTTCAAGGGATCGGTCATCCCCATTAAGCCAATGAGTTCACTGTCATAGGCTACAAGAACTCCTGTCTTCGCATTCAGTTCCAGGTCTACCAAGAAACTTTCAGCTTCTTCAGGAATGTTTATCCCATTTTCAGTTATCAAAGTACGATTGCCCACCTACACAAACAGTTAAGCGCTATCAAATTTAGTCAGGCATAGCAACTTAAAAATCAAACTCCATGCTTCAGTTATTGAAGAGACAGTCAAGAGTAGCCTTATCATATGGCTCACCAAGATTTTCTTCCCATTAATCAAACATTGAACCCCTTTGCCAGGCAAGGCAGCAAAGTCTGCTACTTCCAGAAGCCACTGAGAAAATATCTCTTGTTTTCTTTTCTTGATGTCATCTTTTGATGATGGAAGTTTGCCAAAGAAATGGAAATGAAATGCGTAATCCATTATAGCTTTTGCAAGCGGATGTTCACTGCTTGCCTAAATTACAGTGAAAGAGCAGAATAAGATTACTTGTTAACATTTCATCTGAAATAAGCATATACATTAATGTAAATGCCCAAGGGGAATCTTTGAATCACCTCTGCAGATGCTACCAAAGTGAGAAACTCTCCAAGATCAATTCCTGAGAATATCTTTGTTGATGTTACAGTAGCCTTTCCTTGTGTCAGTGTCCCAGTTTTATCAAATATAACATATTTCACATTCTGAGCCCTCTCCAGTGCATCTCCACCCTTTACAAGCACTCCATGGTTAGCCCCAACTCCAGTTGCTACCATAACAGCAGTTGGTGTTGCCAGACCAAGAGCACATGGACAGGCAATCACCACAACAGAGATGGAGAACATGAGAGAGAAGACAAAGCAATTGCTGGTTTCAGTAACCCATGAATTTGGGTATGCTCCCAACGATCCGCAAAGAAACCTAGAGAAATCAACAGGCATATGTGAGAAACTCAAACACTAGTAACCACAGTTCTGGACTTAAACTGATGCCCAAAACTTACCATGCAATGAATGTAACCAAGGACAAGGTGACAACGATTGGGACAAAAATGCCAGCCACCTAAAGAGAACATGTATATTGTCAGCATTTTACAGCAAGTACTGGCAGTTGTACCCTTGCAGGGATGTATAAATAAAGACTGAAAAGCAAAAGGCCGCTGCATGATAAAAAGGATGCATAAATCCCACAAGTAGCTGGATAATTTAATTGACTTTATGTACTTTAATATATATTACAATACTACACAGATAAGTTACTTTGTAAGACTTCATAAAGTATCAACCATGCATGCCAGGTAACAAAGGAAGTGAATAGTGATGTATGAGATCCATCAGGGCAAGTGTAATTTCCTCCATGAGGCACTTATGAGCCTAATCACATAAGTTGCCCAAAACAACATTTTACATATTTAAGATTTGAATAGAGAAAATTCTTGGCCTGGAAACCTTGTTCTCCCTCCATTCTCTTTTATTTGACGTTGGTTAGTTCAAAAAACAGAGGGAGTAAATAGAAAGATGTACTCACATAATCAGCAAACTTCTGAATAGGAGCCTTAGACATCTGGGCAGTTTCAACAAGAGAGATTATCTGGCTCAAGACTGTCCCTGATCGTACTTTAGTTGCTTGTATATGAAGGATTCCATGTAAGTTCATTGTGCCTCCAATTACTATACTGGATAGTTCCTTGGAGATAGGCGCAGATTCACCGGTTACCATACTTTCATCGACATGACTTGTACCCCAAACAACAATACCATCAGCAGGTACCTTGGAACCTGGGAGCACTTTCAAGACATCTCCAGGTTGGATTAAGGATGCATCAATCTCCTTCTCTGCAGCATACTTTCCTTCTGTATTCAAGGATAGTGTTATGAGTTGGTACATGCAAGAATACTAGTGTGAAAATGCCTTAAGAGTATGCGCACATGACTGCAATTCTAAAAAATCGGTGAAGATGCAATACCAAGCCAAAAAAGAAATACTATTTGAAGATAATTTGGAAATGAGCTTTATGAAATTGCTACTATCAAAATATGAATCTGGTACCTTTGTCTTTCAGAAGCAAAAGTGCTGTTGCAGGGACCAGCTCTACAAGCTTCTTAATAGCATCAGATGTTCTGCCTTTAGCAAGCACCTCAAGGTACTTCCCAAATAGCACAAATGTGATAATCATGGCACTTGTCTCAAAATATATCGGAGGATGAAATCCAGTGAATGCCCCATAAAGAAGCGCACAAACAGAGTAGACATATGATGCAGTGGTGCCAAGAACAACTAATACATCCATATTTGTAGAGCCATGTCTGAGGGCCCTATAGGCTGCAATATAGAATCTTTTGCCAACACCAAATTGTACTATGCTCACCAGTATCCACTTCAACAAGTCTCCTATGTGAAATGGCCCACAGTGCATGAGTAGGAGTGAACGCATGAAGTGTACGCGAGGGCATACCATGCGCATAAAAAATACAGGAATCTGGTGCAAGGAAACCAGGGGAGTGTCAGTATGCAAGTAGCAGGACATAACTCATGTTAAGTTAATTCCATATTAGTGAGATATGGCATGTCAGATGGGCCAGCTATTGACACTTCCAGCTACAGCTATGACAAGACTAACTATCAGCACAAAGTATACATTAGAGTGCTCACTAGAAATATGAAGAGGATCACAAAACCTCTAGGAAAGCAGGAACAAACAAACTTACACTTAGGAATAAGCTAGAGCGAAGAAGATGAAGCATTTTGGAGGCCTCCTCTGCATCATTTGAAGCAGCCCGTATGTATGGATTCTGTACATGGGCTTTCAGTCTGCCACTGCTTTCCGTCTCAATGGTATCCACAATTGACCTCAAACCAACAACTTCTAGATCGAATACAATTTCAGCTTCTGAGAGTGCCAAGTTTACATTGAACTGAAGCAAGCCTTCCATTTTGTTCAGGATATCATGCAAAATATCTACATCTATCTCAGTATGCAATCCTGTCAAGCCTAGTAAGACCTTGTCTTGCTCACTACTTTGTAAGAATGTGGCTTCAAAACCAGTGTCCTCAATAGCCTGAACAATTTCGTCTTTGCTAATGACAGAAGGATCATACTCAACTTCCCCTAATGAGGTCGCTAATGCAACAACAGCTCTTTTTACACCAGGCAATTTCTTCAAGATGCCCTCAACAGAATTCACACATGCAGCGCAAGTCATCCCCCCTATCCTAAATTGGCCAGATAGAGTGTTCTGTGGCTTAGGCTGAGAAACAGTAGAGTCCGGGAGCAGTTCTGCTTCAAATCCAGCATCTTCTATGGCTCCGATGATGTCTTCTGTCTGCATGCAAGACGCACACATCTTAATAAAACAGTCCCTGTCGGGACCTTTCCAGTACTTAAAGTAAAAGCAAATTACTTGAAAGAAAGTTTGCAGATAGGTAACAGAGCAAACAGTTGTGCTATTTTAAAAGGCCAAACATCTATCTATATTCTTGGGAGATTGATTGCAATTGCAAGTTACAGTGTGTTTCGCAGGATTACTCAAGAACTGGTTAAATCTATACTCCTTTAAAAGGGAGTAGTGGTGGTGAATCTGCCACCACCCTACCACCAACTCCCCAAAATTCTGACATGTGGGACCCCTGCCCATCCTCTCTCCAAACCAAACGTACTTACGGGCAATTAATTCTAAAACTAAGCTCTAAAATTCAAAATACATTTCTTGACAATGTGCGATGTGATTTTTTTAATTCCGTAACAACATACGGACATTTTGCTAGTCATAGAACAATTTTCCTATAACGAGTGTTGCAAAGACTGCACCTTCACAGTTGATACTCTACTACGCAACTCACCCTATTTTCCCATAAGAATAGCCGTAATCCCCAGAGTCATCAACCTCAGTAGAGTTGCCACCAAACACAGAAAGGTGGAAAAACCCATCACAGCAGCGGCTACAAAAAAACAATCACCATTATGTTACGCATCCTACAAGTTCAATTTATATAAGCCATCATTTCCGGTTTCCGCATTTGAATCACCAGCTTGATAAAAGAAGAGACGAGTAATATCAAGCAGCTATTGCACTGATTCCGCACCAAAAAATCGAACCAGCTCGCCAATTAACGACCTTCCAATTCTAACCAACCTAACCGACAACGAAACGCAGCTAAATTTCCCGCCTCGAGAACGATTCCGCTGCGCATCACCAACGCAGCACCAAAGTTCACCAAATCTCGCAGCTACGGAGCTAGAATTCACCGCAACGCAAGGGACGCGATCCCAAATCAGAGCTCGTGCGCGCGCGCGAGAGAGGGAAAAAAGAGAGGGATCACGGCGGTGGGGCACCTTGGCGAGCACGGGGTCGAAGACGACGCGTGCGCGGCTCTGCAGCAGCGACACGGCCACCCCCCTCACGCCGCGTCGCGCCGAGACGGCGGCCTCAACGGCGCCGGTGCAGGCGGAGCACGTCATGCCCGTGACCCGCACCTGCACCCGCCGCATCCCCTCCTCCGGCCCCGCCCCGGCTGCCTCCTCGTCGTCGTAGGAGTTTCCGAGCAGCGCGACCTCCTCCATCTCGTCGCCGCGGCCGCCTGCGAGCGGCGTGAGCTGGAGGTGGGCCATGGCCGTCAGAGACGGAGGGGAGTTGGGAATGGGAATGGGAATGGGAAGGCCAGGGATCGTGGGGAAGAGTGGTGGGAGTATTTGTATAATAATCCGAGAAACGAGGGGCTTTTGGGTAAACGAGAAGAGTTTGAGGGGGGTTTTGCAAATGTCGCAGTTGTACTGAATACTGTTTGTTTTTGGTTGGTAGGCAGCATCTGCATCTGGAAGGGTCAAATACTCAAATTGGACGATTACTTTCTAATGACTTCTTTAGCCACAGGATTTTAAGTTCACTTAGACCATAGATTTGTGGCCACCTTGTAGTATATAAATTAGAAAAATATATACTAAATAAAAGTTGATGTTGAGTAAAAAATATCTACGGTATTATCGTTTGTTTATTGGCTTATCAGCTACTCCCTCTGTCCCAAAATATAGAAACCTAGGACTGGATGGGACATTTCCTAGTACAACGAATCTGGACAGAGGGCTGTCCAGATTCGTTGTACTAGGAAATGTCCCATCCAGTCCTAGGTTTCTATATTTTGGGACTGTCCAGATTCGTTGTACTAGGAAATGTCCCATCCAGTCCTAGGTTTCTATATTTTGGGACGGAGGGAGTATAACCAATACTTGAATTTTGAAACATAATTTTAGAGCTAGTTTACTTTATTGCCAAAAAACTTACCAAAATAAATTTTGGCATTGCCAACTTTTGATAAGGTAAGGTATGATTAGGTGGTGTTTAATTTAAGAGCTTACTAAATTTTGGTAGAAGTTTTAAGTATAGAAAGCTTTGAAATTACCAAAATTTAGTAGGGTTATGTTGGTAATAGTATGTGTCGGAGGATGAAACCTCGACGGCGGGAAGTCAGGAGACCCTCCTTTGAGATTCGGCCAGGGGAGTAGTTCTCAGGCGAAGCCGGCGTCAGGTGTAGAAGAAAGATAGGTGAAGAAGACGTAGAAGAGGCGGGGTTCGGACCGTCCGAAGCTAGTCCGGACCGTCCGAACCGCGGTGAAGCAGAAGGGTCCGGACCGTCCGATGCGGGTCCGGACCGTCTGAAGCGTAGTAATCGCGCAGGGCGCTGGGGAAAACGATGAACAAAGGCGCACAGAGGAGACGGGAGGATTTATACAGGTTCGGGCCGCCGGAGCGTAAAACCCTACTCCTGTGTGTATGCTATGTGGAGATGAATGTGGTTTGCTATGTTACAAGGTGAGCTCAGCACGCGGCTGGAGCCGGAGAAGAAGAGCAGTGGTTAGAGAGTGAGCTCGGGGGTGCAGAGCCGAGAGTTAGAGGACCGAAAAAGCCCCCTTCGGCCTTGGCTTGGTCCTCCTTTTATAGAGTAAGGGGATTGCACAGCGCCAAGATACATGCTGATAGAGAGAGAGCTACATGAGAGAGCAGGGATGGCTTGTCTTATCGCTGTCTTGTCGCCGTCTCGACGAGCGCGTCCGTCTGCTGCCGCCTGCTGGACCAGTCCGCCTGCCGAACCCACACCGGAGTTGGTATACGGCGGGCGGTGGAGTCGTGAGGACGCGACGGGATGTGACGGGGCACACTGCCGAAGTCAAGCATCTCTGACTGCTTGACTTCGGCGCACGCCCTTGCCACCGAAGTCAAAAAGGCCTCTGACAGCAGTCAGGTGTCCACGGAGGGTCGTCCTGAGACACTTACGCGTGGCGGAGCGGACGACAGGGGCAACGTGCCCCGTCGCCTCATTGTTAATGCTGATATTTGGAGAGCTGGTCCATCGATCCTGCCGGAGACCGACATGTGGGCCTCGGGCAGGAAGTGAGACGATGGCACCCGGAGGCAAGGTACGGGCCCGAGGCCAACGATGCCTCGGGGCCGAATCCGGTGGGGACGGCGCCCCGGGGACGAGCCCGGGGCCGATAGGGTCAGCGCCCCGGGGACGTGCCCAGGGCCGGAGGCGAGGGCGCCCGGGGTCGTGCCCGGGGCCGATTGGCGCGGCGCCCCGGGGACGTGCCCGGGGCCGAAGGCGAGGACGCCCCGGGGACGCGCCCGGGGCCGATAGGCGTGGCGCCCCGGGACCGAAGGCAAGATGGCCCCGGGGAACTGACTTGGCCGATGACCCACGCGTCCCCAGGGTATGTGGGACTCCCTATCCCATTTCGCCGACAGTATGTTTAGTTTGTTATCTTACCAAATTTTGGTAATACCAAAATTTGAAAAGGTTGAAAATGTCTACAAAGCGAACAAGCCCTAATTTTGGAGTTTTTCATCCAAATCTATTTTTTAAATTGTCTTTTAAACCGCTAAAGATAAGATCGGTTGCTCACCCTTTTTACGACTTATCAACTATAGCTCACTTGATCATAGTACTAATTATATATGTCCAAACGGGCCGCCCAAGCTAGCACAGCCCGAGGCCCGGTCCGGCACGGCCCGTTTAGGCACGGTTGCTATAGCAGGTTGTGTCGTGTCGGCCCACATGCTGCACCCCTAGCCCAGGCACGGCATGCTGAGGCCGTGGGCCATGCCGTGCCGACACGGGCTCATTGGCGGCACATGGGCCGAGGACGGCCCGGTCCGACTGTCCCTCGTGGCCGCGGCCGCTGGCTCCTGCCCGCGCCGTTCAAATTTGAACGGGCGTGGCGCGGAGCGGTGGGCCTCGCTGGCCTGTGACGCGGAGCGATGGGTGGTGGGCCCTGTCGGCCTGAGACGCGCCCGGCCCCCTGTAATTTTAAAAAAGAAAAACTGAAAAAAAAGAAAAAGTAACTTAAAAATTTTGTAAAAATTAGAGGACTCCTAAAAATATGGAAAAAGGGTAAAAAATTATTTGAACTAAGTAAAAAAAATATGAGGGTATTTTTTTGATGATATTAGAGGAGGAAATTTTCATATTTTTTAAACAACCAAAATAGCAACACATATATAATTATGTAATTTAATTTCTGCATAAATATAGGGAAAAAATGAGCAGTGACCTTTATTGAATTTGATATTACAGAGCTGCCTTATTAAAAACTCTGTCATGTAAAAACTCATTTTTGAGAAAACCATAACAAAAAAAGAGTACAGCTAAAGGTCAACACTCAAAAATAAAAAATCATTACTTTAGTTTCTCATTTTCTAGGTAAAGATTTTTGAACTGAGCAACCAAATCTTAGTTCTCCGCGGTGTGTTGGGCACATTCCTTGGCTAGCTCCCAGTCTTTGACTACAAGTAGTATTTCTACCACCTCGCTGCGGAGATTTCTTCTTCTTTTCTCAATGATTCTTCCACAAAGACTGAAGGCCGATTTGGAGGATACCGTAGACACAAGCAGTGTGAACACATCCCATGCTAGTTTTGAGAGCACGGGATATTGGGTCTTGTGATCGTTCTATCACTCTAGAAAGTTGAGATCTTCCTGGTTGATGGAGTCGCTGTCCAAGTAGGAGGACAGCTTATGAGCGTCATGTGAAGTGTGTGCAGGACTTGTGGCAGCTGAACTTCTACCACCGGTGCTAGAAGAAGAAGAGGAACCACCCCAAATTGGGCCTCACTGCAATTTCTTCTTAGCTGGTACAGGAATGGGTGGGGCTCTTTGTACGTGAACTACCTGGAACTTAGTTTCATACTTTCAAAACACTTCATACAATTTAGTCTTAGCATTAAAATAGTAGTTAGTGTAATTAATATTCATTGAATCCCCAATAAGATTCAAAATATTAAGGAATCCCCGTATTTTACTCCTAGGATCAAGAATAAATGCAAAAACATACTGTCAGCGAAATAGGAATGGGGGTCCCACATACCCCAGGGACACATGGGTCTTCGGCCACGTCAGCTCCCCCGGGGCCATATTCTGCATCGGCGACGGCCGGCTATAGCCATCTTCCCGCCAAAGTACCTAGGCCCGAGCACTGCCCGAGCCCGGGTGTGCCTTCTCTGGGTGCCTCGCGACGGGCGCCCACATCCACCCAAGGTCCCGAGAGCATTCTCAAGAAGGGACACTCCTCTGTGCCCGGTCCCGGGGCCCCCAGGCTCGTCCCGGGACGCTTCATCCCCAGGCCCCGGGTCTCGCCCCCGGGCCCGAGATCCACAGCTCGGTCCTGGGGCACTTTACAGAAGCCTCGTTCCCGGCCTGGGGCCCATAGCTCCGGTCCCGGAGCACGTTACTGAGACATCCTGGTCCCAGGCGCCGCTCCCCGAGGGACTCGGTGCCTCGTGCGCGCGGAGGGCTCGATGAGCTCCCCACCCCGGGCACGAGGCCGGCTTGAGCGGATCAGCTCCCCAACTACCCGCATTAATGGCGAAGTGATGGGACGCCTCCCGCCTGTCTTCCGGTCGGACATGCACGCACCGTCATGATGGCCTTCCGTGGGCCCCCTCTCAGTGCCGTCAAAGAACTTTCGGCTGCTGAGAGGGCCTCGATTCTCCACACTCTGGCAGCAGAGACGCGCGCTGTCACATCTCCACACTCAAGCCGCCCACAGCAGCCCGGCAACATGCCAACCAGACCTGCAGCAGACCAACTCCAGCCGCCCTCGGCGGCCGAGCTAGGCGGTGACTAGACGTCCCTCCGGCGCGGCGCAGCAGGCGGCCGCATGCGTCCGACAGCAAGACAAGTCGTAGCTAGCTCTCTCTCTCTCTGCATGTATACTTGGCACTGTGGACTCCCCTTAGCCTATGAAAAGGAGGATCCTTGCCAGATAACTGAGACAACTCAGGGACAACCTGAAGAACTTCTTCCACAGCATAGTTAGCTTGGGGTAGAGCTTCCTGAGCGCTTCCAGTTCCTTTCCGAGCTTGCGCTACCTCCTGCGCCCCTCGAGATATCCTTGTAACAGCATAACACATTCATCTCCACATAGCCAAACACATACAGGAGTAGGGTATTACGCCTCCGTGCGGCCCGAACCTGTCTACATCCTCCTGCCTCATTGCGTGCCATTCTTTTTGCTGATCATCTCCTAGACGCCGTTGCCGTCCTGTGAACAAACTCCCCTGGCCGAACTCAAAAGAGGGGGTCTCCAGACTCCCCACGGTTGGACTTTCATCCTCCGACACATACAAGTATGGAATGTCCCTCCAGTATTTAAGATATTTCTGCTTCATGTGAAATTCTGCAAGTCCTAGTAGTTGGTCATCTTCATATTCTCGTAATAAAGTGGCAATCTCAAAAATCTTATGCAAAATTAAATTAGCAGTTGGATAGTAAATGCCAGACAAAGTAACAGTTGCATCATAAAATGTTTCAAGGAAGTAATAAAATCTTTCCACAACATGTCAAAACTGTTCTATCAATAGCAATTAGTGTATGTTTATAAGGCAAAACATGTCTCAATTCAAATAAGTCGAGTTCCATCGATGGTCCGCATCCGTTTGGAACTTGCATGGACGCTTGTCCGAAGCGATGCAGAATCACTTGAAAGTCGCAAGTCGAGGATTAAAACCATTAAGCCATGTTATGGCTTCACGGATGGAATCGAGATGTGCACTTACTCTCTTAAAACCAGATTTAACTATAAGATTGATAACATGGCATGCACAACGTTGATGTAAAAGAAATGATTCAACATAAACAGAGAATAAAGGCTACAAAACTTTCATTGCTTTGGAATTTGCAACTGCATTATCTAGAGTTACTGTAAATATTTTATTTGTGAGGCCAAATTCCTCACAAACTTTAGAAATTCGTTCAGCAATATTTTCAGCAATATGTGAAACATCAATTAATTTTAAAACTATTACTCTTTTTTGTAATTCCCAGTCATCATCAACATAATGAGCAACTACACTAATATAGTCCTCCTTAGCCCTACTACTCCAAATATCAGAGGTGATACTAACAGAAAATGTGCATGTAGCAAACAATTGTTTAATACTGTCCCGGCCTTGGTTATAAACATTCACCAAGTCCCGGGTTGTGGTATGTCTACTAACAGCTTGAAATCTAGGATTATGAGCAGTTTTAATGTAAATCTCAAATGTAGGAGACTCACAAAAATTTAAGGGTAGATCCTGTCTAGCAATTAAACTGGTAAGGGAATCTCGTGCTACCTGAGAACTATACTCCCATAAACGTACTGTACCGTCAGGATTTAGTACCAGTTGCTGCTGTTGTAGCTGGTAATCTTGCTTCTTCACGCACGCCTCAGCATGCCGCCTCAAATGCTCTATTCCACCAGAAGATTTTCCGGAGAATTTAGTCTTACAAATTCTATATTTCGTATAACTTACCTCCCTTTTATCTGCGCCGGTCTCCTTGGTCTCATCAAAATGTTGCCAGGCGGAGAAAGTTCTTGATCTCTTCAAGTCGGTTACCGTCGATACGCTCCCACTCACAGTTCCGGATCCTTCCGAAGCCGCATGTACTTCCTTCAACTGTCCTTGTGGTGTAGGAGCCGACCTGTAGTCGTCTCCCTCGACGTTTGGGTACAACATTGGCACATAGCTCGGGTCAAAGTCGCTCAGTTGGAATGACGGGTAATTCGGATCCATCCTGAAATATAAATAGAGAAAATTAGTACCGAATAAATAGTACGAACAAAGATTCAGAATTTTTTATCTTGTGGGAGCACTAGAGGCTGGAGCTATCATTTATGGGGATGTGGAAAATTTTTGATTTTTAGACAAAATTTGTCTAAATAAAAAATTTAGAGCACAAGAGAGCAAAAGAGAGCACAAGATAAGAGATTGTGAGGATTGGATGAGTCAGGATGTTGCTGCTGGCTGCTCTATTTATAAGAAAAAATTTCATATTTTTTGGATTTTTTTGCCCTCCAACGGCTAAATTCAAAATCTAGTCGTTATTATAGCCGTTGGGGACACATGTTGGGCTGTGATTGGACCACCGCATGGCAGCCGACCGTTGCCCTCCCTCCCTCGGCCCGACCATTGCGCCCCTCGTGCCTGTAGCAGGCTAGCCATGCCGGGCTGTGTCCGTGCCGTATCGGCCCGCTACAGGAAACAGGCCGTGCCGCCCTCCCGGCCTAGGCGAATGAGCCATGCTAACACGGCCCATGGCCAACCGTGCTGTGCCGGCTCTGGCACGGTTACTGTAGCACCATGTCCGGACCGGCCCGACTAGGCATGGCCCACTTAGACAACACTGGTACTAATGCAGTTTTCTATTGCATTTGAATGATTCCTTAGACTTTGGAACAAAAATTTTATGTCTCCTTCTACTTACTTGATTACTACCTCATGTTTTTTTAGTTTCATTTTTTTGTGTTATGTTTGTTCCTGTTAATTACTGTAACCTGCTGCCTTTCACGTTGCAAATAATATGTAGACATGGTGATGAGTACTGTTGCTTATTCTCCATTCTGACATGTATACTCATTTTTTCCTCTCTTTTATCTGCAATCTACCAATTTTTTTTCATAACAAAATCCCATAAATATTTCAAGAAAACCTAGCAATAGAAGTGAACAAAGTATCACTTGGCACCATCATCTTCCTTATCTGAAATGTCAAAGTCTCCATTTGTTTGGACAGGAAATCAAAGGTGGTGTATGCTTGCTCTCTTTGCCATTGTCAAGGGGGGCTTGGTTGGGATGGTGCCTGACAACGTGGATAACACTGCTACTTTTGCAAATTAATTCCTCTCCTTTGTTCCAATTTATCGTTGCCTCCCAGTAGAACCTTTTTTTTTCTTTTTTAGATGCTGTAGGAATTGATCGGTGCAGCGTCTCTCACACACACACACACATATATATATATATATATATATATATATATATATATATATATATATATATATATATATATGGTCTGACTAGCAGCTTTGTACTCTTTCCGTTCCATAATATAAAGGATTTTGTCTTTCTAGCTTATTCTAAAATATAAGGAATTTTACGAACCTGAAATAATATTTTATTTTCCACATACTAACTTTTGTACTAATTTATTTCTTATCTAGTAACTTTTATACTAGTTTATTTCTTGCCTACTATTTCTTACTAGTTATTACTTTAACTACTACCGTTATACCATGATTTATTTTTTTATACTTTCTTAATTTTTTTTAAAAATATATAATTTTTTATATTATGAGATAGAAAAATTGTACGACGATGAACGCGTCATTTTGCACGGGATTAACGAGAATGGGTCAGCAAATTAAACAAGTTGGTTGGACCCTGACGTAGACGACGGTGCTGGCCGGACCAGAGAGGCAGAAAGAAAACACGAGAAATTTGTCAGAGAGTCGTGACGTGCAAGGCAGAAATTTTGGCCAACAACGAACCAGACACGAGTTGTCGAGTACAATAACGCCTGCTGTGGCATGTGGATGAAGCTATACATGTACCTGGAGCACAACTGTTAATTATTACAAGTAGGAGTCTTAAATTAACGAATTGTCAGTTTGCGGATCAAGTATTATATTCTCTTCGTTTAAAAATATAGTATCTTTATATTTAAATTTTATCTAAAATATGGCAATTTAGGATATTAAAAGGTGACTTTTACCTATAAACTCCCTATACTACCTCTAGCATATTATAATACCACTAATCCATGGATCCCATACACCACCTACTTTAATTAGAGGCATTCTAGACATTTCACTTTAATATAATCTTCTTAAAAACTTTAAGATGGAGGGAGTATTATTAATAGCTGGGTAATTTGTGTACTCTCTCTATTTTAAATTAATTGTCGTTCTAGCTCTGTCCTAAGTCAAATATTTTTATCTCGATCATCAATTTCTAGAAATATATATAGTTTAGTAACAGGCAAATTATATATTATGAAAGTATTTTTTATGGCGAATCTAAAAATATAAATACTATGATATTAAACTATATTAACTTCTCAGTCCCGCTAATTAGCGCGCAGCGCGCTACGTATTACGTAGCACCCCCCTTCACCTTTTTTTTTCGATTTTCCATTTCCACTTCCCACCTTCCCATTCCTCTCCCTCTGCATTTATCATTTTTCTGTTTCCACTCCCCACCTTCCGGTTCCCCTCCCTCCGTGTTTATCATTTTTTCGTTCTCACCCCCACCATCCCGTTCCCCTTTCTCATCCTGTTGCTAAGTCGGATAAATGATTTACTCTCTTACGTCAGATAAAAATTTACTAATCCTTTTATCTCCTCCTATATTGGACAAAAAATTCACTAAACCCCTACGTCAGATTAAACAATTTACTATCCGCCTAAAATTTCTCATCTGCCTAAATATTTACTCATCCAATTTGGGAAATTTAATCATCCATAAACAAAATTACTCCTTTCTCCACTTATTTCCGTTTGGTATCCTTTTCTGTCCCATATAGGATAAAAAATTACTTATCCAGAAACCATAGAGTAAAAAATTCACTTGTCCAGAAAAAAAATACTGCTCCGTTTATTTGTATGAGTAATCTATCTACTCCGGTTGTCGGCGAAATGGGACCGGGGGTCCCCCAGTCCCCGGGGACGCGAGGGTCTTCGGCCACGCGCCTACTCCGGGCCCACATTCTGTGCAAGAAAAGGCCGGCTACGGCGGCTAAGTCCTTGGGTTCGGGCACTGCCTTAACCCGGTGCCCGATCCCGGGAGCCACTCCCCGGGCCCCGAGTCCCGGGGACTACCCCGCGCCCGGACCCCGGCGCCCGGTCCCGGGAACCACCTCCCTGGGCCCCGAGTCCTAGGGACCATCCCGTGCCCGGACCTCCGGGTCTCGGGTCACACGGCTTCGGCCCCGGGTTGCGTCCCCGGAGCATGTTACAGGGACGTTCCTGGTCCCGGGCGCCGCTCCCCGGGCCCGGGACTTACGTCTTCCGTCCCCAAGGAGCTCCGCGCCGCCCCAGGCACGAGGTTGACTCGGATGGACCGGCTCTCCAACTACCCGCATTAACGACGAGACGACCGGGCGTGACGCGCCTGGCTTCCGTGGGCCCGCTTCCTGTGCCGTCAGAAACTCCTTTTGACTATGGAGTCTTCCTTCATAGTGTAGTCAGAACCTTTTGACTATGCAGGCGCCCTTTTTCCACGTCTAGGCGGCAGAGGCATGCGCGGTCACCTCCCCCCGCTCCATCCGCTCACGACGACGTGCAGCAGCAGCTCCGGCGTGACGCGAGCAGACCTACTCCGGCATGGGCGTCGCAGGCGGACGTGTGCACAGGAGAACTCACCGGACATCTCTCTCTTCGTGTACTGGCACTATGGACTACTGGCACTGTGGACTCCCCTGATTCTATAAAGGAGGATCCGAGCCGATGAGGAAAGGCAGGGAAGCTTAAGCATTAGCAACCGCCGAAGACAGAGTTCACAGTAGAGCTGCCCCTAGTCGATCAACCCCTCCTGTTCGAGAACTTCTCCTGGTCGAGAGCTTCTCCCGGTGGAGAACTTCTCCCAGTCGAGCCCTTGGTCTTCTACTGCAGCTCGTGTGAGTCTCCTTCGAGTCCGGCGTCCAGCAGAGCGGCCGAGGCTGGTGTACACCTTGTAACACAGCAAATCACATTCTCCCACATAGCCAAACATACAGGAGTAGGGTATTACGCCTCCGAGCGGCCCGAACCTGTCTAAACGCCTCCTCTCTCTCGCGCGCGATTGTCACGGTTCGGACGGTCCGGTCCCGAAACGGATGGTCCGAACCCATCTATCTCCCAGCTCGGGCCCCCGGTTCCCGAGCGCCGATCCTTCCGTTGATCCACTGGACGCCGCATTCGCCTGAGAACTACTCTCTTGGCCGAATCTCAAAGGGGGGTCTCCTGACTTCCCGCCGTCGAGGTTCCATCCTTCGACCCCGGTATATGTACTTTTTCTTTTTGTCAGGTTAGTAAATTTTTTATCTGATGTAAAATAGTAAATCATTTATTCGACTCGGCAGCAAGATGAGAAAGAGGAATGGGATAGTGGAGGTGGGAAAAAAAGGATAAACACAGAGGGAGGGGAATGAGAAGGTGGGGAATGGGAACGGAAAAACGAGAAAGGGGGTGAAGAGGGGCGTTGTGAGGATCGATGTGAGGCACACTATGTAGCTTAAATAGTGTGTATCGTGCTCTATAGTAATTCTATTAACTTCTAAAAATTAATGGTCAAATATATAAATATTTAATTTAGGATAAAACTAGAACGACAAATAATTTAAAATAGTATGAGTAGTTAATAAGTACTTCATTCAACCATAAATATTGCAAAAATTCTGTTAATCTAAGACTAGAATGTAATTCACTTAGTTGAATTAAAATATGTCAACCATTACTTACGGGTGGACCCCGTGCGGCCATGTCCATCCCTAAAACTGTGAATATATGTTCATTGTTAATTCATAGGCCAAAAATTTGACCCATCTTGTGTGCAAACGTATTCTATGCACATAAATCTTCCCGTATACACACTATATACACTAATTAACAAATATTACAATAAGTTCTAGAAAAAATTGTACATATACTTTCAATGGGAAATTTAACTATTTGCCACTCTCTTCGTTGGCACATCTTTAAATACCATTCTCTTCGTTGTATTTTATCTATTGTCACTGGAAAGAGAAATTTTACTCGTGTGCCATTTTCTGTCTACGCAGCGTCATGTCACCGTCCTACGTGGCACTGGAGGTGCTAATAACATGGTCCATATTATGTTCAGGCCTTCAGGAAAAAATTATGGACTCTTCGCCCTACTGTCTTCAACTAAGGGTGCACAAATATTTAATCATTTTCTAGCAAATGGCCAAACAAATATTTGACAATAAATGACACATTTCTTGCAAAAATAGAAGTGCATACAGAGGTGTACAAATATTTGATCATTTTCTAGCAAATGGCCAAACAAATATATCATTTTATAGAAATGTATCATTTATTTTTACAATAAATGATACATTTCTTGTAAAAATAAAAGTACATAAAGATAATAAAAGTGCATACATATCATTTTCTAGCAAATGGCCAAACAAATATTACTTAGGAATGCATTTTGTCTGTATGTGCAACAATGACTAGAATATTTATTCAACCATTTGCTAGAAAATGATATATATGCACTTTTATTATTTCTGTGCACTTTTATTTTTGTAAAAAATGTGCTATCTTCAAATTCATTATACATAGAGAAAAAAATTCTACATATTTACACTTTTAAAACTGTCAGATTTTTTATTTTTTTTGTTATGGCTAAAATATAATGATTTTTTTATTAGAAATATATATACAAATTTTTCTAAATTTTTTTATATTTATTAGTTAGCGTGCATTGTGCATAGAAATCTTATATGCATAGGATATGTTCCCATCTCGTATTGTCTAAAAGAAGAAAAGTTAGTAACGCTACAAAAGAGAGATAGATGGTACATGTTGCTGGTACGCATGGGCTTTGTGATTTAGGAAGAAAGCAAAGCAAAGTAGTAGCAGTACAAAAGGCTGTACTACTGCATTGTTGGGTAGGTTGGAAACGGTCACGAGTGTACTACACACCACACTGCTACGACACTAGCTAGACTACCTCAGCTAATGCAGATCCATCGCATATTCCACCTGCGACTATTATTATGGCCTCGCTAATCGCCGTCATTAAACTGGCCTCGGTGACGTGGTTGCGTGTTAATTTAGTTCCAATCTCTAATTAGGAGTAATTGACAGATGCTACATTGGCCGGGAATGAGAGGCCCAGATAGCCAACTGGGCCTTGGTACACAACAAAAATTCCATTGTTCTTTTATTCATTTTTTCTTTTCTCCGTAAAAGGAAAAATGTTTAGCGCACGTGCATTCTCAGAGCACACTTCTTTCCCCTTTTATTAGCACATTCATGCGAAATTTTTAACTCAAAACCACGCAACTTTCAATTCAAATAATACGAAACTTTCAACCATGGTCTCAAAAACTTTTGTCTATAAACTTTTATCTAAAAACTTTCACATAAAAGCATGTGCCGGGAACGGACATGCACTAATTAGCAATACTATGGATCCGTTTGGCAGAGTTCTAGCTTTCAGATCCACCTTTCGTAAAGCTAGAGTCCAACCAAACGATTTAGTTTTACTCAAAAAGAAAGCAAAGCGGGCTAGAGTGATATGAAAATAATGAATTAGAAAAGTGAAGCAGGGTTCAGACCGCTTTACAACTCCACATCAAACCCCGATCCAAGAGTTGTATTTAAGAGTTGAAGCCTTGCTAATGCCGAGTAAGCCCTAAGATAGCCACTCTAGCTCTGCAGACAAATGGATAGTACTCAGGGTAATTGGTCAGTCTGACTAGTTCCTAGCCCGTGCAGCATTTCAGGCCCAACTAGCTCGCAGCCTTACTGTCCCATCCGGCCCGCGAGATGGCATTCCATTCGTAGGTGGCCCTTGCATGCTCTTGCGTGCGTCGTTCCGCCGCCACGGACGCCTCGTCGTCGCCGGGGCGCCGGTCGGCGGCGGCCATGGCCGCCACCAAGAAGCTTTCTGGGCTTCCGCATTGGAGACTTTCCATGGAAGATTTCGTCAAGCTGCCTGCAAGGCTGCACCCGCAAGCGTGAACATTGCTGCATTAGCAGCAGATCAAACCATGCATCTCGTGGCCGGATCATCCAAGCGCGGCGCTTAGCGTATTGCCGGTTTGAGATAGCTACATGGATGGATCGTTACATTATCTAATTTTTATAATAGCTATTTGAGGATATATATAAATAAATTAACTTCTATAAAGTTAAAAAATTATTTAAAAACATTTTAAAAAAATTTATATAAAATTTTTTTGCATGAAATACACCGTTTATTAACTTAGTCAACGTACAAATAAAAATCTAAAATCTAAAATAAGAAAAGAACTACTCTACTACTACTACAGATGAATTTGCAGGTGTCGTAGAGCTCCATCTGCCAGAGTGCCAGATTACTGAAAATGCCTGTGCTAGCTGTTTGTTTGTCTACGTGTTATCAGATTCAGAGATCGAAACAAAGATCCCTTTTTTTTTTTTTGCAGTAACGTTCACCAATTCAGATGTCTCTGCCTGCGTGCGTATATTTCACTTCAGATTTCAGAGCTATCCTGTAAATAACATGAATCCATCAACGAAACTACCACTATAAGTGCCATTTGCAAACGCAAACAAGAAAGAAAGAAAGAGAAGAAATTAGGGCTCTTTTCGAACAAAGGTTTTTTAAGAAATTTTGTAGGATATAAATCCTTTAGAAGATTTTTCTATATGCTCTATTGGGATAAATGAATGAACCATTTGAAATTCCTACAGAATGGTCAAAGTCCATAGAAATTTTAGAGAAAACCTACCATATAAGCTCTAACCTCTTAAAAATGTTCCTTTATGTCACTCTCCAAGGGTATGCACCGTCATCCAAACAATACCAATTGAGCAATTTCTGTATTTTTATATTTCTTATGATTACACGGACGTATCACCCTGATTCCTGTATTTTTTTTGTTTTATTCACGTATTTTTTAATTTCTACGTTATAAAGAAACGCTTAAAGATGGATAGGATCCCAAATCCATGGTTCAACGTTGCTGCCGGCCAGTCAGCCTGACCAAGTGAGCATGGTCAAAAGACAGGAATACCTGCCTGACCTACATGAATGAATGCAGTGCAGATGTGCAGGCAGTCAGAGCTTAGCTATAGCTGGGCAGAGCCGGTGGCAAGAACAGCTTTCATGCCGAAAGTTTGGATAGTTTGGCAACTGCGTGCATGACATGGACATGATCGATGGATGTGACCGATGAGCTAGTGGCAGCTAATTGCCACTCATGCTACACAGTAATACTACCTCCTTTAAAAAACAATTTCTACTTATAAATCTGGATATAAGTTTTGTTCAAATTTATATTCCTTTTGTTTTAAAATATAATTATTTTTAGAGTTAGATATATATATATTAAAAAAAGATAAAAATAATTAAAAAAATATTATGATTGGTTGAGAAAAAAAAATAAATGAACAAATTAAATAAAGAATAATTATGATTATTTGAGATGAGTGGTAAGCTGAAGAAATAGTTTTATTTTAGAATAAATATTAAGTAATAGAAATAGCTTTATTTTAAAAAAAAGAAGGGAATAGTCAGAAATTGTTTTTTTCTTGGCGGAGGGAATAATATCAAACTCAATTAGTCGTGCACTCGTGCTCTGCGGACGAGGAGTCACATGGATCAGGGATTCAGCAAAGAATCACAATTCACAAGTATCCATAAGCAAAGCAAGCGTGCGGCTGTACCACTAAATTTGAAGTTACTTCATTTGATCGTAAATATTTTATGTTTGTAGCAAGGTTAAATCAAACTTTTAAAACTTTAACCATTAATTTTATATAAAAATACTTTATGAAATCTAGTGATTTTATGATACTATGACAGTAATTTTTAAGTAGTACTCTAGAGTGACAACTATTTTAGAATAAATTTTAAATTCTCTTAAAAAGACAATTATTTTGAAATGGAGGTAGTACGTACTAAGAAAAATATCTATACTCCTTTTAAAAGAATATGCCACATCACCTATTCACCTATTCACGTTGTAAATTTTGCAAAGTATATCTGTTAACATTAAAAACAACCAAATCTAAAATCTAAATGAACGTCCTCTTATCAAATCAAATTAAGATGAATATTTTCTAGTTATAAAAAAAGATAACATATTGCATAAAAATATATTTTTATTTTTTAACAATATTATAATATATTTTCTTTTATCCGTGGCAAATTAAAACACAGACATTTAGCAAAAATATAGTTAATAAATATACATATCTTATCAATGTTAAAAAACATTACTAAAACCTACGCCGAGCAACAAAAGGAGATACCAAACAATTAGAAATGCAAGAGATCTAAGAGATAGAGCCTAGGTGCACCAAACTAGGAGTACGAGAAAGGCAACATAATGTGCATGCACGTTCTCACGTCCCTCTGTGTGCTCAAATTTCCTCCTCAACATCGAGTATACATACACAACCTGTCAATTAGCTAGTCCATCTTCGTAGAGAATAGGTAGGTGTCCCATTGTCCCATCCTTGGCCTTATGTGTATGGCGATCCTGGTCTCTGACAAGGACAACAAAAACATACTAGATCGTGTTTGGGGCATAGAGATTCTAATAAACGGCGGGTAAGCATTCAGCCGGTGACAATTTAGAAAAGTTAGGAGCTATGTATTTTCTGCTGAATAGTTTATTTTTTATTATGTATAGCTAGTTAGTCTCTAAATTTGAAAGAGAATATAAACTTTTTAGGACCTAGAGATTTTAGGAGTAGCTATAGCTGCTAGAAGCTCCGCAAACACGGCTTATAGGAACTTATTTATCTCCTTGTATCACGTAGGTAGCTACAAGTGTTTTCATTTACTAGCTAAATATTCGTGCTTTGCTACAGATAAATATGAATTATACGTGGGTTAAAGATTGTTTAGAATAAATTAATTATAAGGTTTTTGAAACAATTTGTTTCTATAAATATCTTTGCATGATATAATCCGTTATCCGTAGGCTAAAAAAGAATGGATCCAATTGGATAAGAAGTTCCTGTCCATCCATCATCCAAATCTACCTGTACCTGCAACTCTACTCTCACTCTATACATCCATCCATATGCGTATACGATTTATGCACATCACCCTGAACGCAAACAATCCGGCAAAACTACCTTCAACCTTGCAAAATGGCCGCTGCATTGCCTTCAAGACTTGTAGTGTACCATCTATCAAGAGATGACTGGCCGCTACAGTCCAGCATATGAGAGAGAGAGAGAGATGGATCATGCATGAATGGAGGGATTCCTATGTAAAATAAGAAGGAAAAAAAAAGAAGAGGATGGTAGTAGTACCATGCTTGAGAAAAGCAATAATAAAAGCTTAGCTTGAGTGTGAGCAAGGAGGAAGAAGAAGAAAATCATATAAAATGAGATAAGTCATTGACGTATGATTGATTGAATATTAGTTCTTGCAAACTTAAAAAAATAGATTTATATGATTTTTAAAGCAATTTCTATATAGAAAATTTTTACAAAAGAACACACCGTTTAGCAGTTCGGAAAGCGTACTTATGAGAAACGAGGAGAGTTTTTTTTATCCAAACCAGCAGATTCAAACTATGCCGTAGGATGAGTTCGAATCTGTTGGATAGAGAAAAACTCTCATCGTTTTCCGTGACCCCGAACTGCTAAACTGTGCGTTTTTTTACAACAATTTTCTATATAGAAGTTACTTTAAAAAATCATATTAATCTATTTTCTAAGTTTAAAATAATTAATACTAAATTAATCATACGCTATTGGCTTACCTTCTTTTTCTTTTCTGTCTCTCAAACTCACCCTTAGCATGCATGGGTACATGCAAACTCACCCTTGGCATACATGGGTACATGCAATGTAGTTTTTCTTCTCCTCTTGCAGTGATGATGAGTGATGAGGCAACAAGGGGAAATAGGGCACTACTACTATCTTGGAGCTAGATGCATGCAAAGCAAAGGGGTTCAGATTTGCAATGAGCAAGGAGTTGAATTTCAATGAGATGGGGAAAGAAAGTTGGAGTGGGTCTGAACTTTCTGAATTTGTTAGCCACGGGAGGATTGGGACTTGTAAGGAGCCAGCTATGCATTTTTTTTTCCCAGCTAGCAGTAGCTTATATGGTACTGCATAGTTCTCATATCGAGTCTGTGGATTGGACTGGAGCAGGAAAAGTTATCGAGTGTGAGGTGGTATGTGTGAATATGAGCATTTTAGACAAGGAAAAAATATTTAAAATTTTAGAATTATTTTCGCTCATGGATATCTAAGTAAATATGCATGGTATCTCCACCAAGACTACCACCAAATATTCCTCGAATTGAACTGAAATCAATTACCTTATTTTTATGTCTCACCGCAATAATTCTGCACAAACCATGAAAACACTTGGTCGGTCGAACAAACAAACACCGCATTTCTTGTTGTATGCACTCAACCTGCGATCATCACGTTTAAGCAATGCAAATTGGCGCAGAACAAGAAAGGAGAACAGAAATAAGAGCAATAATGTTATCACATTTCGATCACATCCACACATCTATTATTCAATCCGCGATAACCTCAATTGCAGAAAACACCCTCTGCTCCCAATGATCACATATCAAACACCGCCAATTAATCGTGAAACACCCCTTCTACTCCCAACTATTCACACCCAAACCCGAAGGCCCTTGACCTGTTGACCCACACCAAGTACCCCAATCATCCCAAGGGGATGGCATGCATGCCAATGCCATGCCAACATGCCAAGGAGAAAGAAAGCCATAGCTTTGGTTGCATGTAGAAACAACACCACCTCCAACGAACCAACCCCAGCACTTGTACCATGCCATGACACCCCAAACCCTCAATCACCATCCATCACACATGCTATCTCCCTCTCTATAAATACCCTCCTCCATGGATTCGTTACCACATTCTCCTCCTCCCCCCTCTCTCTCTAACCCTCTGTCTCTCTCCTCCACAGCTACAAGACAAGCCACCTCCACCTCTACATGTACGCCCTCTCACACACAGCACAACTCCACCACTGAACCAAGAAGAGAGATAAGTAGTAGAGTAGAGGAGGAGACAGGCAGACAGACAGAATTGCCTGCCAAGAAACGAGATAGATAGCTAGAGAGAGAGAGAGAGAGAGAGAGAGAGATCAACAAGGGCAAGAAGAGGAAGAAGAAGAGGAGGAGGAGGAGATCTGTGGATGGGGATGAGGCCGGGGTGGGTAGGGGGGCTCGTGGAGGAGAGCTTCTTCGTGGGTTGCCCGGCGCACGAGAGCCGGAAGAAGAACGAGAAGAACATCTTCTGCCTCGCCTGCTGCACCAGCATCTGCCCTCACTGCGCCCCCTCCCATCGCCACCACCCCCTCCTCCAGGTTCTTTGCTTATCACTAATCTCCTCCTTAATTCTTAATCTGCTTGCTTAATCACTCTCTTGCATACGCATGCATGAAGCCATGGATCATGATCCATCCAGTATATCTAGTGTTCTCTGTCTTGTTCAGGTCTTGCATAGTCTAATTTTCTTGGTTCTGCACTTCTGCTTCTGCAGCAACAAAAAGGAGCAGTCTTTGTTTTTGGTGTATCTGTTCATGCCTGAATTAATTAGCCTTTTTCTTGGTCTGGATTTAGTAGTAGTAGCAGTAGTGAATTGATCGATTAATTATGAGCTATAGGCTATAATAAGGGACAGAGATAGTAGAGGCCAAGAGGAGGGGGGTGGTGTATCTTGCTTTTGTTTTGTCCTGTGCTGTGCTGTCTTTTCAAGTGCTGTTCCTTTCCTTTCTTTTCTCCCCTAGATTTAGATTTTGTTTAGTTTTGATTGATTGGATAACCTCAAAATTATACTAATATTGTAGATGCTTCTCCTCTCTTTTGGGATCATATATTCTTTGCTAATCTTTCTTGTACTTTGCTAGTTTTCTCGCCATTGTTATCTTGTAAGCTTTGAGTTAATTCTTCCACCATTTCAGGCCTTGAATTAGGGGTGTTGGTGTTGATTGCATCCTGAAGTTATCCACTATCACCACCTGATCTGTGCAGGGCAATAATTCCATATATATTTTATGGATAATTCTAGGTTCCTACTGTTGTTACTATCGAGGTAGTAATTTTTTGGGAGGTAATTAATTGGATATTATGGTTAAACTGAAGTATAGGTAAAGTATAGGTAACTTGAGTGGGTGAAAGGTATAGAAATTAATTGAGATTGAGATTGAGAGATTCTCTTGTGGTATTTGCATGCAAATATGCAAGAGCAAAATTTCCTTCCTTTAATTTGTCCGTTCAATTTTGCATTATCCTATTCCTGCTAGTTTCTTTACCTGTATATGTCTTTTATTTAACTAACTCGGTCAGTAAATTTATTGGGAGTGAGCAATAATAACTCTGATGTGAAGAGGTAGGGGTTTTTAGTGATCCACCCTTTGGCCTTACACTTGAAAAATGGGCATAGTGCCATAGCCTTTTCACATGTTGAATTCACCCCCCTCCTCTTCTTGTGTTCTTTTGTTATGTCAATTCACCTGCAAATTTAGTTAATGCAAGCCACTTCAATTTCCTGCATGCTCTACCTTAGTTATCCAAACTTTGGCAAACTAATTAATTAATTAGCTTTCATCTCTAACAAACTGCTTTCCAAAATTTGGGAAAAATATTTCAGAGAAGAAATTCACCTGATGTGGTTTAGGAGATTTCCATTAATAGGCCAGGTTATCCAAACTGTCTTGCCATGTATAGATAGATAGAAGCGCACACACACATACATACATATTTCTCATAGAGAATCCCTGCTTCTGCAAAGCAAGCAAATTTGCAGGGGTGTGGTGGTAAAAGAACTGAAAAAAAAGGTTATCATATGGCATCATCTTAGAATTGTTACTGCCAGGATTTACCATATGTGTGTGTGCTATGGTAAATTGGCACCCTTGTCTTTTTTACCAAAGAAAGGCTCAACACTGTTCATCGTCCCTCTCCTTTTACCCTCTGCAACTGCAACCGTCCAGTGGGCCCCACCCCTGCTGGTACTCACTTGCTGATACTGTTCATCAAAGCCACAGTGAACTGTAGTAGTATAGTGATGAGCAGTGACCCCTCCCAAAAAAATATTTTTAAAATATATTTTTATCTTTTTTTAATTTCACTGCTCCACAGCCATTGGCTGGTTGTGTTTGGGTTTGGATTGACGTTTTT
Organism: Oryza meyeriana var. granulata; assembly: GCA_003991445.1. NCBI lineage: Eukaryota > Viridiplantae > Streptophyta > Magnoliopsida > Poales > Poaceae > Oryza > Oryza meyeriana. The sequence goes on along the minus strand of RYFJ01000669.1, from coordinate 97,764 downwards.
GCCATCCAGCCTTGGCTTGAGGGGCACAACCAGGCAGGGGCATTTCGGTCATTTTGGCACGCCCCCCGGTCAAAGCATGGTCCTGCTTTCGTACGTACTAGTATTACTAGCTGCAGCAGCGTCCTATTGGAAGATACCCCTCCTTTAAAAATATAAATAAATATAAGATGTATTAGGTTTGTATTTGATCTTTGATATTATATTTTGGCTATTATTTTCTTTTATAATATATCGTTAACAATCATAAAACTAACGTCATATAAGAATATTATAAAATACAAATTTAAGTAATACTAGATGTACGATATCAAACATATATTTTTAGTTTAATTGTTGGTCAAAATTTTTAAATATTAACTTTATAAAAACCAAAGGTTTCTGGTATTTTCAAACGTTTCAGTCAGAGAGAGTAGCCTAGTGAGTGCCTGCACGAATCTTAAAGCACCCGGGTGGCCTGATCGGACGGTCTTGGTTTTTTTTGTGTTTCCAACCACAGGTGCGGCGGTACGTGTACAATGACGTCGTCCGCCTCGGCGACCTCGAGAAGCTCATCGACTGCTCCTACGTCCAGGTGATTAATTAGTGGTCACTGCTAATTACTACGTGATTAGTGACTGCTAATGATAGTTGATAATGATTAATAACGTAATTAATGTGCATGCACTGATGGATTGCAGCCGTATACGATCAACAGCGCGAAGGTGATCTTCCTGAAGCCGCGGCCGCAGTCACGGCCGTTCAAGGGCTCCGGCAACGTGTGCCTCACCTGCGACCGCATCCTCCAGGAGCCCTTCCACTTCTGCTGCCTCTCATGCAAGGTCGACCACGTCATGGTCCACGGCGGCGGCGACCTCTCTGATATCCTCCTCCTCCACCACCACCACCACACCTCCACCTCCGCCAGTGGCTTCCCGCGCTTCGAGGACCTCCGAGTCGGTGCTGACGACGATGGTATTACCGCCGCTGCCGTCACTCCCAACTTTGAAGGACGCTATGGCGACGGGTCTAGCGACAATGGCGGTGGCGGCGAGGCGGGGGAGGCGGTGAAGAGAAAGAAGAAGAAGGAGGAGGTTCTTTCCCCAGCTTCTGTCACTGGGGAGTAGGAGGAAGGGTGCACCCCACAGGTCACCCCTGTCCTAAGCCTAATCACCACTTTGCTCCCCCCTCCCCTACATATGTGCCATTAATAGCAGTAATTAGTCATCTCTAGTAGCTAGTAGTAGCTTTAATGTGTCATGTCATTATAGCCCTATGATTAGCCATGTAGAGAGGAGATGAGTGAGTGTGTGTTAATTTGTGTGTTGGTTGGTTGGGTGCTTTGTTGGGAGGTAGGGGCTTTGTTGTGTGATCTTCTAGCTAAGCTTAGCTAGGGGCCACTTCATTCCAAGCGACTACTAGGCAGTGTTTTGATGAGAGACAGAGAGAGGCAAGAAGTTCACCTCCTGTTACAGGCCTAGGTAGGCACAGACAGACATGTGGGGGCCCGGTTGCATGGCTCCCCTACAGATAGTGTGTGGCTACCAATTTTGTACTTGATGTAACAGCAGGGGTGCTTGCATACACTTCCATAACCGCACATATATATATATATATAATTAATTAATTAATTAATATCATTCCTCATATTATGTCACTGTCAGTGAATAATTAATTCATGGTGAGGCTGTTTGTTGGTGTGATGGTTCCACACTGTCCTGTGGCTGGCTGTGTACATATATATCATCAGTACCTGCATGATGTCTGATGTGTCTTTCTCCGAGGAATTGTTTGTCACTTTGACCAGCTATAGCATGCAAAGAGATGAGTGCATGTGATGCACATAATACTACTCTCCCAGCTCCAGGCCAAACTCTTCAATTGAGTTGCTGGTGAGAAAAAAGGGGAGCTGTCCCTGTGGAATTGTGCTGTTTTGTTTTGATGCCATTGTGCTTGCTTCAACTTTGCAATGTGCCACTGTTTCCTGCTGCACAGTGTGTCCATCAGCTGCCTAGAGAGAGAGAGAGAGAGATGGGCAGGCCAATGCCACTCTCATATCACCTGGATGTCTGTCATAGGCTGAGCAGCAGGCAGGCAGGTTGCAGCTTTATTAACCCTTTCCATCCCTTCTTTAAACAAAATTATCTCAGCTTCCCTGATCTAATGCCATGTTCGTCTATCATGAGATTTTGAGATTTTTTGATTATCTGATTTTATGATAGCTATTTGAGGGTATAAAAAAATAAATTAATTACTATAAAGTTGAAATTTTACTTTAGAAAAGTATTAAAAAAATTTTATATAGAAAATTTTTTACACAAAACGTATCATATAGGAGCTTAGAAATCATGCCAACTAAAATCCAAAATCCACAATCAGAAAATAACAAGGCCTAAGTACTCAAAAAAAAAACTCCCTCTGTCCAAAATATAATATAAGGCGCCCACAATTTAATGAAAATCAATATTTGCATTTGATTAATAATTAAACTAAAAACATATATGTTTAGTGTTATACATGTAGCGTTGTTAGATTTATATTTGAAAGTATTTTCGTGTGATGTCAATTTTTTTAGTTGTTGACAATATATTTAGAAAGAAATCAATTATCAAAGTTTTATGTTGAAGATTGTGTAAAAAACTTATTCTCTTCGTCCTAAAATAAATCAATTCCTAGAGTTCAAAATTTCTTCTAAAAAAATCAATTCTTACCTTCTTATCTATCATTGATCCACAAATCGAGAAGTTTTATCTCTTCGATATTTCTTATCTGCCCACCCATCAATACTACTTTCCTATGAATAAGAGATACTCTTATCATTTCCTCTTCTTAATAAATATACATTGAGATGCTAGGAAATGGTTTATTAAGGGACAGAGGGAGTATACCTCTTATATTTTGGAATGAAGGGAGTACTTAATTAAGGACCCTAGTAATAACAAGGTTAAGGCCTTCTTTGCTTTAGCTTACTGCTGAAGCTTAACCGTCGCACGTGAAACGAGACAGATCATTAGTGTATGATTAATTAAGTATTACCTATTACAAACCTGAAAAATAAATTTATTTGATTTTTTAAAAAAACTTTTATATAGAAAGAGTTTGTAAAAAACATACCGTTTAGCAGTTTGAAAAGCGTACCATAATAAGGAGAAATTTGGATGTTTGCCACTTCCACTTCGCAAAATTGCCACTTTGGACATTGATATCTTGATTACTCTGCCATTTTCACCTTTTCTAGCCATTTTAATTTAGTTTTTCATTAATTGGCAGGGAAAATAATAGTATTACCCCTACCTGGCTTTTCCATTAATTTTCAATATTTGATGCAATGCAATGCAATACATTTAGGTATATCACATAGATCATTCATCCAATTGAGTTCACATCTCACAAAAATAAATGAACATGAATACACAGCTCAAAGAAATTGAGTTCACACTGAATAAAACTAGTAGTGAGTTCACATCTCATATAACAAGCACACATATATAATAGTCATGATACTTCAGCCCCCTGGGTTCATCAGAGAGTTCATTCATCCAATTTTTAGCTTCCTTTTTGGAGCATCTTCTTGGGTGGAGCTACAATAGGCATCCTTTGTGGAGTAATGATGGTGGACTGTGAAGAACTGCCTTCTCCCATCAAGAAAGCAAGGCGGCTGCACATATACATGTTATGACAATTAGATAAATGTTTTTGTTTATTATCTATACATTGCTAAAGAGTTAGAATTTTTTGATGTTGCTTACCTTCTAGTGACCATGCCTGGACTTTGCTGTAGTATTTCTTCTCTAGTTGGCCTCTGTGGGGTGCTAGATTCACCTGGCTTAGCTTTTGTAGTATTCTTTTTAGGCTTCCTCTTTCTGCAGGTAAACAAAATAAATCAATTATAACTAGAGGTGATAATTTAAGATTTGAAGGAAGGAATAACACTTGCCTCTTTTTGGTTCCATTGAGTAGGCACTTATAACTTGCTTGCCTATGACCCTTCATTCCACATCTTAAGCAAGTGGCTGGACCTCTAATCGAATTCCTCCCCTTAGTATTTCACATCTTCAAATCCGATGCAGAACAGATTTGGGAGTAGATTGCTAACCTTGTCGGAGTTGAGGCCCTCCTCGGAGGGCGCCGCCTTCTCCTCTGTCACCCGTGGTTCGCTGGCGTTGGGAGAGTTTCGCCCATGTTCTGTTCACCAGGGAAAACAACAATCTGTTCGTTTAGGATATAGGGACAGGGGCAGCACTGTCATTTTTCCTGCCAATTAATGAAAAACCAAATTAAAATGGCTAGAAAAGATGAAAATGGTAGAGTAATCAAGATGTCAATGTCTAAAGTAGCAATTTTGCAAAACCAATGTTGAAGATGGCAATTTTGCGAAGCCACGTGATGGGAGTGACAAACATCCAAATTTTTCCATAATAAGTCAGTGGCCACGAGTCAAAGAGAACGGAGCCTAACGCTTCATGTCATGATCAAGAAGTCTCAGCTTGCATGATTAGCTAGTAAACAGAAAATGCATCCTTGTTTCTCTTTCTATGGCAAATGCAACAACTAAAATAAGAGAACGGCTAGTTGCCATACTTTGCTCTCATATCTGAACTCTGAAGCAGTACTCTGCTTGGCGGTCATGGCAGCTATTGTAGAATTAAAATATAAAATATGATATACTTCTAGTGTTGTATCTGACAGAATTACAATATAAAATATAAAACACCATATTAAAATTGAACCATGAAATTTAAGAAGTTCCGTTACATGGTTAGCTTTATTCTGGCCTCGTTTGGACTGCAAGAAACCGACAGGTTATAAGACGATCTTGAATTTCAAAACTTAATTTTAGTTTTGATTTAGGTTTCTTTCGTCAGTTTCAGCCTTGGCTTTTACTTCCTCTGTCTCAATATAAGTGGATTCTTAGAATCTCAAGAAAAAGTTACTCCCTCTTTCCCAAAACCTAAGTTATTTCTAGTTTATTTTGGAGTGAATAAAAAATAAGGTAAAAAAAATCATATTGCCCTTTAAGGAGGATTTAAGGATAGTTTGAAGTCGAGGGAAGGGAAGAAATAAGAAAATCACACAAAACGAGATAAGCCATTAGCGTATAATTAATCGAGTATTAATTATTTTAAACTTAAAAAATGGATTAATATGATTTTTTTAAAACAACTTTTAGATAGAAATTTTTTTAAAAATGTACTGTTTAGAAGTTCGAAAAGCGTGCTGATAAAAAACGAGGTATTTATTTACCTCTTCACCCAGATTCAAACTATCCCTTAGGGGAGTAGTGTGATTGATGGGTGTGAGATAATTGATAGGGGTATAATAGGTATAATAGCATCAAAAAGCTAAAAATAACTATATTTTAAGACAAAACTTAATCATTCAGCTACATTTTGAAATGGAGGAAATATTAGAATGATGAAAAGACTAAAATACCTTTTATTAATGTAAAAAAGTATTAGTTGGTGGGTAGGTAAGGGGTACTAATAAAATAATTTTTTTTCTATATTAGTTGGTGGGTAGGTAAAGAGTACTAATGAAATATTTTTTCTATTTGTAAATCGATGATGGGTAAGAGAGTAGAAATCAACTTATTTTAGATAAATTTTGAACCGCATGAAAACTTATTTTGAGAAAGAAGAGTATACGTAGAAATGTAAAATTATTTCTAGTTACATCATTCTCGTGTTATCGGCTTATAAGCTAGAGCGACAAAATAGCACTTTCTCTGTTTTAAAATAAAAAAGATTAATACTAAATGTAATATATCCTAGTATTATAATTTTTTTTTATTTTGAGACAGAGAAGGTAGCAAATTTTCCTTTCAATAGACCCATAGTTGTTGAGTCAACACGTCATATTAAGAAAAAAAAAAGTATAAGCTTGATATCCAAGTACCAATTTCTCCACTTGATTAACCGGCAAAACCCTTGGTTAATTGAGTTTGTCAACTCCGAGGCGATCGATCGTATCGAAGCCAACACAACATTTGGGTGTGTGGTCCCTGTCGGTGCCACATGAGCAAGACAAAGAGGAAACAACAAAAATCCATTTATAGGTCAGTTGCAATGCAAGCGAGTACTACTACTATATTTACTCGTTCCGTTCTAAAATATAAAAATTTTTAGATTATGTATCAAATATTAAGATTAGATAAAAAATCTTTTTCCACTTTAATTGTTAATTTTTAAATTTTGAATTGCTTATATTCCCTTTTCAAACTTCTGATTGGCATTGGAATCATTGAAATGATGTGAATAATAGAAATCAGTGTATAAATCTTTATATTATGGTACAAAATTTAAATTTTAGAAGTACTTATATTTTAGAATAGATAGCATTTCATTCAAAATTCATGCCATTGCAGCGGCCTACATTCAGTTCCAAACTAAATCTTGTATTAACCTTGCATTCCAAAAGAGTCTCTAGAGCTTCTTTTTTTCTTTTTAACCGTGACTGTAGCGATAATATCATGTTGGCCGGATCAAGGTTTAGCAACTGAGTTACATTTACGAGGGCAGTGTCTTACTTTGAACTCTACAAAACTACAATTTAATTAAGAAGAACTTGGCCTCTCTAATGAGTGAACCACTTGGAGAAAGGTCAAAAGATGAGCTGCTCAGAGGCAGCTGCTGAAGATTTGGTGCATCATTTTCTATAGTAATTCTTCCCATGCCTGTGACGAAAGCAAATTAAATTCTTTTGGAATGGAGGAAACTTTTAAAAAAGATTTGAGCTAAGTATTATGTTCCAAAGGAGTCCTTACTGCAACATTATTGTTTCTACTCAACGTTTTGCAGTAGTTCATTTGGATTGTATAAGAGCAAAAGCCAAGGGGATGGATTGGATGCATTCATCGATCATGCATGGCGAAGTTGGCAACATAATACTCCCCGTCCTAAAATAAATTGATCCGTGATTATTTAAAAAGAATTATAAAGTATACATCATTAATAAAAAATAATATTGTCAGATTATAGATAAGGACGAAATAAAACTTTTTTATTTATAGTTGAGAACAAGAACAAATAAAAGACTAAATATTAACATATTTTAGACAAATTTTAAACTCTACTCCATAAATCACTACAGTCAGACAGCAGCAGACACAAGCAGATGGCTCTATTTGGATGTGCTTCTGACTTAGTTTTATTTTCTCGTTTTTCGTAAGCACGCTTTTCGAATTATTAAACGGTATGTTTTAAAAAAAATTATATAAAAATATCTTTAAAATCAAATATATCTATTTTTAAGTTTTTAATAGTTAATACTTAATTAATCACATACTAATAACGTTTCTTATTTTAGGTGCGGCTTTTAAAATCCTTTAATTATCCTGCAGCTCGGCTTTAATTATCCTCTATGTCCATATGTCTACATTCACCATCAGGACAATCCTAACTCTTCACCTAGAATAGTTTCTTCGCCTAGAATAATTTCTATAGTATTAATTATACTGTCACAAATGATTTTTAGATTATGTGGTACTATATTAAATGGAAGAGAAAATAGAAAGAGAAAGAAACTGAGTCTCAACATGAAAACCTATACACTAGACACCATCAAGTTTTATATTAGGAGAGAATATTATCTACATGATAGTGAGAAATAAAAATAATTAGTGGATTGAAAAGAGAATTGAGTGACTAATTAATTACTTATGTCATAGATAGAAATGGTACATTGAAAACAATAGCTTCTAGGGTGATGTCTATATGACATAGCATACCATAAAAACTACTTGGTAGTTTCTGGATTAGAACTGTCCTCACGGGCTAGCCAAGCTAAAGTTTTTCCTTCAACTAGCACCCATCATTTTATCGGCTGCTCGAAAATTTAAATTTTAAAACTTTATTTTAAATTATTGTAGTTTATTTTCTGCTATTGTCTTTTAAATCACGTAAAAATATATATTATGAAAGTTTTAGCCATAAATTAGTTTTGGTTGCTTCGTTCAATTCTCCACGGCTTATCGGCCCTGGAGCAAATGATGGAAATTAGATAATCTCTTTTTATTTTGCAAGGGGTAGCTGGTCTATCGTAATCAATATATGTTGTGAATTGGGGGGGGGGGGGTGTTATTTTGCTAAGTTTGCAGGGAGTATTTTGTGGCTCTAGAAAAAGTTAAGGCCTTTTTTTTTGCGATATGGTTTGCTTTAGGTTTAGAGGTCTACATGAAACATCTATATCACTATTGCTCAGTACACTAGATACCTAGCTATGGCATGGAATTAATGGAACCATTGACTCACACTATTTTGTAATTAATAGCAATCATTATACTGTTTTAAGGATGTCAAGTCTCATCATAACACCAAGCTACTCCCCCATCATAAATATTTAATACTCCTATTTAAGATAAGATTCGGCCAAACTTTTTAGATTTAGACTATTAATTCTATATTAAATAAGTTTATAAAAGTCTAATATGTCTATTATATTATGACAATATTTTTCAAGGCAAATATAATCTATCCATACCATTCTTCTTATATTTGAACTAAGAAATTATTGATAATAAGAATTTCACACCTTTCACCCAAGTATTATTCTGAAACGTCAAATATTTACAATTGGGCAGAGTATTTTCTTAAATAAAAAGGATGACAACACATGCCACAGGATGATCTTCGTTTTGAATTGGACGATCGACACCACCATAATCGATTTTGAGATTGACACGGTCGATCGTGACAGTGACCTACTTCTTCCTGCATGCACTGCACTCGTGTACAACCAAACGTGCAGGGCTCGTGTGGACCAGAAATCATGCAATAGCTAGCGTACATATGCATGAGGCCATGCATGGTCGATCGATCGCGTCGTGGTCCCGCGCGACCAAACCGAGCCACACCACTGCTGCCAAAATGCACGCTCCGATTTCGATTCACCACTGGTACGTGTTTTCTTTTTATGATTACACATACGCACCCACATCATATACACGTATCTATGGACAATACGTGTTAATCGTGCATATGTTACAGTAGCTTAATCACAATTTAATTTGTTGCGTATATCACAAAGCAAGAGGAGAGAAGGTGCCACATTCTGCCTACTAAAATCTTCTTTGGAACGTAGGTTCTCTCTGACATATCTAAATTTACATGCTTAAACGTGGGCAACACATACAGGTATATAACTGTATACTAACTCTATTTTTAAATATATAACACGGTTGACTTTTGTATGTAATGGTTGATCATTTGTTTTACTAAAAAAATTATGTAAGCATCATTTATTTTGTTGTGATATATTTTAATATTAAAGATACTTTAAACATGATATATATTTTACATATTTATACTATATTTTGAATATCTGAAAACCAATAGTAACACATATTTAAAAATTTTAAAAATGAAGTAAGTATTAGCTTCGCTAGCTCGATCTATATATAAATCTTGGTAGCTAGATGATCCAAGGTACGTTGGTGCGCAATTTAATTTGGTGGTGTGTGTGGACCGACATGCCGGCGACACGACTGATCCAGGCATTGTGTGCACACATGCATGAGAGGCTGACAAGCCAGCCAGCCAAAGCTTCTAGACACCATTTGAATGAGCTATTGAAGCGAGCTTTTCACTTGTACGTAAAATAAGTAAGTTATTGATGCATAATTAATTAAGTATTAAGTATTAAATAGACTTAAAAATAATTAATTTAATTTTTAAAGAAGTTTCTACATAGATTTCTTTTAAAATAACACACCGTTTAGCGGTTTAAACAACGTGCTCAGAAAAACGAGGGAGTAGCTAAGGAGATGTTTGGATGGTGGCCACACTTTGTCACAACTTTAGTAAGTAATTTTGACCAACTTAGCCTAGTGCTTGTTTTGTTGCTATATATTTATCAAGCCACACTTTTTGATTTTGTATCTCCACTTGTCATAGGTTTATAGCTTTGATAAAACTTGCTTAACTTGTGGCCAAGAATTTTTTAGCCACATAAATTGTGGCATGCCACATCTTAGCTATAAAAGTTTGATAAATTAAAGCAAGCAACCAAATAATCCCTAAGCTCTACCTTTAAATTCGAATGGTGCCTTTGTATGGATGCATGCATGTCTGTTTGCCACCCAGTTAGATTCTCTAAGTTGTACATGGACACAATGCAAGTATTTTTGCATGTGTACCCCGTTGAGTAATTCAAAATCGACAAAGCATATTTTCTTGATTCTTTTTACCTGAATTCTAAGGCATTTTGTTTTTTCTAAGCCTATATATTCATAAGAAATATTGAAATAGAACTACATGAAAAATATTTCTATTAACAAAAATATGATGAATATAATATGAGTACCATTTTTACATGTCAATCTAATACTTTTGCATGTATTAGTGATTTAAGATTTTAAGGTTTGACTATCAGCATACCTTAAACTAACATCTATTCGTAGATCGATCGAGTGTATATGATATAAAGAACTCAATGATGAGAATATCAATTAATAATAGCTCGATCTTCCTTAATGGTGTATATGTGATGATTCTCACATCAACTCCTGCAAGACCCAAATCACACCAATGGCTATATATTTATTTGTGTGCTAGACACATCTGGATGCATGACATTTGTGTAGAAAAACACATAAAAGTATTCTTCACAATTGTAAAAAAGAGAGTCTGAGCCAATTCTCCATGTTAAAGTCTCATCAAGGGTGGCTATACTGGCTGGCTACTATTGGCTGCTACTGCACGGTAATAGTATGAGCATCTATCCATCTATCCCCCTCCAAACAATGGAGATCATTGTGGCCCATCCTCTTATCTATGAATTGCTCGAATCATGCATTCATGTAACGGGTGCCCACACCTCCCCTGTGCCCAAACATGCTCTCATGTTTTCTCTCTTTCAACATAGTGTGGCCCTCCTAGATAGGGCTTTTATTTCTTTTTCGTGCAACTGTATTGTGCGAGCGGTTGAATAGTGCTGTTATGTTCAGAAAACCGTTAGATCCACCGTTGTACTTGCCATCACACACGTGCGGGAATCCCGATCTGTGTCAGGACACGGTCACCAGATAACAGGGGTGCTACATTGACGTTGTCGCACCGACAAGTAGAATGTATGAATGCTCTACAGGTGTTGTTATCTTCATTACAAAAGATTGTACATGCAAACAAGGCCGAATATATGTATATATATCAAATCCATGGCGTGGATAACCGGGGATATACAAAATAGGGGCAAAAACATATAATGGGCCCACCACTACACACCATAACTTTATTTATTGAATGTATGTCGAATAGGCAAGATGACACTACCTTTTGACAACTCAATATATAAGGTGGTCTAGGATACTATAGGTAGCAATAAATAGTTTAAAACTTCTGTCTCTATATTTATATTTGATTAAATAACACAATGGTCAAAACACGTGATCAAATCAAAACTAAACCAACAAAAAAACACCCTTTTTAATAAGAATACACAGATAAAGCCATGCCTTTCCATTGATAGAAAGGAGAGTTGTACGTTTAGACCGGCCCTCGTGCCACTAGGGTCTTAGGGGGGTTAGGTACGTTACAGTGCTATTACACATAGAAAAAAAAAATGCAATTTCTATATATAATTAGTCGTCGAGATCGGTATGTTCAAAGAGTGGCTTCATTTTTTTAGATCCGCCGCTGAGTTTGTTCCAATTAATGGTCCTAATGGATACCAGGATGTACACAGCTGAAGTTGGGGCCTGGAAGCTTGGGTAGCTAGGTAAGGTGATGCAGGATTGTTGTGTTTTTGCCAATCTTGGAGAAGCAGCGGTAACTAGCAATAACCAACGGCTGCAATGTGTAGTAGTACAGTGTACTAGCTAGTACCAATTTTCTCAGCCGTTCCCCGGCCAATGATTGACCTGTTGTGCATGCAAAAACCCTGCAGAATCTAACATGTTGGCACGATGAAAACGGGCCGGTCGGTCTCCAATCCTTTGCTCTGACGATGCAATGGTCTTGTCCATCTGCTGTTTCATCATCTCTTCGATCTTTCTCATCTCTCACCCATTGTCAGCTTTACCACTTGCAAGTTGTTGCAAGCCCAACCAATCAAACCATCTCTCTCTCTCTCAAACAGTCTATATGACACACTGACAGTGATTTTCATCGTCGGTGCTTCTAAGTTGCACATATATATATACCTCTAGTTTGTGATGCACTTAAGATATACGATTTCTTCTCTTCAGGTTCTTCTTTCTCTAATTAGATTATGCGTTGTTTTGAAGTCGCTCTGTCCCGTAGGAGGGATGTCCGCAAATATATAAAAATTTTAGAGATGAGCATGTGTATTAAAAAAGCTGGTGAAATTAAATAAAGAAATGTTGTGATTGATTAAGAAGTGGAAGTAGGTGGAAAACTTTAGTGGTGTAAGTTTATGAATAGTTGAAAAGAGAATATAGGTATAGAAGTTATTATATTTTAGGATAAATTTTAAATGCTAGAAGTTGTTATATTTTAGGACAGAGGGAATATATGATAGATTTATCTGATCTTGTGATAATATTTTGAGGGTACAAACGAATTTTTTAACTATTACAAAGTTAGAAAGTTGTCTTAAATATTGTTATAATAACTTTTATATTGTAGAAAACTTTTGTAAAAATCACAGTGTTTTTTAGAAGCTTACGAAGTGTGGCCGGGATAATCTGTGATATGTTAGAGAAAAAAAACATGGCCCAGAATACTTAGTTAAGATTAACACAATGTAGATATGTACTATAAGTTAGTAGTATTAAGATAATAATATAAATGCGTTTATTTTGGACGACATGTGGAACCTATGCCTGAATGATAATCATGCGACAATGTTAATTTTCAATTCTTATATATGATCTCATTTCTACAGGAAATTTTAGAAACTTTAACAAGCAAACACACAAGGGTAGCATCATAGGGGGGAATTCGAAGCGTCGGGTTTATTTCATTAATTCTAAATGCCTAAAAATGTCATTGGTATAAAGTAATAAAATAGAAAAATTATGAAACCCCTGCAGCTAGTTGGAGTTGAATTTTCTAGGTAATCGTATAACTGCAGAGCTGGTTGGAGTTCAATTTTCTCACAGTGATCTGAAGCCTATAATTGCAGAAGTGGGACCAGTCCAAAGAAGCAGGTCTTTGCATGCAAGCTTTTTTCCATGGCATGCATTGCCAAGTGAGGAGAGGACCACCACAATCCACAAGTGAGAAAGACTAGGTTAAAGAAGAGGATGAGGACTTGAGGAGAGATCAATGGAAGAAGAGCTAGCTAGCTAGCTAGAGTAGAATGCTAGATATATGATAGAAATAATTAGCCCTGGAGGCATGGACCATCTCAAACTGATGCTGCTTTTTGGAGCAGTGCACAACCATGTCTCCCATGTCCCATGCACTTGGAGTTAATTGGTCACCACCAACACTGCCTACTCAAACATTAGTTGCTTTGCATCAGGCAAAAAAACATCCGGTAACATGTAGTAGTTAGTTGTTGCACTCACCCTATGCAAATTGGAAGTCCCATGATCTTGTTTAGAACGCGAGAAATTTATGTGCATTGATTTTGCAAATGTACTACTACCTCCGTTCTATAATATTGCTATCTTTGTAGTTTAAATTAAACTACAAAGATAGCAATATTATAGGACAGAGATAGTACTTCCCGTTGATTCATGGCTCTCAGAATAGCGTCATTGAAAAGAGCTCGATTGCCGCAAGAAGTACGCGCAATAAAATCCTGCTAGTGTCTCAGATAGCCTAGAGTTTTCAAATTTTTGTAGGAGATGCAGACTAGGGACAAGGAAAAAGATAGATATGAAGTGATGTGTTTTGTGTCATGTTGTTAGTGATGATGCAGTAAAAGGCCCAATGATGGAGGAAAGAAAGCTGGGGAACAATAGGGGTGGGGTTCCAAATGGCAGTGGGCTTTGAGATGGGCCCCCACCCTTGAGGCTGCAGGAGAAAGGGAGGCAGCCCCCATTTCCCCATCTGTACCTTCACTCACAGAAATTCAGATTTCAGAAACCCCACCACTCCCATCATTATTGTACAATCACTTTGACCATTGGTCTCCTTCCTCCTCCTCTTCCTCATCCTCTCTCCACAATGATGGAGCTTCTACGTGTGGTGTGTACACATGTGCTAATTAACTTAGGTGTTTTTTCATCGTTTTCTATTTTCAAGCTTGGCTTTTAAACCACTAAGAGTAGAAGTATAAAAGGCATACACTAAAATTATTTTTGTTATTTTATTTTTGATAAGCCGTAGCTTAACCAATCAGTCGCTAAATTTAATCAGGTTTACATTAAGGACCTGTTTGGAGCGCAAGAATGTACAAGACCCCTAAAATCTTGTTTTAACACCGGCTACGTCAGCTAAATTTTAGTTCTGCATTCGTCAGTCTTTGCAGATACAATCATATGAATTCCATGTTTCAGCAAACGTGGCCAGTGACGTGTCGTACCAGCATGGAAAGCTCACATGTGTGCTTCTTGGCACGTGCAAGCAGCAGAAGATTATGTGGTTTCAAGTGCCTCTTGTTCAATGCAATGTGTCAGCATGTGGAATCTCTGGAACAGTGTACAATCTTGCATGCTAATGAATCAATTATCTGGTCCAGCTAACATTAAGTTGGGTCCAGCCCAACGAATCCAACATTTCAGCCTGGCCCACCAAGACCTGGAAGGAGGATTTATTCTAAGTACAGAAAGAAGTCATCAGCTGCCCAATATCCACAGAAAAACTCTTTTTTAACTTGGGAATTCACAAAGAACTATAACCTACAACCAAGATCAAACAATGTTCAATCAACTGCGAGGAGCAGACATATGCGAAGACAGTTTTTACATCTTCATTTTCTTCAGGCGAAGTGAAGTTTTCACAATCCATCAACAATCAGATGGCTGCTAGCTTCATGATGCAGAATATGGACAAGCGCCGAGGAATGATTCCAGTGCTGCCAGATGATGTCTCAGGAAGCTGTACACAGACTCTGTGCTCACTGCGGTTATCCGAGCAATCATGCCAGTACCCTGCAGCAAGGGACAGAACGATGTTTTCACATGTTTCGCAAGCCAAATAGGCAGATCGTGGTGGTAGTGTCAGGAAAGCTGGGGCAGTAACAAACCATGCGACCGAATGGACTACAGGAGGCGATGAGTGGAGGCCTCTGGGGATGTAGGGGTTGTGATCTTGTCGAGTAGCGACCTCCAGCAGAAGTGGGAGGGTGCAGTTGTTCAGACATCATCTTCTTTACTTCGTCTTGCATCTGATCTTGTATGTGCTTTAACTTTGGCCTGCAAGGGAAGTATGCCACTCGTTCACTGAGCCATGGTCAACAGTATACTAGTTCAGGTTTAGCCACTTGTGCTTCCAGCTTTCCACTAGTAACTTGTTAGACTGGAGTCAACCATAGTCCATGGATTCCTGATTCACAAGAATTTTTTTTGGAAACTCTGGAATCAACTTTGGATTCCTGATTCCCAACAATTTCGTAGGAAATATGAAATATCCTAGACTAGCACGAGTGTAGTATGTAATCACTAAAAGAGAAAAGAACATGGTTTGATTATGATCAAACCTAAGTAGTGCATAATCTGTACCCAATATCATATCTACAAAGTTTGAAGAGACAAAGTGCAGAAGGTGAATGTAAGTGTTTGATGGCCTTACCCAAGCAAAACAACCATTGCAACCACGTTGTATTCTTGCATTCTTTCAGCAATACCACAATTTGAGCTTTCCTCCAATAGAACCTGCTCAGTTAGAAAGAGGTTACATGGCATTGTATTAAGCACAAGTGACGATTAGAGCGAAGATGAACAGGATTAATCAGGCACATGGTACTATGCTAGGATAAGCTGAAAGGTTAGTTTTTACCGAGTCAATAAATAGAGGGTGATCTTCCAGAAGAATATGGTTGATACTCTTGTAGAAGCTGAAATTCCATTTTTCTCCACTCTCGTAACGACCACTTGTAAACCAATCTACAACGACCAAGTTTGAATCGGCAAAGACATGAAACACTTGTTTCTGGTGGTATCGTGCAGTTGAGAAGCAGGTTACAGGATCTGGAATAAGTGCAAAGAGTGCATCTTTTCCAACTCTTGCCTACTGCATGTAATGAAGGATCATTATTATTTTGTCATTTTCTTAAAAAAAAGCTAAAGCACCCCAGTAGGAAATCCTGAGACGTATTGATTTCAAAGGAGCATTACCTCTAGCACCTGCTCGGAACACTTTGAATCCACAGACTTGTACACCTAAACAAGCACTTGGCCATCAGCAAACACGAAACAATCAATATATTCTCCATGAACTAGCATTTTACGGTTAAGTTTCGGTAATGAAGTTTGTCATTGCACTGATTACATTGTTAATTCTGGTTGAAGTCGTAGAATTCTAGTAGAATACGCTACTTGAGGTTGTAGGTTGCACTTGTTAATTCTAGTAGAATAGTTTCCTACATTGATAGCGGAATTGACACCGATACCACCTCTAGTTCTAGCTGTACGCATTCATAAGCAAGATTCATTCACCAAGCCTTTACTCCAACAAAATAAGCAACATTCACCCGCTCAAACGAATCAGGACAGTGGAGATCAGGACCTTGGTGGAGGCTTGCGTAGTCATCGCCGCCGTGCACCCGTCGCCGACGGTCACCGAGCAGGAGATCCTGTCCCCCTGCAAGCACAGGGCCAAAGGAAGAAAGCGTGACACTCACGAGTGCCTCACTAGAAAACCAACCAGTCAGGTGATGTCGAGGAGGCTCACGGAGACGATGCCGCCGCCGTAGGTGATGGCGTAGAGCCAGGCGGCGCCGGAGGACGCAGGCCCGACCTGTCAGAGAGCGCCGCCGGTCAGAGCCTCGGCGCAGCTAGCCAATCTACTCCTCCCCGCGCACGCAGGTAGGCAAGAGAGCACGGAGGGTCCATGGTGGTGGTACCTTGGAGGGGGCGATGAGCTTGAGCGGGTACTTTGCGAAGCACCTGGTGACCACAGACCTCCCCCTCACCTTCTCCACCCGCACCACGCCTGTCGCCGCCGCCGTCGCCATTGCCGCCGCCGCCTCCATGCTTTTTATTTTCTTCTATTTTTTTTTGAGAGGCCTTTTTATTTTCTTCGAGAACGCGTCCACGGAAACGAGAAGTCAACCAACTACGCTTGCGTTTTTTCTCCCTAAATAAAAAATCCCGGCCCATCATGCCACGCGTGGGCTGGGCCACGAAAACGTGTGCAATTGGGTATTGGGCCATTATTCTACTGGGCCTAACCTATACCGACCCTTTAGACCCACTTTTCAAACTGCTAAACGGTGTATTTTTTAAAAAATTTTTATATAGAAGTTTTT
The DNA here is from genome assembly GCA_003991445.1 of Oryza meyeriana var. granulata. NCBI lineage: Eukaryota > Viridiplantae > Streptophyta > Magnoliopsida > Poales > Poaceae > Oryza > Oryza meyeriana. The sequence continues at coordinate 80,472 of RYFJ01000669.1, read as the reverse complement.
TTAAAAAATCATATAAATCTATTTTTCAAGTTTGTAATAGCTAATACTCAATTAATCATGTGCTAATGGCTCATCTTATTATTTTACATGATCTTTTTCTTCTTCCACGTTCTTCACCTTCAAACTAAGCCTTATTAGGTTTGAATTTTGTCCAAAATATAATAGGTCATAGGATAGGTAAAAGATGACTTTTATCCATTAATTCACATGTTATTTTTAGTGAGTCTATCATTCCACTAATCCTTAAGACCCATATTTAATCTTAGTATTCTCAATTTCCATCATTAAATCTTTTATTCCAATCCTTAATTCCAAAACGCTGTAGCTAGGTACGGAGGGAGTACCAAATACTCTCTTCATCTCAAAATAAAAAAAATCTATTATTAGATATGACACATTAGTACGAATATCTCTGTTCAGATTCGTAATACTCTTAAGTGTCAATTCAGTACTATGTTTTTTTATTTTAAGAACGAGAGAGTAACAAAATAAAATAAAATACTACACGATCTAGTGGGCTGCTGGTCTGGTGCATTGCCCACCGATTCGTCGTGCGCGCCACGTCGTGCCGTGCGTAGCATGGCGCACCGACCGACCGCGGGACACGTTGTGCGGTCGGTGGCGCGCTTTCCGACCGACCGACCGAGCGCGACCGCACCGCACCGCACCCAAATATCATCACGCGGCGCGCACGCCTTATCCACCTCGACCATCTTTGACCACCCCGCGCTTCGCTTCACTCCTACGCGAAGAGACGAGCTAGCGATTGAGCGAGTGAGGGCGCGCGCGCGCCAGCCATGGCAGCCACCGCGGCCACCGCCGCCGCCACGCCCCTCCCGTGGCCCGCCGACGTCGCGGCCCCCCACGCCTCCTCGTCCGCTCGCGGCGGGAGGAGGAGGCGCCTCCCCGTCGTCAGGTACGTGCCATAATCGGGTTGCCTTCAGCGGCCTGCCGGCGTGGGCGGGCGCGCGCCAGGCGCTCGACCGATTGCCTCCGAGCGGAGGGAGCACTTGCTCGCTCGCCATGGGCGGGGGGCTGACCTGTGGTGTTTGTTTGGGTGGTGTTGTTGCAGGTGCCAGTCGTCTAGCGTCGACGACAAGCCCAAGCCCAAGCGGAGCCTGCTCGACAACGCCAGCAATCTTCTCACTAACCTGCTCAGTGGCGGGAGCCTCGGCGCGATGCCCGTCGCCGAGGGCGCCGTCACCGACCTCTTCGGCCGGCCACTCTTCTTTTCGCTCTACGACTGGTTCCTCGAGGTGATCGGCCCGATCTGTCTCTTGCATTGTTTACGTACACGCGCTAGCGCGCATTTCATCTCTAGTGCGCTACTTTGTTCCACTTGCTTTTTTGAGCTCTTAAAACTTTGTCCCACTTGCTGAAATGTGAAATCATGCATCTGCTGCATTTTTTTTACACGTCTGTCCGCTATTTCATCTCCAAACTACATGACATGATTCCACAAATTTTAGTGCTATTAATATTTGGCCTAATATTTAATTGATGACTGTCCGAATTTTATGGTTCAACACAACACCATTTGTCAATTCCATATTCAGACTTTACTGTTCCATTGTTTAGTTAACATACCATCAATGTTCTTTTGCAATTCTCCATAAATGCATTGCCAAATGCACATTACAACATTCATAAAAACAGTGAATGCGATGCCAATAGTTGACTTATGTCCCTGCTGTTCAGGTTTATGCATTATATCTTTTTATTCTCACTATTGACTTGCATTACCATTAGGTTCATAATCAAGTAGCTACGAGGACAAGTTATGCAACGATGCTAACCTAACATGATTTATTTGCAGCATGGCTCTGTGTACAAACTCGCTTTTGGGCCCAAATCATTTGTTGTTGTCTCTGATCCAATTGTTGCTAGGCACATCCTGCGAGAAAATGCTTTCTGTTATGATAAGGTATTCTTCTAATACACGTTTTGTGAATATCTTTAGTTGATTCCATGAATTATAAACAACTGTAGGTCGATGTTTTCTCCCATCCTTGGAGAGTTATATACCTCTCATCACTTGAGAGATACCTCTTCAGGAAGTGATGTACTAAAACTAATCTCACCACTAAGAGTAGGATTGAAAATTCATCTATATATCTGTTCTTGACGTTTTTCTTCAATCTTTGTGAGGTATAAGTATTTAGTTTTAGTCAAGAGGTGTATACTTCCGGTACCAGAGATATATACCTCCTTTCTAAAACTATGAGTATGTATACCTTTTATACCTCCCAAGAACTAGAAGAGTCTTGACAGTGTCGACTATACACTTTAGTTCTAATCAGTTCAACCAATTTAAATTTTTTTTACCTCTCAAATAGTAGGGAGGTATATACCTCTCCAAGGATGGGAGAAAACCTCAGGTCATGGATAACTGATGTTTTACTGAACTGCCGGTTTAGTTTGTTAGGTTCTTTCTTACATATCTCTGTACTTGAAATCAGGGAGTTCTTGCTGAGATTTTAAAACCAATAATGGGGAAGGGTCTTATACCTGCTGACCTTGATACCTGGAAGCAAAGGAGAAAAGGTTAGAAAGGTTGGATATTGAATCTTTGTTTGTGTACTTCTAGGTTTGCTCCCAGTGAACTGCTTCATATTTCTGTGTGCACGTCTAAGTCTATGCTAGTCAGACTTTCTAAGGTATTTTAGTTACATTTGTCAGTAATAATGGACTTTTTTATGAGACAACCGATTGATATAACCAACCTATTTCATGTCTTTTTATGAGACAACTGATTACTGTAACTAAACTATTTCATAGCCTAATATGTGAACTTTATGTTTGCATTCACAAAATGCTATGCTGATGGAGCACCTTTTTCAATTTCCTTGTTCTGCAGTTATAACTCCTGGGTTCCATGCCTTATTCATAGAAGCTATGGTGAGAGTATTTACTAAATGTTCGGAGAGAACAATATCTAAGCTTGAAGATCTTATTGAAAGGGGGGAACATGGGCAAAATTATAGCATAGTGGACCTTGAAGCTGAGTTTTCCAATTTGGCTCTCGATATAATTGGCTTGGGTGTCTTCAATTTTGATTTTGACTCAGTTACTAAAGAATCTCCTGTAATCAAGGTTAACGTCATATAATAGCTATTGTTCTAAACCTCTAATTTTTGATGGTTGTCTCTTCACAAGAATCACATACATGGTAGTAATTTGGAACATTTGAGCAAAAATATGGAGGAATGTTCATCTTGCACATCTATTAGGAGTAGACATGATCACATGGCATTCGTTTCTTATGTGGTTTTCTCTTCCCTTATTTGTGGGATTTTAATTTCTGTCCTGCAGGCAGTATATGGAACACTTTTTGAAGCTGAGCATAGATCCACCTTTTACATTCCCTATTGGAATCTTCCTTTAACTAGATGGATAGTTCCAAGGCAACGAAAGTTCCACAGTGACCTTAAGGTTATAAATGATTGCCTTGATGGTCTCATAAAAAATGCAAAAGAGACGAGACAGGTTTGTTTGAACTGCTTTTTTATTCACACATAGTTGCATGTTTTAGATCTAGTACTGGTTTTGATATTTTACAAACATGAAATGTAGGAAGCTGATGTTGAAAAGCTCCAGCAAAGAGATTACTCATCGTTGAAGGTTGGCTGGTGATACCTTCCTGTGTGTGTTCATTTCGTGAGTACCAGATCTCCTTGTTATGAACAATAGGTCCTTTTGCCATCATGCTTGTAGGATGCCAGTTTGCTGAGGTTCCTTGTTGATATGCGGGGAGCTGATGTTGATGATCGCCAGGTAGTCATCAATATTGTTTTGAAATTAGTATCCTATGCCGTCTATTTCTTCCCACACAGGGCAAATAAGTCGACAAAATTACATGTTTTGTGCAAGCTTCGAGATGATCTTATGACAATGCTTATTGCTGGGCATGAGACAACTGCGGCAGTTTTGACATGGTCTGTTTTTCTACTAGCCCAGGTATGTAAATTCTTTTCATTACCATGCACAGTTCACTAATTATAACTTTCTAGTTGTTGGGTATCACTGGATGTCTGCATCAGTCATATTATAATGTGATGTAGGATCCCACCAAGATGAGAAAAGCACAGGCAGAGGTTGATTCTGTACTCAGCAATGGGACAATAACTGTGAACCAGCTCAAGAAATTGGAGTATGTTACCTTTCGTAGTACCATTCCTGTGAAACGAAGTGTGTTTTCCATTAAAAAAATGAGCTGTATTTTAGTTATCATATAAAAATATTTTTTGAGCAATAAATTTGCTTTGCCCTTTCACATGAATGTGCTTAGGTACATAAGATTAATAATTGTCGAAGCTCTTCGCTTGTATCCCCAGCCACCATTGTTGATCAGGCGTGCCCTGCAGCCAGATAAATTGCCAGGTAATCTTGTCCTTAAAGTTTTACAGATTTCTCCTAATCCAAAGGGTTGTTTTAAAGTCACAAGTTAGTTAGGTAGACACATGCCAGATATTGAAGGGCATGTGCTGTGACGATTAAAGTTCTATTTATCGGAATGGGTGTAATGTACGGGCGCACGTACACGCGGCGTCGCAGGGCACGCGATGTGCGCCGCGCTGCTGATCGAGCAGCACGCCTGAGTCAGCCGGGGATCACGTCAAGTGGCTAAGATTAGAAGGAAGAAAGTAATTGGTTGTTTCCTTTTTGTTACTTTCCTTTGGCAGTCCTTAAGTTTAGGAAGAGTGGTTGGGCCGGAGGCCATATATTCCTGTAACCGCACATTGAGAGATTAAGCAAGAATCATTCAGTCTAATCTCCTACCTCTTCTCTAAGCCACGAGCCTGGGGGCAAAACCCGGCGAGTGTTCAGCGACGTGGGGGCATAACCCCGTCGTGTTTATCACGGAGCGCGGGTACGAGCTTCGTAGTCGAGGCCCGGCGTCCCTGCCGCATACCGCCCTTGACAACCTGGTATCTCAGTCTCGTCGATCCTCTCCCATCACATCCACCCAATCCTCCACAGCCGCCGCGCAACCAGCCCGCCAGCCGCGACCATCTCCTCCTTCCCCGTCCACAGCCACCTCTTCATCGCCAGCCATGGGCGATCAGCCCTCCATTGCCGACGTGATGAAGCTGCTCCAGACACTCACCACCGATATGTCCAAGATGCAAAACGACATGGCGACCATGCAGGAGAAGATCGGCTCTTCCGCCGACTCCACCGTTCACTCCGACGGCCAGCACCCACCGGATCGCCCTCCGCGATTCCAGAAGATGGACTTTCCGCGATTCGACGGCAAGTCCGACCCACTGATCTTCCTGAATCGGTGTGAGTCCTATTTCCGTCAGCAGCGCACCATGCCGGAGGAGAAGGTGTGGATGGCATCGTACAACCTGGAGGATGTGGCCCAATTGTGGTTCCTCCAACTCCAGGAGGATGAAGGCACGCCGCCGTGGGGTCGCTTCAAGGAGCTCCTCAATCTTCGGTTCGGCCCGGCGCTGCGATCCGCGCCGCTGTTCGAGCTCACGGAGTGCCGACGCACCGGATCGGTGGAGGAATACTCCAACCGTTTCCAGGCTCTTCTTCCGCGGGCTGGTCGACTGGAGGAAAGCCAGCGTGTCCAGCTGTACACCGGAGGTTTGCTGCCTCCGCTGAGCCATCAGGTGCGCGTCCACACGCCGGAAACCTTGGCCGCGGCCATGAGTTTGGCCAGGACGTTGGAGCTGATCGAACTGGATCGGATCAGCCAACTGCCTCCTCGGGCGGCTCCGCGGGCGATCCTGCCAGCCCCGCCTCCACGACCAGTGCTGCCAACGGGCGCCGCGCCCCCTCCGCAGGTGCTCCCGGTGCCGGCCCTCCCAGCGCCGCCGCAGCAGCTGGCCCTTCCGGCGCCCCCACCCCGCGGCGCGGCTGGGCCATCCAAGCGGCTCTCGACGAAAGAACAAGCGGAGCGACGTCGTCTTGGCCTGTGTTACAACTGTAACGAGCCATACTCACGCGGGCACAATCGGGTGTGCCGCCGCATCTTCTACATTGACGGCATCGAGTTGGAGGACGCGGCTCCGGCGGCCGCCGATGCCGACCTCGCTGCACCGCTGTTCTCCCTTCGAGCAGTGGCTGGTATGGCCATTTGTGACTCCATGCAGGTGCGCGTGACAGTGGGCGCGGTGACGCTTACTGCCCTGCTGGACACCGGCTCCACGCACAACTTCATCGCAGAGGCGGCTGCAGCGCGCTCGGGGCTCGCCGTCCAGTCCAGCCCGCGCCTCACCGCCACCGTGGCCAATGGCGAACGCATCGCATGCCCGGGCGTCCTCCGTCAGGCCCCGATCGCCATTGCTGGCGAGAACTTCTGCGTCGACCTCTACGTGATGCCGCTCGCCGGCTACGACGTCGTCCTCGGCACCCAGTGGATGGTTACGTTGGGCAAGATGGTGTGGGACTTGACCACGCGCACCGTGGCCTTTACGCGCCATGGCCGCACTATCTGCTGGGAGGACGTGGCCGCACAGCGAGCACCGCGCCTCTCCAACATCACGGCGCCGGCAGCCTTGCTGGAGGAGCTGCTGACCGCGTTCGGCGGCCTCTTCGCCGAGCCCACCGGGCTGCCACCGCCACGTGCACGTGACCACAATATCGTCCTCAAGACGGGCGCGCTGCCAGTGGCCGTCCGGCCGTACAGGTACCCAGCGGCCCACAAGGATGAATTGGAGCGGCAATGCACCGCGATGATCGAGCAGGGCATCGTGCGGCGCAGCGACTCTGCGTTCTCGTCCCCGGTCCTCCTCGTCAAGAAACCGGACGGGTCGTGGCGTTTCTGCGTCGACTACAGGGCGCTCAACGCGCTCACCGTCAAGGACGCGTTCCCCATCCCCGTCGTCGACGAGCTGCTGGACGAGCTCCATGGGGCGTGCTTTTTCACCAAGCTCGATCTGCGTTCGGGGTATCACCAAGTCCGCATGCGTCCGGCTGACGTACACAAGACGGCGTTCAGGACTCATGACGGCCTGTACGAGTTCTTGGTCATGGCGTTCGGGCTGTGCAACGCCCCCGCCACGTTCCAAGCGTTGATGAATGACGTCCTTCGGCCCTTCCTACGCCGCTTTGTGCTTGTGTTTTTTGACGACATTCTGATTTACAGTCGTACATGGGCGGATCACCTACGCCACCTGCGCGCCGTCTTCGGGGCGCTCCAGCAGCACAAGCTCTTCGTGAAGCGCTCCAAATGCGCGTTCGCGGCGTCTTCCGTCGCGTACCTCGGCCACGTGGTGTCGGCCGCGGGCGTCGCCATGGATCCGACAAAGGTGCAGGCTGTGCGGGACTGGCAGCAGCCACGATCCGCGCGAGCCGTGCGCGGCTTCCTGGGACTTGCCGGGTACTACCGGAAGTTCGTGCACAACTACGGCACCATCGCCGCGCCGCTCACCGCCCTGCTCAAGAAGGACGGGTTCGCTTGGTCGCCCGACGCGGCTGCTGCGTTCACCGCGCTCAAGGCGGCGGTCTCCTCTGCCCCGGTGCTCACCATGCCGGACTTCTCCAAGACTTTCGTCGTCGAGTGCGACGCGTCCTCGCACGGCTTCGGGGCGGTGCTGGTCCAGGACAGCCACCCGGTGGCCTTCTTCAGCCGGCCTGTGGCCCCCCGGCACCGAGCTCTCGCGGCGTACGAGCGCGAACTGATCGGCCTCGTCCAGGCCGTGCGCCACTGGAGGCCCTACCTTTGGGGGCGGCGCTTCGAGGTCAAGACAGATCATTACAGCCTCAAGTACTTGTTGGATCAGAGGCTGTCCACGATCCCGCAACACCATTGGGTCGGGAAACTCCTCGGCTTCGACTTCACTGTTGAGTACAAGCCGGGGCATACAAATGCCGTGGCAGACGCCCTGTCGCGCCGCGATACTCCGGAGGAGGGCTCGGTGATGCTGTTGTCCGGACCGCGCTTCGACTTCCTCGACCGCCTTCGCCAAGCTCATGCCTCCAATCCAGAGCTCGTTGCCCTACAGGACGCCATCAGCCGCGGCTCCAAGTCGCAGCCCTGGGCCTTCACCGACGGGCTGGTCCACTACGGCGGACGGCTGTACCTGCCACCTGACTCACCGCTGCTGCAGGAGGTGCTGCGGGCGGTCCATGAAGAGGGCCATGAGGGCGTCCAGCGCACGCTGCACCGACTCCGCCGCGACTTCCAATTCCCTAACATGAAACGTGTGGTGCAGGACCTTGTTCGTACGTGTACAGTGTGCCAGCGCAACAAGCCGGAACATCTCCACTCGGCCGGACTGCTGCTGCCACTACCGGTGCCACAGGGTGTTTGGTCGGACATCGCCATGGACTTCGTCGAGGCGCTGCCGCGCGTCCGGGGCAAGTCAGTCATCTTGACGGTGGTGGACCGTTTCAGCAAGTACGCGCACTTTATACCCCTGGCGCACCCGTACTCGGCGGAGACTGTGGCCCAGTCCTTCTTCTCCGAAATCGTTCGGCTGCACGGCATTCCGCAGTCCATCGTCTCCGACCGCGACTCCGTGTTCACCTCCAATTTCTGGGACGAGCTGATGCGCTTGAGTGGCACCAAGCTACAGATGACGACGGCTTTCTACCCACAGTCGGACGGGCAATCGGAGTCCGCTAACAAAGTCATCATCATGTACCTTCGATGCTTGACAGGTGATCGTCCCCGCGACTGGCTACGCTGGCTTCCATGGGCGGAATACGTCTTCAACACCGCCTTCCAGTCGTCGTTGCGCGACACGCCGTTCCGCGTCGTCTACGGTCGCGATCCACCATCCCTGCGCACCTATGCGCATGGTGACTCCCGGGTGCCGGCGGTGGCCCGCACGCTGGGGGAACGCACGGAGTTCCTAGAGGACATTTGGCACCGGCTCGAGCAGGCCCAGGCCATACAGAAGCGCCACTACGACCGTCTCCACCGCGCGGTCACCTACCAGGCAGGCGACTGGGTCCTGCTTCGACTTCGTCAGCGGCCTACTGCATCCATGCCCCAGGCATCGGCTGGAAAGCTCAAGCCTCGCTTCTACGGGCCATACCGCGTCGTCGAGCTCATCAACGACGTCGCAGTCCGCCTGGCCCTACCTCCTCAAGCTCGCCTCCACGATGTCTTCCACGTTGGGCTCCTCAAGAAGTTCCATGGCACCCCACCGCAAGAACCACCAGCCCTCCCTCCTGTTCGCCATGGTGCGATCGTTCCAGAGCCGGAGCGGGCTGTCAAGTCACGCTTGGCGCGCGGAGTGCGCCAGGTTCTCGTTCAGTGGAAGGGGGCGTCACCAGCTTCAGCAACCTGGGAGGATGTCGACTCGCTCCGCGCCCGATATCCCCAATTTCAGCTCGAGGACGAGCTGCCTCTCGAGGAGGGGAGAGATGTAATGTACGGGCGCACGTACACGCGGCGTCGCAGGGCACGCGATGTGCGCCGCGCTGCTGATCGAGCAGCACGCCTGAGTCAGCCGGGGATCACGTCAAGTGGCTAAGATTAGAAGGAAGAAAGTAATTGGTTGTTTCCTTTTTGTTACTTTCCTTTGGCAGTCCTTAAGTTTAGGAAGAGTGGTTGGGCCGGAGGCCATATATTCCTGTAACCGCACATTGAGAGATTAAGCAAGAATCATTCAGTCTAATCTCCTACCTCTTCTCTAAGCCACGAGCCTGGGGGCAAAACCCGGCGAGTGTTCAGCGACGTGGGGGCATAACCCCGTCGTGTTTATCACGGAGCGCGGGTACGAGCTTCGTAGTCGAGGCCCGGCGTCCCTGCCGCATACCGCCCTTGACAATGGGATACACACCAAAGTATGCTCCTAATCTCCTTTTTCGCATAGAAAGTGAGAAAGGAAGGAAAATATAGCATACTCTCATAAAACGAACATTTTTGTGATTTTCATTTTACAGTGAGCAGTGAAATTGTTGCTGCTCGACATCTGGATATCTTACTGTGGTGGGCTCGGTGTTATGGCAAAGCTGCCATTTGGCAATGTTGTCATGCTGAGCCACAATTTTGCAATGTCTTGGGCAAATGCGAAATGTTTGTAGTGTCATGTCCCCAGTTTACCTATGAAATTCATGCACATGATTTCATAGCCTGGATGTTTTTATCTAGATTTACTTGCGTGGGATTTTATAGTTTATTTACAATTAGCAGGGTGTTATTGTAGGATCGACTCACACTAAGATAGGCAATCAGAGGGGGGTGAATGATTGCGTAAGTCAAAAATAAAATTTAACACTTTCCCTTAATCACAAAACCTGAAAAACCACGTTTTCAGAATCTGGACAGAACACCGTTTCGTCACTAATCAGATTGTAGCCGCAGATCTGTAACTCCGATCAACCTGGAATTTTGACAGAATAAACTAGACAAAATTTATAAACAAAACCAACTGGAATCACGTCAATCGGACTTCTGGATCTCGAGAGATTAACGAAACAAAATTACTGAACAGAAGGTTGACGGAAATTAATTAAGCCCTAATTAATTGATTAAACGAGATCCGAAAATAATTAACCAACCAAACTTTTCAGAACACTAGAAAAACACCCTAGCTAGATTTTAGATCAAAGGAATCAACCCAAAACTTAGAGAAAAATAAATCAATCTAAAATCGATCGCTAGGCATGCACAAAGATGAATGAGAAAGACGAATTAATTACCGCACTAATCTTCCATAAACTTTACCTTTATTACCAAGATTGTGCTTACAAGATGTTTCTCCAAAACATCCAAAAGATTTCTCCACGAAATCACAAAAACTCTAGATTAGAACTCTAATTTAAAAAACAAATTCGCTCTAAAAATCCCTAGAAAAATCTCACCCACAAATTAACAGAAAGTCACTATTTATAGAACTAAATCCCCTTCGTGAGCCGTCTCCCTTGCCTGGGCCGTACTAGGCCCATGCACTTCCCGCTGCTCACGGCTGCAAGCCTACTTCCAGTGCTGCCCGTGCATGCCTGCTTGCAGTGCTGCATGCGTACATGTTGCATGTGGTACTGTAGCACCATGTGATGTACTCATTTTTTTTTTCGATTATTTTTCCGGTGTTTATACACTGCCTTGTGAATCTACTGTGTATCACCTTGTGTCTCATCTTATCACCCGGCATCCTTGACCGTTCTGGACCTAAACTCCTCCCTGAGTTTATTCCCGATCCCGCCGTTGACCAAGGTTGATCCCAAGTGCCTACACACAAATAGACCAAACACACCGTTTTTGGGCACAGATATTCGCAACCTGACTCACGTTAGTCGTACACACGCTTATCACACTTTGCAATGCCAAGTTTATAAATCATAAAATAAGCTAATTTTTCAGCACATGATTTTACAGTTATTACTATGTTGGTTCTGCCACATTGTTTGACAAAGCATGATTTTTCTGTGTTCTTATTTCTTATTATTTTTTCTCGAACTCTTATTTCTTATTATAAATAGCATGTTTTTGTCAAGTCATGTGAGTTCTTAAAGTTTATTCAGGTCTTTTTTTCATTTACCATTTCTAGTGTGTAATTCTTTTGTTAAGTTTTGCATGTTCTTGATGAATTAGTTTAGTAACAGGAGTAACCAGAAGAGCATCTTGCTTTCCAACATTGGTATATCCATGAACATGCAATTCCCTGGATCCTTGCCCCCTGTAGTGTCCTTCAAAAAGCTATGGGCTTGCTTCCCTGGATCCTGCAACCTCCATAGTGTCCTAAAAAGACAATGAGCATGCAATTCCCTACTGATCAACTCATGTCTCTTTGTCCAGGTGGGTACAATGGGGCAAAAGAAGGATATGAAATACCAGCTGGAACTGATATATTTCTTTCGGTAAGATGGGCAACTGTCAGATTTAGGATAGTTATTAAGGCTATACTGTCTCCTATTTGGGTCTGTTCCACGACTTACGGAAACTGTTGGCTCTGTAGATATACAACCTTCATAGATCTCCATACTTTTGGGATCGGCCAAATGAGTTTGAACCAGAAAGATTTTCAGTTCCAAAGAAGGATGAGAGCATAGAAGGGTGGGCTGGTTTTGATCCTGACCGGAGTCCTGGTGCTATGTATCCTAACGAGGTCGGCTAGTCTCCTCATTTTTTTTCTGCTACCTTTTAGATGTCTTTCTGCAAAAAATTGACAACATAACAAACCTGCTGTTATCAGATTATAGCAGATTTTGCTTTCCTTCCTTTTGGCGGAGGACCCCGCAAATGCGTGGGAGACCAGTTTGCACTCCTGGAGTCGACAGTGGCCCTGGCCCTGCTATTGCAAAAGTTTGATGTAGAGCTGCGAGGGTCACCCGATGAGGTAGAGATGGTGACAGGCGCAACAATTCACACGAAGAGCGGGTTATGGTGCAGAGTGAGGAGGAGGACCTGATTAACCACCACTTGGCACCAAAAGGTACCTCTTGACTTCTCTTAGCATATGCTTAACCAAGTTATTGAGCTGATTCATGAACAGAAACAATACCAGTACATGACAAGATCGCCCGTAGCAGTAGGGACAGCAATTCCATGCATCAGTGCTATCTGTTCAGCACATGGGCTCGAATTCTGCATGCATGCACCTAAAACAATTATACACACACGCTTAATGCCAAACTGACCAGATGATGGTGATGTTGGTAGATCTATGTCGATCATTGCACCCAGCAACTCATACTGCATGTCTCACCTGAGGTGTCCGGTTTCTTCTAAACTCAGACAACCTGATCTAGGCTGTGGCAGCATGCCATTCGGTAGTTCAGAGAATGGAAGCAACAAGTTAGGTTCCAGTCTTGTGTTCTCTTGGCAGGTAGCCACAGCATTATGACGTGGATCAAATTAAAGTTAGGCTGTGCAAAACATGGACCTCTGGTTTTCATATGAGGTGTTCGTTTTGTGCAGTTGTGCTTGTGCCGTGCCGCAGCGGGATGCATGCAGTGCAGGAAACAAGAAGCGCACAGGAATAAATGCATCGATGCAGACAACCATGCACGGGTAAGTAAAGCCAGCTACTCCTACTCCCTAGTTCTTTTGCATTCATGATGTGAGATGGAGTATAGAAATATATTCCATTATTGTTGTATCATGCATACGCATTTGTGCTTGCCTCTTTGACGGCGAAAAATCGTTGGGTTTGAACTGGAAATTTTGCTTGAGTTGTTACTTCATCTCAGGCCGAAACCGCACGTTTTGCGACCTTTTTGTGGTCAGCAAATTCGCTGTCGGCCGAGCTGTATGAATGGTATGGATGATCCGGTCCATTTTAATCAAATCTGCACAGACAACGAAAGCTAGTTACTTTTACATAATTACTACTTCTGCTTATATTTTGTATAATGACTACTTTGTCTGCCCTTAAATACATAATCTAACTGTGACTTTATACTGTCTCCGAGTCACAGCATGTGATGTATAGTCAGATTTCTTGTAGTGAAAGGATAAGGTTGGAGATAAAGTAGCAACTACACTAATGTGACGTTATTTACCGTGTTAATCATACATCATGGATTAATGGGATGCTTGTAGCCTAAGCACTCTCGATGGTAACCCGAAGTGAACCATAGTTAAGCAAAGCAATTTTTTTTGTTCCTTTGACCACGTCTAATGACTCTTCATGGTACAAGTTGACACCTAATTAAGGGTTGGACCTTAGAGAGCGAAGGTTCTAGAAGAGGCATAGACCTCTCAATACAGAATATATGTGTATGATGGCATTGTGGAAAATACTTGTGCCGGACACTTGTCAGGAGAGAGCTTTTAGGCCCTGTTTGGAGCACCGGAAATTTTTTTTTATCTATTCTTGTCTTAATTGAACCGCGTTCCAAAGGGATCTTAGTTTTTCTTGAGGGAAAAGGGATCTTAAGGGTTGTTCCATTGTTTTAGTATCCCGGATTAGACCACCTAGGCCTTTTTGGAATGCAGGAAAATCCCCATTCCTACATGGATTGAATTATTTTCAGTGTAATTCCAATGTTCCAGATAGGCCTAAGGTAGTGTTCGGCGGGAGGGGAAGGGAGGGAAAACTTACTCGTTTTTCGTGAACACGCTTTTCGAACTACTAATGGTGTTTTTTTTAAAAAATTCTATATAGAAGTTGCTTTAAAAAAATCAAATAAATTTATTTTTCAAGTTTATAATAATTAAAACTTAATTAATCATGTGCTAATGGTTTGTCTGTTTTGTATGTGTTGAAACTTTCACCTCTCTCCTCCTGCCCAACGCACTTGTTTGGATGATTATTTAGTTTCATTCCGCATGCCAAAGAAATTCATCCAAGCAATCCTTGTAAGTTTGGAGGGCTCATAATTCTTGCAAGTGAGCAAACTAGTTCTAGTTGTACTGAACAAAAAGGGCTGTACTGTTTAACAAAAATAAATGTATGAATTGATATAGCAAGGCATATAAGTGATTTCAACTTGATGAAGTGATAGGGAGCAATACAAACCTAGCAAAGGACAAGGGTGCAACCTAGCAAAGGTGAAAGCACCGGGAAAATTCCTACCAAACATTTGACTCAGATGCGAGATGTATAGACTTCATAAAAGTAAAACCATGCGCCATTTAGCAAAGCTAACATATGTGGTGCTTATAAATTTACGGTTAATTATCGGGTTCCGGACAAGGAATTTAGTGGTTGTAGCATCAAGCAACTGATGTGACGATCAAATTTACATCCACAATGTCACGTGAAGATTACTCTAATCGCTTGAGCTACAGCTATTAAGCCATAAAAAAATAAACAAAAGAACAAAAAATATTTTACAATAAAACTTTCATATATGTGTTTTTAGCGGTTAAAAACCAATTGTGGAAAATAGACAATAATAAAAAAACCTTAAAATTAACTTTAAAATTAAAATTCAAAATTCAAATTTTGATTGTGGTTGCAGAGCTACTGAGCAGACGATGAGAGGCGACAACGGATAGTTCTGATGATCGTACAAAGGAGACATGAAATTGTTACCTTGTAGGTGTTGTTTGGAATGCAGGGATTACACAAATTCGGAAGGAACGATCTGATTTCGAAAGGATTTTGGAAATTTTCATGTGTTCGAAATGGAGCCTTAACCTTCAGTAAGAACCCTATTTCTTGTTCCTTGGATGCTCATCGATGAACAGATAAATTGGGTACTTACTAGTTAGGCATCTAGACTAATTCCCTGCTTCCTTCCCACCAATCGCAAGGTTGAAAGGTCAAGATCTTGGTGGGACCCAGTACTCACCGAATCCTAACCAAACCCTATCCTCTCTCCATCCATTTCTATTTTGTATTATCCTATACTCACATGTGGTAAAATAGTGGCATGAAACTGATAGGTAATACACTAATGCTTAGACCAATAGGTCATTTTCTTAGGCTAACAAAGGTGTTCTTACTCTCTAGTGTTTGAGAATACGAAATTTTTCATCATATATAACGGAATAGATCATTATTTGCACGATAAGAGAGCATTCCACGTCGATATTTTAGAGCTCATTTAAAACCAGAAAGTAAATATTCGCAGCGGATACTAGATGAAAACCGCCATGTAAATGTCTCGTCAAAATTGTTCCTAAATTTCCAAAGACATGTCGTTGAGCAAGCTCAACCATGCAAGATAGTGCAATTCTTGCTTGAGTTTCAGCAACCTTTGATGCAAGTTAGGGTTGATTTTATTAAATATAAATAGATTACAAATTAAACGGCAAAAGGATTTGCTCCCTCTGGTCTAAAATATAAGTATTTTTACTATATACTTACATGTCAAAGTAAGTACCAAATAAGGGCGCACGCACGTATTAGACAGTGTGGAGCATCTAGCCTAGCTATAGCCCGTGCACCTAGCTACGGCTAATTTATTTTGATTATATGGTATAAGAATTATTAATTTATTTTTAAATAAAAGGTGTCATCATGGATACTGTTTTATAACTTAATTTATTAATTATACTCTATTTTTATATAATAATAATATAAATATGATACATGTTGTGTTTAGTTTTTTATAAATCATCTTCGTCTCATCAATATTTTTAAGCTGTATATGCCACTGAACACTTAAGTGTTTAAATCAAAGCTGGAGCCCCTCTCTCTCATCTCAGACTGTGTACTAGCTTAGCTAGCAGAGTTGCGGTAGAGATGTTAATTATCAGGGAGCATGTGAGTATGTGACAGAGGGAGAAAGAAGAGAATATCAAGTCAACCCTTTGACCCATGTCATCACGTAAGCTCACACGTCATCGCTCGTCTGCATCCCTCAGCTGGGCCCACCCCCACTGCTCCGCTCAGCTGCTCGTGCTGGCTCAAGCCGAGCCCCTCCTCCGTCGACCGATAAATATAACTCCTTCCCTTATAAAATATAACTATTTAAAAAATTTAAGGTATTAAAATATAGTTATTTTTAAGTTAATTTAATGCTATTATGTTTATTATAACCATCAATCACTCTACTTTTTATGTCCTTCTTACATTAATAAAAAACAATATGGTATTTTTATTCTATTTCTTAATTTCTCTAAAACAATCTAAAAAGAGCTATATTTTAAAATAGATTAAAATAGAGGAAGTACAAAATATCCTTAGCGTCCTCTGCAGTATTGATGGTACAGTAGTGGTTACCGATTGATATTTGAATCTGGACCAATGCTTATAATACAGAATAGACAGACCACCTTGCTTGCTAGAGTATAAATTTATATTCGAATTAGTTTAAAAAATGTGTTATAGTTCCTTGCAAAAAGGTATTGTAAGAAATTAAATGTTATCAACAGTAGTTTGTGATATATACTAGAGAACAGGAAAAAATCATGGCCACACATCATGTAGTGCACAAGATGGATTATGTTGTCAACTATATTAGGCAGTGTTCCGCGTGGCTTATATATAAGCTGAGTTTATGTATCGCACGTAAAATAAGATAGGTTATTAGCACATAATTAATTAAATATTAGTTGTTATAAACTTAATTAAATATTAATTATTATAAACTTAAAAATAGATTTATTTGATTTTTTAAATAAACTTTTATATAGAAAATTTTAAAAAACATATCGTTTAGTAGTTTAAAAAGTATATGTCTAATAAGCTATTAGCCATTAGTTAAAAAGAATGATATCTAAATAAATTTTGTACATGAGTTAATTCCAGCTGGTGTGGTCACGATCATGTTGAAACCACCAACCAAACAGTCCAGTTGCATTTGACCTTCAACTAGTCAGAGCCGTGCAAACTCGAACAATCAAATATATATACTCGCATTATTAAGTTGGACGGGTAGGAGGGAAGGAGACAACGGACAAGTACAGCATGCTTTCTTGCTTAATTATCTACTATCGCACACCTTTATAAAATATAAAAATTTTTAGATTTTAAATCTTTGTTTTATAATTAAAGAATTTTTAGTATTATTTATAATACTACTATTTGTCTAATCAACTATTTTTTATTTAATTTTTTTCATCTTAGCCACGTCTACCTCGTCACTACTATTTATTTCATATTTATTAAGAGACATTAAAATCTTTTTTGTTTAATATTAATCTATGCTAAATGATCTAGAAATATTTATATTTTGAAATAGGAATAAGGCTGCCGTTGTGACACACCAAATACTATCTTTTGACCAAGACAAACAAGCCGCTAGCAAACTTTAGATCGATCAGCACGGACGTACAGTTTTCGCGCATACGTATATTTTCACAATCACATGTTATCATGTTGTTTACAATTCGCGTATGTTTATTGTATCAATGCATGGTAATTTCCTACTTTTTTTTCTAAAATTTATAAACGTATAGCTAGTGTCTAATTAGGCTTCAAATGGGCACGTGTTGATGGGATTCAGTTCATTTAGGCCATCCACGTCCCCATCTAGGTACTCTTTCATTTGACGATCACGATGACGAAGACGAAGACAAACAAGACTTCCACCCTTTTTCTAGCTTATTGGATTATCATCATGAATTATTATATTTGTTATACGTTTTAAAAAGTATATTTTTTAAAGAAAACTTTTTTATCTAAGACTATTTTCTAAAATATTTGTTTTATCTCTACAATATACAAAGATAATCTGGCGAACAATATGTTTCTAACGCTAAAAAAGTTGTTAGATCAACGATGAGACGTCGATTTTGGTGTGTTTTGGGCTGGAAGCTTCGTGGTCGTGGCTGACTGGTTTATTATTAAGCTAGCGATCGAGCTGGTCGTTTTTGCTTCCCTGCCTGCGTGCCTTGCAAAGTTGCTCTCTTTCGTCGATGGTCGCCTTGTCGGAGTTCACATGAAAAATGCTTGGTGTTGCTGCTGTGCAAAGGGTAGATAGCGCTCGCAATAGTTTGCATGCACACCGACCGATCGACGACCAAATAAATTCCTTTCCGGCCGTCTCCGATCACTGGTTCTGGTTAGATAGCTGCTTACATGTATGCATGTGTAGCTCGCTCTCAAGGTAGGAAGAATTTACTCATTTAGATATAAACATTTCTAGCTATGTAACTGAATGAGAGATGCCAAGATATATAAGTTAGAAATGTTTATATGGAGTATTTTGAAATAGAGGAAGTATTAGCTAACACATGCCATCACTACTATTCATTAATTCATTTTGATTTCATGGTTTTCGTACACTAACATGGTTGTTGGCACTCAAATTAAAATCTGGCACTAATAGAGTCAGAGAACTGTAATTCAATGCCAAATTTAGAAAGAGACACGGGTCTACTCTAGATGGCCGGTCTGACCATCATTAGGAGGTTGGTATGATTGGTGGTGTGTGATCGGTCTGACCGGTGGAGGCTCGACGGTGTAACTGGTAAACTCCGAGTTTGAGTCCAATTCATGTTTCATTAGGTGTGCACGAGGTTTTCTAAGTCCTAATCGCTCCTGAGACCTAATAGAATGTGAAGAGGGCAAGAGACAAGCCTACTATGACTGATTCTATCGGTAACAACCAATAATACAATATCTAATTAGCGAATTGAATCGTTCTTTCGACTTTACATCTACGTTTGTCCTAGTTTTTATGCTAGTTTATCCATCTTCGTCGGTTTGTACTGTAAGCCACCTGCCCTTGCTGTGAGAGTGTGAATTCCTTTATAAGTTTGTCCCAAAAACTTTCTGTTCTGCGCACGAGACGGATAGTTTATCTCAAATCTATCGGAATCGGCTCTGCTAGCCGATTTTGATCCATATTATCATCTTAAGTTAGGACTCAGGAGCTTAGTGAATCCGTAACATCGCAAGGCTTTATGTGATTCTCGTCATGCGACCGAAATGTGTCAACAATGGCCACAAGCATCTAAGTGAATATATTATGGGAGTATAAACAAATTGTTTTTTTTCCATGTAGAATTGTACAAAGTGTTCAATTAGTTCGTATCTTTACACTCCTGTTCGTTTGAAACCAACATGCACTGCACCGCCTGACCGGTATGCCCGTACGTGGTGGTTGTGACACGCCGGTCGCCGGCGCCATCAACGGCGACATCACCCGATAACGACGCAGCTACACACAATGCAGCCAAAGCCGACAGACGACGATGACGACAACCAAATCAACCAACCCAAACCCAAAAAATAAAAAAAAAGAAACTTCAATTCCCAAAAAATAAATAGGAAAAAAAATCAGCTCTAATAGTTTGAGTTACGACTGTAAGCCGTAAAATAGATAAATAAAGTAATAAAAATAAGTTATAGATAAAACATTTATATCTATGCTATTAGCGATTAAAAAGTTAATTTAAAAAATATATTACAAAATCCTAAAATCAACTCAAGAATTATGTTTAAAAATTTAAAATCTGATCACGACGGATAATTTAACAAGCAGACGAGACGATGAGAGGTGAAAGGAAATCTCTCTCAAAGAAAAAAAATGGAAAAGGAAAGAAGCTGCCTCAAGCCAACGGCGCCATCGCCGCGGCGTCTCTCAGTGGGGTCGTGGGCCCCACCCCCCTCGACGCTTCGAGGAAACCCACTCACTCCTCTCCTCTCCTGGTCAGCCACCTCCGCTTCCAGAAGGCGACCCAATTCCCCATCCTGACCGTCCATCTCCCACACCCTCCAATCCGACGGTCAAGATGCCCCCTCCTCCCCCGGTTTGACTCGTCGCCGGCCTCCCTATAAGTAGCCGCCCTCCTCTACCGCCTCGAGAACTCTTCACACTAGCTACTACCTAGCCATGGGCGACGCCGGCGGCGGCATGGCGGCGCACTGGGCGGCGCTCTACGGTGGAGGCAATGGTGGTGAGGGGTCGGGTGTGACGGTGTCGAGCCCGACGTCGGGGGTCTCGGGGGGAAGCCCGACGAGGGTGGCGGCGCAGCAGCCGGGGATCGAGGGGGGGCGGGTCGGGAAGCCGGCGAGGCGGCGGTCGCGCGCGTCGCGGCGGGCGCCCGTCACGCTGCTCAACACAGACACCTCCAACTTCCGCGCCATGGTACAGCAGTTCACCGGCATCCCCGCCGGCCCCTACGGCCCCGCTGGCGCCGGCGCCGGAGGCCCCGTCATCAGCTTCGGCGCCGCCGGCGCCGACTACGGCGGCGCCATGCCCGTCCGCCCCTCGCCGACCCCGGCCTCCGTCATGTCGTTCGACCACCTCCACAACCGCCAGACCGCCGCCGCGTCGTCGCTGCAGAGCCAGCTGTTCCGGCCCCAGCACCAGCAGCAGTACGGCGGCATGCCCGGCGCCGGCGCCGGCGACATGTTCCTGCACGGGTTCGAGTCGTCGCCGGAGGACAGGCTGCTGCTGCAGAGCATCCAGGCGGCGCAGATGCTGCCCAGGCCGGCCTCGGCTAACAACACTAATGGCTACAACTTTGGATGATTAATTAGCCTTCATGCACTTAGTTGGGTAATTAAGGTAAGCATCAAGTGTTAATTAGAGAGTGAGAGAAGCCATTAGTTAAGGCTGTGTAGATCAACCAAGCATGGATGCTTGATTGCTTGCTTTCTCCTCTTGTTATCACACCATGATGTTGTTTTAATTAAGGTTTATTTTTGTTGGCCTTGCTGTAGAGAGAGATAGGATTGGCAAGGCTGATTAAGTTCTTTAATACTGTAATTAGTGGTAGCAAGCTACACTTCCTCGTGTGAGTTTAGCTTAGCTAGCTAGATGTGAAATGGAAAGAAAAGCATGTAAATATTTCTCAACACACAGTTGGTTAATTTGGTGTAGTAAGTGCACTTTCGGTGATCACTGGTGCAAACTTGATAGTGAGGAATCTTTCTTTCTAGATTGCCTTGCTTTGGAAGCAAAGTATACCGTATCCTCTCCTAATCAGCTCGCCGCCTGAATTAATCACATGTTTTTTTCTCGAATAAAATGTGTCTTTTCTTTTTTGGCTACCAACCCATTGGGTTTGATCGATATTTTGTTCTTTTCCATATAAATATAGTCTTTAAATTTATGTTTTAGCCACTCAGCCATCACATATGTAATATATCTTTTAAGCCACGTCTCATTTCTAATGAGCAATTGCTTACTCTCTTTGTTCTAAAATACAGCAAACTAGTACTATAAATCTAGACAAACCTATATTTTTTAGACTAGCCTTAGCCGCTGAACTAATCACATGTATAATATATATTTTTTTTTCAACTTATGTGCTAGCCGCGGAGCCATCGCATGTGTGAACGGCTCATTCTAGCTATTTGCCACACATGCTCCCTTGGAAATTTTGTGGGTCCCATGAGAATAATCTGCAACTCAATCGATCCCATGACGATCTGAGGATGCCAAGTCAAAGTCATAACTGTTGTGCTGTGCCCCTCTAAATTAAGGTTTAGAATAGTCCAAGACAACCACTAATACTAGTTTAATTAAACTGAACTAGGGTTCAGTTAACCCTGCTGCATGCATGGTGCAGGATGGAAGCTGAGCTACTATACCTAGCCTCCTTTTTGTTTCTTTCTACACATATATGCATGATGAATATGCCTTTGTGTCTTCTTTAATTTCCCTTTCAGAGATTTGGTTTGTTGTGCAACTCAGCAGCAACTCTTTTGATCAACCCGTGGTGCTTAAGGTCAAGCATTCACACGAAATTGGATTAGTATATTATGCATATCATATCCTTTTGTTATAAGAGCAAGTAGGTACTTATCGCAGATAATTAATTAATTAATTAATTAAGCGTCGTTTAGCAATTTAACAATTGGTGATATTCTCGAGGCCCCTGGCAGATATTCCCTCTAGTTCCGAATATAAGTTGTTTCATTTTTTTTTTCAAAACACGGTACAAATGTAGATATATAGGTGTGGTTGAAATGACGATGCTATTCTAAGGTTAATTACAATGATACACCATTTTTTACAACTAATTAAGATTGTTTGATTCGAGGAGCATATGGGGTGATGATCATCGGCCTCAAAAGTTATGAAGCAGTTAATATCAATAAAAGAATTTAAAGTTTGACAAAAGAAAAAGAAAAGAATTGAAAGATTGTAAAATGGCCCATTCTTGGAATCAGAATGAGTATTACAGACTCCTATCGATTGTTTTTTAGTTTATCAGTCACAACTAAAATTTGAATTTTTAAATCTAATTTTAGAGTTGATTTTGAGTATTTTTATCTTATTAGTTTGCTAAAATACTTTTCAACATTGGCGTTTAAATCACTAAAGACATATATATATAAAAGTTTTATCTATTAAATATTCTTTTTATTATTATTTTATTTTTTTTATATCTTATCAGCCGTAGGGCAAAACAATGACAGTCTACAAGATCGTCGTTTAAAAACACCATGTTCATGCTAGTTTAATGGTAGACATTTCGCTAAAGCTAATTTAAAAGATTGACCACAGATATGCTAGCTATAGTCCATGACAACATACACTTGCTTGGTTGTAATGGAGGGAGCAGTCAATATATATATGAAATCTTGCATGCCTAATCAGCTAATTAAGCTAGGATAACTTGTGGAGGGTGGAGTCATGGAGATTTGACGTGTCAAAGCTCCAAAACACGTGTGCTTTGTTTGAAAGAGATCATCGCCGACGGCCGGTGCAGTAACTTGTTCCAAATTAACATGCATTGTCTTGTCTTTTGCCTGATCAACTAGGCTGCTTGCTTAGCTTGCTTCGTGTCTAATTAACCTCTGCCCGTTTTACACTCAGATGGAGACATGTACTTTTCAGATCGAGACATGTACTTAGCACTTTGTAACCGTATTTGTACATGTATGCTTACTTGTTCAACAATACAAGACGGTCAAGATTGCTTGATTGATCTATATATGAATACTAGATAAAACCCTGTCGCTGTGAGAAACTGCATGACAAAATAGTATATATGAATTGTAAAATTAACTTCCTTGCTGCTCTCCTGCTGGGACATGCTACACTATAAGTCCAGCCGTTGTCCATACTGGCTTGTGGTTAGTACGGTAAATGCTTCATAACAGTAGCTCGTGAACCGGTACTTAACTATCATGAGTACCGCTAGCAAGAAAACCAACCTGGTGCTCACAAGCCACCATTCACCCATGTTTTAGTTGCCCATTAAGAATCAGTCTCCCACGACCACCATTGTGAACAGAACCATCATTATTTTATGTGTAATCATATGTGATTCTATAGTTTCTAAGCAGGGCTAAGCAACCTAGAATTATTCTAGCTAACCAATACTTCAGCTAGTTAGTTATATTAATCCCATACGCACAAAGGCAGGTTATCAAAACAACGGGCTGTAAACAAGGAACATGGTTTTCCCTTCCCGATGTCATTATAAAATAAATGCATATTTGAATCAAAACAGAGATTTAAATCATAGGATCAATATGCTCAAAGGGTTGTGGGTCTGTGTGACTTGCCTTGCTGCTCCGCAAAGTCTTCCGAACCCTTCTCGGCGTAAACCGGCTCTTCCGGAACATCCGAAACTATAGGCAAATGATAAAACGAGTAAAAATAGTACATAAGCACATAGCAACAGCATATGTGAATATTTTTAATGGATAGATCTTGATTTTTAAAAAATTTAGAGACTTGAACGACCTCAATCCGAGTTCGTATGAATTAGTTATGATTTTTAGAAGTTTAAACCGTTTTAAAACTATTTACAAGAATTATTAAAGTATTAATGACGCAATAATGAATTAATTTTGAAAAGAAAAAAGAGATTTATTGCGTCATCAGAGAGCGGTCCGCCGTAGACCGAGTCCACAGGATCAGTCCACCAGGTTTCGATGGTTAGGATGGATTGGATCTAGATTTGACGGCTCGGATTTATCCCTAGGTCGACGTTCGGATGCGCGATACTTGGCGTCGATCTGGAGGATGACGCAGCGGCTGACGAGGCGATGACGTGGACGATCGGTGACGGCGGCGGCTTGGGCGGCGAGGCTTGCCGGTGATCCAGGGCACGGCGGCAGCTGCGGTTTGCGCCAAAAGGACGAGCTTGACGAGGCGATCTTGCCTTACAGTCACTCGGCGATGAACTGCGATGACTTGACCACTAGCGATGAGAAAAGGCGGTGGAGACCTTTGGGTACTCGGCGGTGACGGTGCTCTGGCGGGGAAGGGTGACTACTAGGTGGCGGACGAGGTACTGCTCTACCTGGAGAACACAACTTGGTTGTCGGCGAAGGGCGGCGACGAATCGAGCGGCGGCGCGGCGCGGCTGGACTTGGCGGCAGCGGCACTGGGATCTAACCGTGGCTAGGGCTCTCCGGGGTGTCTAGGGCTGGGGCGAGGGCGGCAATGGATAGAGGAGAGGACGGTGGTACTTATAGGGTCGCCAATTGGAGGAGTTTAAGGCGGATAAGGCGGCTATGGCGGCGGCGGGTCTCCGAAAGAAACTTGAGTTCGGGCTCAATCCTTAACCGACTCTTGCTGGGTTTCGAGGGGATTGGTAGCGGGGATAGAGGGGAGGATTTCCCCTCAACCAATTTGAGGAGAGGAGGAGCGGGGCGACCGAATTTCTCGCAGGGAAGGCGGCGGCGCGCTTGGGCTCGGACTCGGCCTGGGGAAGACGAAGACCCCGACAGGTGGGGTCCACCTGTCGGCAGGGAGAAGAAAGAGAGAGGGAGAAGTGGGCCGAGCTGGGCTATGGGGCGGGGGAAAGGAGAGAAGGGGAGAGGTGGGCTGAAATTGGCCCACGGCTTCGGGGGAGAAAATAAAATCTTTTTTTAATTTATTTATTCACTGATTCGGTTTTTGATTGATTAAAAATACTTCTACGGCTCAAATAATTCCTAGAAAAATCCAGGGACTACAAGAATTAAAGAAGTATTTAATAAAATTTTCTCTGGCCCATTTTTACATTGAAATTTGTTTGGGATTTTTATTAACCACTTCTTTAGGCTTTTAATTTATTTCTGAAAATTATATTTTCATAGGTATTATTTATTAACTTATTTTTAGGGTGTGACAAGAGAGTAGTGTCGGCTTTGCCTATTTCAAAATCATTTTTAGAAGGAAATCACGAAGACATTCATACTAAGCTGTAGGGGCTTGCTTGAGCCTGTAGAGTGCATCGTGAAACTTATAGACGTGATTTGGATATTTGAGATCTTCAAACCCGGGCGGTTGCTCCACATACACCAACTTAGAGATTGGTACATTGAGAAACACACTCTTGACATTCTTTTGATAAAGCTTGAAATCATGGTTAGCGGCGTAAGCTAACAAAATTCGAATGAACTCATGACGAGCAACTGGTGCAAAGGTGTCATCAAAATTGAGACCCTCGACTTGGGTGAACCCTTGAGCCACTAACCGAGCTTTTTTGCGAGTGACTACTCCATTCTCATCTTGCTTGTTGCGGAAGACCCACTTGTTGTCGATGACGTTTTGCTTGGGTTTCTCCATTAATGACCACACTTAATTGCAGGTGAAGTTGTTCAACTCCTCTTGCATGGCCATCATCCAATCTAGATCATCAAGTGCTTCCTCCACCCTAATTAGCTCCAAAGACGAGACAAAAGAGTAGTTCTCACAAAAGTTAGCGACCCGGGAGCAAGTGGTTATCTCTCTTTGGATATCACCAAGAATGTTGTTGACGGGATGATTTTTTTATACGGTGTGGTGAATTCTTGGATGGTGCACCGGGAGACTTGAGCTCGCACGGTGTCTCTTGGCTCACTAGTGCCCTCGGCATTGATCTCATTCACTCATGCTAGATCATCCTCTTAATCAATTCTTGTGCTCAGAGGTGCCACTTGAGAGGAAGGTGCTTGTTCGGTGCCTCTTTGCTCCTGCACCTCTTATAGCGGCATCACTTCTCCGATTGCCTTTTTGTTGATGTCATGTTCCGTGACTCTTTCATCTAGCATCTCAAGCTCAACTTGCTCCACTTGGGAGCCATTAGTTTCATCAAACGTCACATCTCTCGTGGTTTAAACAATTCTAGAGACTTTGTTGAAAACACGGTAGGCGTGAATATTTAACTCATATCCGAGTAAGAATCTGTCATGCCCTAAAAATCGCTTTAATTAAAAATTGTTTTTGGGGTAAATCGAAATACAAGAATACACTAGAAAATTTTTGCTTGAGAAACGTGTTTGAATAAAATTTTAAAATTTCCAATATTAAAAATCTCAAGTTTAAATTTTAAATAAATACTTGGATGCTTTTATATTCCTAGGGTTTTTATCAGAATATTTTAAGCGTTTAAGTATTAATAATAATAAACTCTTCCTGTTTCGTGGTAGCATTTATTTCTGGTAAATTCTCTGCGATTTAATAAACTCTCTGAAATTTTCTCGGAATTTTTGGAGCTCCAGAATTAATTTTAATGGGACAAAGATTATTTCTATAATTAGATAAACCTATAATAAAATCACTGTCTTTTCCCCTGTTCGGGTCGTTCCGGTTCAGTCCTTTGAAATCTCCCTGTTCATCGTGAACTCTGACTCCCTTTTCTTCTACAGTTTCGTGTCGCTCCCTGAACCCTAAAACCTACTCGACATTCCGATTCTCAAAATATACCGATATTTCAAGCGATCGAATGTTTCCTAAACTATTTCCCCCCCAGTTCTCGACTCCCAAAATATTCCCCATATTTTGGAAGTTCATTTATTCTATTTCCCGAACTCCGTGAGATATATTCCTCAAATATCCTAATTTCCCAGTCGACGCAAAATTCCCTCTATTTTTCCCCAAGTTACTGATTCCGTAAATATTTTTAATTTTTCCTGGTTTCGGAAAATTTCTGCTAACTCCTTACAACACTCTAGAAATTCCCAAAATATTCTTATACTTGGAGAGTTCCAAAAATTCTGTTGAATCTCCTCGATTCCGAAGAAATATTTCGATTTCCAAAAGTGCTTCGACATTTCCAATTTTCTAGATATATATACGCCGACGTTCGCAACCCTCCAAAATTCCGAACAATTTCCCAATTTCCATTTTTCCTGATACTTCTTGAAATTCTAAAATTTAAATTCTAAATTTGGAGAATTTTCAGGAAAATCCCCAAAACTCCCCACCTTTTTCTCCTGTTTTCTCTTTTCTTTATTTTCCTTCCAATCTTCCTTTTCTCCTTTTATTTTTTTCTCTCCCTTTTTCTGTATCCCTTTCCTGTTCATCCTCTTCACCAAGCTCCTTCTCTCTCTCTGTTTCCTCCGATGGAGCCTAGTGCCCGGCCAGCCGCCCTAGGCTACGCCCCCCTCGGCTGTGCTCCTCTCCGGGCCGGGCCCATGCCGCCCCGCCCCTTGGCCTCGCTCGCCCGCTGTGCGCTGCCCCAGACCCAGTCTCCTCCACCTCCTGTCTCCATCTCCCCACTTCCTCGAGAAGCGGCGCTGTATCGCGCCCACGTCACCGCCATTCCCGCGCCTACTCCTGCTCCAAAACCGCCTCCTCGGCCACGTCTTCGCCTCACCAAGCTCATATTTTGAACCCCCATGACTCCCTTTTCCTTTTCCCTCACCTAGCCGAGCCCCGCCCGTCGCTGTGTTGCCGCAAGTCGTCACCAGTCGCCGCTCCTGCTCCACCGCCTCCCCGCGCGAGCCGCTGCCCTTGCTGCGCCTCACGCCCCTGCACGCCGTGCGCTGCCTCCTCTCGCCCGTGCCGTCGCCTGCCTCTGCTGCCGCGCCGCCTGTTAGACTATTCTTGGAAACTCCTTGTATCCCGGTTGTGTGGAATATGGAAGGGTGTGGCCTATATTTGTAACACTCTGTAATCAATACAGAAGACGTTGAGTCATTCATTCCATCATGGTATCAGAGCAGTTTCGATAACACGCTTCCGCAAAGTTTTCTCCCGGCCACCATGTTGTCTGCCTCCTCTCTCCCAATCGAGGCGTCGATCGACTCTGTGGTGGAAGCCGTCGCCGATGCTATTCGCGACGCCTTCCGTCCGCCCGAAGGCCTCACCATCGACCCCGCGACTGCCTCCGCTGTCACCGACGACGCGGCGGCCAAGGCTTCCAGCGCTGCCCGTGTTGCCCTTTCCTCCTTCCTCGCACGTCCTCCTCCTCCGACGCTTGCGACACCTGACGGCACCCCTGACGCCGACGCCACTTCTCTGCCTATGCCAGCCGTGACCTTCGCCCCTTCGTCGCCAGTGCCGGCCACCCTCTTCGCCTCCCTGCGCACTGCACCAGAAGCCCCGGCGGCCCCTCCCGGCTACGCTGCACCCCCGGCCGGCGTGCCCCGCTACGTCGCACCTTCCCTCGATGTCGACATGCTGACCGCCCTCCACTCTCAGGCGGTGAGTGTCCTGAACGTCAAGGCCGTCATTCCAGTGACCCTCGACATCGCAGCTGCCAACTACACTCACTGGTGTGGCCTCTTCCTCGTGGCTCTCGGCAAATATGCCTTGACGGACCATGTTCTCTCCGACGACGTCCACCCCGACTGCGCCGATTGGGCCCAGATGGATTGCATCGTCCTCGGCTAGCTTTACGACACCATCTCCAACGACCTCCTCCAAGAAGTCCTAATGTTGTACGCCACAACGCGCCACGTCTGGCGGTCGCTCGAGCATCAATTCCTTGGCAACCGCGAACATCGCGCCCTCAACCTCCAGGCAGAATTCTACTCCTTTCGCCAAGGTGATCTCTTCGTCGCCGACTATTGCCGCAAGTTGAAGGCTATGGCTGACTCCCTCGGCGACCTCGCCGAACCCGTCGGCGATCGCACCCTCATCCTCACGGCGCTCAACGGTTTATCCGATAAATTTGGTCACTTGAAAACTATCATGCCCATGCAACGTCCGTTCCCGTCTTTTGCCGAGGTGCGCTCGCAGCTCCATCTCGAAGAGATCTATGCCAAGTGACCCACCTCCGATGCCTCTGTCTTCCTCGCCAACGCGGCTGGCGACAACGGTGGCGCCAAAACTGGCGGCGCCCCCAACCCGGCGCACTCCACCGGCTATGGTGCTAGGAATCAGGGCGGCAACAGCAGCTCTCAAGGTGGCAGCCACGGCGGCAACTGCCGACGGCGCGGAGGTGGCGGCAACGGCGGCATGCAACAAGCCGCCGCTCCGGGTGGCGCCAGGACCGGCGCTAGCTTCCCAGCCTAGGCGTGGCCGTCCCCGTACAATCCCTGGGCCGGGACCATCCAGATGTGGCCGGGCTAGGTGGACCGCGGCCTCCTCGGTCCTAGCCCGACGGCCCCGTCATTTGCTGGCGCGGCTTTCGCCGGCCCACTCAGCGGCCCTTCTGTACTCCCTCAATAGCAGCAGCCGGCCAGCTTCTTCGGGCCGCCCCCAGCTCCTGGCGGCTTGGGCTATCCGGCCCACCAGGCCGCTACGCAGCCGCCCACGCCGGCTGGGCTGCCGCCGGCTGGATGGCTCGGTGGAGCCCCCGCACAGTGGGATCAAGCATCGCTCGCCAGCTACTTCAACACCGCGACTCTACCCCAACCCGTGGCACATGAATGGTACATGGATATGGGTGCCACTGCACACATGACCTCCGATGCCGGTATCTTTTCCCTCACCCACCCTCCCAATCCCAACAGTCCCTCTCACATAGTTGTTGGTAATGGATTCACAATCCCTGTCGCTTCCATAGGACAATCCACCATTCATCACCAAAACCGTTCTTTCACTCTTCGTGATATCCTTTGTTCTCCTCTCATTATTAAGCACCTTATTTCTGTTCGTCGTTTTGTTATCGACAATTGGTGTTCTATTGAGTTTGACCCTTTTGGTTTTTCTGTGAAGGACCTTCGCACCTGGACCATGATCGCCAGATTCAATAGCTCCAGTCCGCTCTACCCACTCCATCATGTCTTGCCTCCACCTTTGTCCGCCACCGCCCTCGCCGCCGACACCACCGCCGTCCTCTGGCACCGCCATCTTGGTCACATTGGCCACGACGCGCTCGCTCCTCTTGCCACTGTCGTCCCCATCTCCAAAGGAGGCCTCACTGGAGTGTGTCATGCTTGTCAGCTTGGTCGCCATGTTCGCCTTCCCTTCATGAACTCCTTTCGCAGGGCCTCGGCCAATTTTGAGTTGATTCATTGCGATTTGTGGACCTCTCCTGTCGTTAGCGTTTCAGGATTCAAATACTATCTTGTTATTTTGGATGATTGCTCTCACTTCGTTTGGGTCTTCCCGCCTTGCTTTAAATCTGACACCTTTTCCACTTTATCGCACTTCTTTACTTATGTTAAAACTCAGTTCGCCACCACCATTCGCAATGTCCAATGCGACAACGGCTGCGAGTTCGATAACTCCACCGCACGCACCTTCTTCCTCACCAATGGTGTTCACTTGAGGATGTCATGCCCTCACACCTCCCCACAAAATGGCAAGGCTAAGCGTATTCTTCGTTCCCTCAACAACATTGTCCGTTCTCTTCTTTTTTAGGCCAGTTTACCTAGCACCTTTTGGGTCGAAGCTCTTCACACAGCCGCACACCTCATTAATCGACACCCCACCAAAACCCTTGCTCACCACACACCTTTTTTCGCCTTACATGGAGCTCACCCCACCTACACACATCTTCGCATTTTTGGCTGCAAATGCTACCCCAACCTCTCTGCCACCACCCCACACAAACTTGCGCCCCGCTCCACGATGTGTATTTTTCTTGGCTATCCCCTCTACCACAAAGGGTATCGGTGTCTTGATCCTGTTACTAACTGGATTATTATTTCGAGGCATGTTGTGTTTGACAAGCATTTGTTTCCATTTGCCGAGATCACCACTAACTCTTCTACTGATGATCTCAATTTTTTGGAGGATTTTTTTGGCACCTATACAGGTACCCATCGGCTCCGACTGTACTGCTCCTGCCTGGCCACTGCCTACTAGATAGGCGCCTCCTCAAGCCGGGCCTCCCTCTTTGTCCGCTGGGCCGCCGTCTCCTCCTAGTGGGCCGCCTGCCTCGCCGACCCCCACCATGGCCTCTACCCATCCGACTGGGTGGGCCTCGCCGCCTTTCGGCCCGGCCTTAGTCAGGACGGCCTCCCTGCTCTCTCCACCGCCACGGGCCATCCAGCAGCCCATGCGCCTAGGCAGGCCGATGGCCCGCTACCGCGCCTGCCTGCCTTGCCACCCCATGCCGCTGTGCCAATGCACCCGTGCACAGCGCGCCATGGTGGCCCGGCTCCTCGGTTTCTTCAACTCGGCACATCTCTGGTCGTCAACGAGCATGCTATGACGACTCTTGGCAAGGATGGCATTCGCAAGGGTGTCACTCGGCTGAACCTCCACGCCACTCCTCTCTCACCTGTTCCTCGCACCTATCGGGCCGCCTTGGCTGACCCGAACTGGCGGACGGCGATGGAGGAAGAGTTCAACGCTCTTCTCGCCAACCCAACGTGGGATCTTGTCCCGCGTCCCTCTAACGCCAACATCGTCACCGGCAAGTGGATCTTCAAGCACAAGTTCCATGCCGATGGCTCCCTCGACCGCCACAAGGCTCGTTGGGTTTTGCGTGGCTTCACCCAATGCCCCGGCATCGACTACGACGAGACCTTCAGCCCCATTGTGAAGCATGCCACTGTTCGCACCGTCCTTAGCTTGGCGGTCTCTCGCTATTGGCCGGTTCATCAGCTGGATGTGAAGAATGCGTTCCTCCATGGCACGCTCCAAGAGACTGTCTACTGCATACAGCCACTAGGTTTCGTTGATTCCTCCTGGCCTGACATGGTGTGTCACCTCAACAGATCTATGTATGGCTTGAAGCAGGCACCGCGAGCTTTGTACAGTCGCTCTGCTTCGTTTCTGACGTCTCTTGGGTTTCTTGAGGCCAAGTTTGACAACTCACTCTTCATCCTTCATCGGGGCACTGACATGATCTATCTGCTGCTCTATGTTGATGATATTGTTCTCACTACCTCCTCCAGCCGTCTCCTTCAGTGGACTATCTCGTCACTTCAGTCTGAGTTCTCCATGAAGGATCTCGGGGCACTACATCACTTTCTCGGCATCAGTGTGTCTCGGCAGTCCTCTAGGTTGCTCCTTAGTCAGCGGCAATATTGTCTTGACATCTTGGATCACACCGGCATGACAGATTGCACGCCCTACAACACACCAGTGGATACTTGTGCTAAACTCTTAGCCAGTGAAGGTGCCCCCGTTGCTGATCCGACTGATTTTCGCAGTCTCGCCGGAGCTCTACAGTATCTCACCTTCACCCGCCCGGACATCTCCTACGCCATACAACAGATCAGCTGTAATGCCCAGAAATTCGCCACCGAAGATCTGAGCATTCATGTGTAATAAATCCCTGCCCAAGAAAGCCAGGATACACAAACCAAGTTGACATACAGAGTGTCTTACAAACAGAGTAAAATCATATTACAAAAATGCAGCGAAAAAAGTAAAACGTAGTCTATAGACAGTGGGTCCATCAGCAGCATCCATCCCACAAGCACCTTGACGGCGGAGCCAGCCTATTCCTCGGGACGATCCTCGTCAGACGCATTCTCCAACACTAGGGGGGAATTGAGCAAGGCTGAGTACCACCCACAGTACTCAACAAATCACACCCACAATTATGCATATGCACAGGGTACAAAGATGGGATAGGGTTTGGTTTGCATAAAAGCAGTTGCAAATAGTAGTAGTTCGCAAACAGTAAAAAGTTGATTAATTTAACAATATTAAATTTCCACCGATTAACGTTACACCACGTTAACCAGGCCCAACCATTCTCAACTGATTGACGTTACACCACGTCAACCGGTCTCCACTGATGAATGCTACACCACGTTCACCAGACTCTTCCGGTTACCGTTACACCACGTTAACCGGACTCCACTGATTAACGTTACAGCACGTTAACCAGTCTCCACTGGACAACGTTACACCATGCTGACCAGTTTTTCCTGATCAACGCTACACCACGTTGACCAGGCCACGCTGATAAACGCTACACCACGTCCACCAAGCGTCACTGATGAGCGTTACACCACGCTCACTAGTCTTCACCGATTAGCGTTACACCACGCTAACCGGCCACCCCCGGTCAACTCAATCACGTCGACCGGACTCACACCTTCCACCACACCAGTTTCATAAAGCCAGATTAATTATCTAAAGGTGAGACTAATCACGGTGAGTCTTGGCCAATGTGCCCATAACCGTGGGCGCGGCTATTTGAATAGGTTTACTCTGATCAGAGGTGTACAACTGTACCCACAAGACACAGCCCTACACATGTTCCTATGTGCCAGTGCATCACCACGATGCCCCATGAGAGGCTGTGACAGGATCGTTCATGAAACCTTTCCCTAACTATCCACACCACGCTGAGGTTGCACCTGCCGATAGGGCACGCCATATTGGCCAGGCTACCCCCCTTGCGCCACGGTGAATCCGGAAGCTGATCAGCCCTACCCCGGGCCGACCCAACTCCATCCCGCTCACCCTCTTCTTCGGTGCCTAGGAGAGGGAGAAGAAACGCTTCAAGCCCAGCCGTTGCCCACGCTGGCTTGTGGAAAGTACGGGTAGTTGCCCAAGTGGTTCCCGCGAACCGGTCCTTAATTGCCATGGGTGTGACAAGCAAAACCATACACCCACAGCCCCACCATTTAGTTCAAATTTTAATCATTTAACATCAGCCTATCCAAAATTCCATTTTTTTGTGACATTGAGTCGAATCATATGAGAAGAGAATATTTAATTCCCATGTGAGCTATGTTGCTAAGCATGGCTAAGCATTCCTAAGAATAGTAACCTAATCATGTTATTACCTAGGTGACAAGGATTCAGGTTTCAAAGCTAAGGCAAAGTCCTAACATTGCATAGGTTATGACCCACCCACATGAAATATAGAAATAATACAATTTATTTAAGTAAACAAGGCAATTTAGTGAAAAAGGGGTACAAAGTGATCAAGGGAACAGTGCGACTTGCCTTGCTCTGGCTCGATGTACTCAACAACGACCTCGTAAAACACAGGAGGGTCACCAACGTTGGATTCTATAACAAACAATGCACAAATAATTAAAAACAGTATATGTGAGCAATCAAACATGGGCTGAAAGTATTTTTAATGAATTCTTGGCATTTTTCTGGATTTAATGAAATTTGAATGGGCTTAATCGGAGTTCGTATGAATTAGTTATGAATTATTAAAGTTTTACTGTGTTTTCTAATGCAAATATAATTAATAAGCGATTTATTGCGCATTAACACGATTTATGGCGTCACCCGAGGGAGAGGCGGTGCCGACCAGCGGGCCCCACCAGACAGCGGCTCATAGAGACTGGCGCACGGTGGACCAAGTCCACCGTGGCCGAAGGCGAGTGCACCATGTGGCGCCAACACGGGCAACCACGCGGGCGAGCACGCGGGCGGCCCCGATCTGCCACTTGGTAGATCGGACGGCCCTGGGGAACGGTGGCCGAAACCGACCATCCCGAGCAGGAGGCGGCGGCACGCACGCGACCCAATGGTCACCGGCGGCGACCACTCGGCGCGGTGGCGGGCGCGCGGAGGGGCGAAATGGAACGGGGAGGCGGAGGGAATTCTCAACAACGGCTCACGGCGGCGAGCAACGGCACGAGGACGACGGCAGCGACAAAGAAGTGGCGGCGGCTTCGGGACAACATCGGCGACGATGCTCCGACGGCGGCGAACGAGCGAGAGGTGGTGGCCTAGGCGTCCTGGAAGATGAGGAGGACGGGAAAGGAGTTAGGGCGGAGAACGGAGACGCGGCGTGGCAGAAATTGCCGGCCGGAGAGGAGACAGAGGGCTCAAACTCACCGTGCGCGAGGGCGGGGCGTTCCGGCGAGCTTCGGCTTCCACGGAGTGGCGGCCGAGGTGCGACGCGGCACGGCGGAGATGATGGTGGTGGTGGTGTGGCTTGGCGACGTCCAGAATGGCGGCGAGCGACGGCCGGAGTCGGTGAAAAGCGGCGGGGGCTCGGGCGCGCGGTGGCGACGGGGTTCTAGGGCTCAGGGAGGCTCGGCGTGTTGGGGAAAAGGTGGAGGAGAGGGCAGGGAGGCTTTTTATGCACGCCGGCGAGAGAGATCGAGGCCGAACGGCTCCAATCGTGCACGGGAGAGAGGGCGGCGGTGTGGGGATCTTGCGCGTGATTCCAGAGAGAGAGGGGACGAGGACGCCGGAGAACGTGGGGAGTGGGCGTGGACTCGGTCCGCACTCGTTTGAACCAGAGGCGAGCGCGGGAGGAGGCGGGCGCGGGCGTCGATCGGACAGCGGAGGGGATTTTTCCCTCCGCCCGATTTGGACGGAGGTAGAAGACGGGGCTGACAGGTGAGCCCGGCCTATCAGCGGGAGGCGCGCGGGCGAGCGGCGGGAGGCGGCCTGATGCACGGGGTCCAGCGCAGAGAGAGAGAGCGAGCGGGAGCAGCGGCTGACGGCTGGGGCGCGCGGGGAAGCAGGCGCGCGTGCGGGATGGGCTGGCCCAGCGTAGGGAGGAAGAGGCTGGAGAGGAGAGCAGTCCAGCGGGCGTGTGGGGAGGCTGGCACAGGAGCGTGCCGACGGCCCAGGAGAAGAAAAGAAAGGAAAAAGAGAAAAGGATTTCCAGGGCGATTTTAATTCCGAGAAGCGTTTTTCATTTATTAAAAATAGTTCCCATGCTCTGAAAATTCCACTAAAAATCCAGTTAATGTATTTTGACACAAGGAACATAAGAAAAATATTCCTGGCCACAATAATTTATTATTTTGTATTGTACACCTTTAATTAATTCCTCTGGCCTTTTTAAATTTATTTTTCTTGGGTATTTTTCTCAGGTATTATTTAGTGTGGGTAATATCAGGGTGTGACAAACCTACCTCCCTTAAACGGAATCTCATCCCCGAGATTCAGACGTGCTGGCGAAGAGGTGGGGATAGGCGGACTTCAATTCGTCTTCTCGTTCCCAAGTGGCTTCTTCTTCTGAGTGATGGCTCAACTGTACCTTGCAGAATCTGATTACCCTGCTCCTGGTGTTTCTTTCACTGATTTCCAAGATCCGAATCGGTTTCTCCACATAGGTGAGGTCTTCTTGGATCTCAATCTGTTCCGGATCCGCCTGTTCTGCTGGTATCCTTAGACACTTCTTCAATTGTGACACGTGGAACACATCGTGTATACCTGTCATTGAAGCTGGGAGGCTCAACTGATATGCCACTTCACCTTTACGGGCTAGCACTTGGTAGGGTCCCACAAAGTGAGGTGCTAGCTTCCCTTTGGTTTGGAACCTGTGTACCCCGCGGAGTGGTGTGACGCGAAGATACACGTAATCTCCTTCCTCGAAGCTTAGGTCTTGGCGACGGTTGTCAGCATAACTTTTCTGTCTGGATTGAGCTATCTTCAAGCGCTCCCGTATTATGGCCACCTTCTCTTCTGCCTCTTTGAGTGCGTCAGTTCCGAATACCTAGCGTTCACCTGTTTGATCCTAGAAAAGGGGTGTGCGGCACTTCCTGCCATACAGAGCTTCAAACGGTGCCATCTGCAAGCTGGCTTGGTAGCTGTTGTTGTACGAGAATTCCGCGTAGGGTAAGCTCTTATCCCATGTTCCTCCGAAGTCCAGTGCGCAAGCCCTTAGCATATCCTCTAATATCTGATTGATTCTTTCAGTCTAGCCATCTGTTTGTGGATGATATGCTGTACTGAAGTTCAGTCGGGTTCCCAATTCTGCTTGTAGCTTCTGCCAAAACTTAGAAGTGAACTGACTACCACGATCGGAGACGATCCTCTTGGGTACTCCGTGTAAACACATTATATGAGCCATATACAGTTCAGCCATCTTTTTACCCAAATACGTTGTATGCACCGAGATGAAATGTGCAACTTTGGTGAGTCGGTCAATGATCACCCAGATTGAGTCGTACCCCGAAGATGTGCGGAGCAAACCGGTGATGAAATCCATCCCGATCTCTTCCCACTTCCACTCTGGAACCTTGAGAGGCTGTAACAGTCCAGCAGGCCATTGGTGTTCTGCCTTGACTTGCTGTCACACATCACAAAGTGCCACAAATTCTGCGATTTCCCTTCTCATGCTGGCCCACCAAAACTTGGTTCTAAGGTCTTGGTACATCTTTGTGCTTCCAGGATGAATGGAGTACTGCGTCCCATGGGCTTCCCGAAGTATTAGGTCCTTGAGTTCTTTATCCTTTGGAATGCACAAACGTTCCCCCATCCATACTATCCCGTTTTCATCTTCCACAAAACCTTGAGCTTTTCCAACTCTCATGTTCTTCTTAAGTTCTTTAATTTCTGGATCGTTTGCTTGTGCCTCGCGAACTTGATCAAAAAGCGTGGGCTGAGCCTCTAGGGCTGCCACGACTCCATGTTTGACAAGGCCTAGATTCAAGCGTTCGAATTCCTGCTACATTTCCTTGCACAATGCCTCCGCTCGAGCAGTGTTGTAGTAACTTTTTCTGCTCAAGGCGTCTGCCACGACATTGGCTTTCCCTGGGTGGTAATGTATCCCCACATCATAGTCCTTAATCATTTCTAGCTACCTTCTTTGGCGGAGGTTCAGATCAGGCTGGGTAAATATGTACTTCAAGCTCTTGTGGTCCGTATAAATCTCACTGTGGTTACCGATGAGGTAATGCTGCCAAATCTTTAGAGCATGGACCACAGCGGCCAGTTCCAGGTCATGTGTTGGGTA
Organism: Oryza meyeriana var. granulata; assembly: GCA_003991445.1. Taxonomy (NCBI): domain Eukaryota; kingdom Viridiplantae; phylum Streptophyta; class Magnoliopsida; order Poales; family Poaceae; genus Oryza; species Oryza meyeriana. The sequence goes on along the minus strand of RYFJ01000669.1, from coordinate 42,605 downwards.
GTTGCCCTCATGGGGGTGTAACTGACGCGATGCATAGGCTACAACTCTACCTTCTTGCATCAACATGCACCCTAGCCCTTGGTGGGATGCATCACAGTATACCTGGAAATCTTTCTTTGGATCCGGTAGGATCAGGACCGGTGCCGAAACCAACTTCTTTTTGAGTTCTTTAAAACTGTGATTGCACTTGGAGGTCTAGACAAACTTCACATCCTTCTTCAATAGTTGCGTCATAGGTCTGGCAATCTTTGAGAAATTCTCAATGAACCTGCGGTAGTAACCCGCAAGTTCAAGAAAACTCCGCACTTGTGTCATTGTTGTCGGACCCGGGTTTGACCCCAAACCCTATGTTTGTACCGTGCTAGTCCCACGATCAATTGCTAGCACACACATTCAACATTGGCATCATAATCCATACATCACAGGTTCAGCTCACAGCAGTCCAAACATAAGTCGTACAAGAGTCTAGACTTTAGCGATTACATAGAGGCCGACCGGCCAAATAGAACAACAAATTAACAAAGAGTTCAACAGCGGAAACAAGATAATAGAGGCACCAAAAACCAGCAAGTATGCCTCTGCCCGCCCACAGGTAACCAACCGGTAAGCTCTAGTAAGCACCGTCGTCGTCGTCGTCTCCAAAACCCGCTGCATAGAAGTACCCGATTGTCGGGTCCTCCTCAACCATCTCTAAAAAAAAGAAGTCACACAAGCGTGTGTGAGTACAATACGTACTCCGCAAGACTTATAGTGTTTGCAATGGTATTCCATAATATGCGAAGATAAACAAGGAATGGTTTAGGTCCTGCAGTTTGCATAAATCATAATATACATAGCGAAAACATTGCGGTTTTGCAACGAAATTTTTGTAAAACAAGCTAGCACAACAAACAAGTATATAAGCATCAACCCCCAAGTGTTTCCAACCATATGGGCTCCCTGCCCATGCCAGCCAACAGTGGCAACACGCTGCCACAGCCATCCCAGCGAACTCCTCGTTCGCACCAAGATCTTTCCCCAAAACAGTTCCCAAAAATTAAAACTACTACGGTGGAGAATTTCCCAAGTCGTCCATAACCGAGGACACGGCTATTCGAATAGTTTTAACTCTCGAGAGTGTGTACAACTGTACCCACATGACAAGGACAATATGAGTTACCACACAGGAGGCTCACACCATCAATGACAAAGCCTTTCTATCGTTGACCTAGCAATATCCCGCGCTTATGATCCATCCCTAGGGAGTTGGGAGGCCTCCCAAAATCCCCAAGGCTCATACGATGTGCTGGTCACCCTTGAACAATAATCAAGGTACCTTCGGGCTATGGACAAAAACCATAACCCGCACTATCCCAATGTCAACAATAATGACCTACTACTACCACCGGCGGGTCTATTGCTAGGTATCAATAATATACTAAGCTAGGAACTCCCCATAAGAGCCACATGTGGTTTGCACTGTGCTTCTTGGTTCTAGCTACACCATAGAATCGGTCCTTAGTGACCCGGGCGAGACAACCACCTAATCGGTACCACAACAAGGCACCGAACACTACATCCACTCGCCCAAGTCCAAAAGCATGTTTTCAGTTTTTTTTCCACCAAGAGCACAGGGGAAAAAAAACCCACTGTTCATTTCCATATTTTCGCAAATGCTTCTTTTCCCCAACATCCCAAAATCAAGTAACAAGTAGCATTGATTAAATAGCAACCTAAGCATACCTGTTGACATCTTCCCAACCACATGAACCCAAATTTTCAGTGGCAACATAAGTGACAAGGAATTCATGATACTCAAGTAACAAGGACAGGGCATATGCAACAAGAGGTTAACTACCCAAGAATCCCACACATTTTCAAGTAAAACATCGCATGCATAATAGTTTGCAATCAATATAGTTTGTAAGTTTGAAATATAGGAGTAATTGATCAAGGGGGTGCTTGCCTTGTTCCTGGACTTCTTGGAACTCTTCTGATCCTTCCACAACCGGGTCAACAACGTCGTGTTCTACGAGAATACCAAACGAATGCAATGAAAACAACGGCAAAATATTTAACAGAACAGGAAGTACAAATATTTTTGCAGAATATGCAAGTGCATGATTTTAGATGAATTTAGAAAAAAGAATCGCTTGAATCCGAGTTCGTATGAGGGAGATACGGCTAAACGAAGTCTGCTCTGTCCTAAAATCGAAAATAATTGAGAAACAGAGTTTTCGCTCGACCGAACTGCTGAAACGGCTGAAAACATTCTACCAACTTAACGGGTGGTCTATTTGGGACGTTTTTGGTTCTAGGGGCATTTTTATGGTATGAAACCTACATGTGTGCTGCTGTGAACCTAAGGACAACTCCCAAAAGTGGATATACTCCAACTCGCTAGGATAAAAAGCGCACACGCTCACACGTCACTAAAACGGCCTAACACGTGAAATCCATCGGGCGTAAAGTTTTAATCTAAGGCATTTGGGGGCGTGGAGGGTTTCTAGGGACTAGGGGTCACTGGACGTACAAGTGGAACCTATGGGAAGGCTTTGGTAGTGGTGAACGCCTCGGTCCAAAAACGATGTCTTCGCACGCGCAAACTACACGTCTTCGCACGTTAACGACAACCGGCAAAATCGGGAATTCAACAGCAGCTGCTCTACTCGTGGTTTTATCTCGTTCTAATGCTAGTGGGGCCAACCTGGCTTGCATGGGGCTGAAGGGGTGGCTGCTACTCACTCAAACACAAGCGCACCTAAGGTGCTCGGTGAAGAGCCAAGCTAATGCACGGCTTGTCTACCTCTGTCCTCTCATGCCCGAGTGCATGGCTAGCGCATGCAGGGCACGAGGAAGCTCTAGGGGTCCTGCATGCAAGATCGAAGGGCTCTACTACATGCGGCCATGCTCCGATTGAGCCTCATCCACACATATGGCCACGGTGGTGACACTTGGGTGGATGGCAAAACAATGGCTTGACAGGCCAAGCCAAGGACATGGGGAGAACTAGTGGCCTCCTAGGAATAAAAAGGAAGTACATGCAGAAACAAAAGCTCACCGAAGAGTGCAGGCCGTGGGGTGCGACGTTGAGGCAGTGGTCGGCTCGGCAACACGGTCGCTCGTGATGGAGGCTACAGACAAGTGCTATGATGAGCTCAAAGAGTGAAGGGAAGATGGTGATACGGCCAGGACAGCACTAACTCACCAGGGCGCAGTTCAGCGGCCGCAAGATCACGGCGGCACCCGGTCGGCATTGTAAAACACGATGGGGCTGCAGTGGTGCCTACTGCTTGCCGAGGGTGAAAACGGAGTTAGGTCGGGCAAGAACACGTGGTGACACAGCTGAGACAAGGTAAAACTCACCGGAGCTCTCAGACGGAAAGCGTGTGCTCGCCGGCGCCGTGGGCGGCACCTCACGTTCTCAGCGAACCAAGGGGCAATCCTTTGGGTCCTTGGCAGGTGAGAAAGAGGGCGAGCTGGGGAAGCAGGAGGACATAGGCTTGGTTAAAAAGGAAGGCAGGGAAGGAGAGGAGAGGGGAGGGGCGCTGGTTCTCCATCGGTCTCGCGATGATGTGTGCACTGGTAAGCGTGCAGCAGACGGATGGGACAGGGCAGGGCGCCGCTGAGGCTGTCGGGGGCATCTCGCGAGGTCCCAAGGTGGCTTTGCCACTCCCTCTCACGTGGTCTGGGGTGCGCAGAGGAAGCCACCTGGTCGAGCCACACGGGCGGGGAGAGATCCTTGCGTGATCTTGTTTGGACGATGGAGGTCAGGGGCACAAAAGATAGTACCATGCATCAAAGATTCACCCTTGAGGACTATCTCCAACAACCATGGGATCCAAACACGAGACCCATTGAATGAATGCGCGGGCGAGGGCGTAGGCTCGCGAGAGAGGGCGCGGGCACGGGCGCGAGAGGGCGCGGGCGCGGGCTCGGGAGAGGGCGCGGGCTCGCGAGAGAGGGCACGGGAGCGGGCTCGCGAGAGAGGGCGCGGGCGCGAGCTCGGAGAGGGGCGGACGAGCGAGGGCGGGGCTCGGGAGAGGGCGTGGCGCGGGCGCGGGCGAGGGCGCGCGGGCGCACTCGAGAGAGAGCCCGGGCGCGAGAAAGGGTGCAGACTCGAGAGAGAGCCCGGGCACGGGCTCGCAAGAGAGGGCGCGGGCGCGAGCTCAGGAGAGGGCGCGGGCGCGAGAGCGAGGGCGCGGGCGTATTTGCTCGTCCTCTATCCTTTCTCCTTGGGGCCCGACTACAACCAAAGCCGCCGTCGCCGAGAAGCTCGCTGGCTCCGCTCTTTGCTTTGCTGGACCATTCACTCCCAGTCCGGACGGTCCATTCCATTGTCACTGTCTGCGCCTGCTCAGATTTGCCCCTAAGGCGCTGGTTTATACAGATCGCACGATCTTTAACCCGTTGGCTGGGATTTTTCATGCACGAAAGATGACATGCAGTGCATGTAGATGAAAAACGGTTTTATGCACTAATGAACAAAAGTGGGCTGTTACAACTGTCTTAGGTGGTTTCCAATTGGTGACGGATTCCACATTCGTTGGGTCCACGGCAACTCCCTGGGCAATGATGATGTGACCGAGGAACTGCACTTCTCTCAGCCAGAAGTCGCACTTGCTGAACTTGGCGTACAACTGGTGCTCTCTCAGCTTCTCAAGAATCAAACAAAGATGTTGCTCATGCTCTTCCGTTGACTTCGAGTAAATCAAGATGTCGTCGATGAAAACTACCACAAACTTTTCCAGAAACTCTATGAATACCTTGTTCATCAGATTCATGAAAAAGGCAGGTGCATTTGTCAGTCCAAAGGACATAACAGTGCACTCGTACAACCCATACCGCGTGGTGAAAGCTGTCTTCGGTATATCCTCTTCTCGAATTCTCAGTTGATGATAGCCTGATCGCAGGTCTATCTTGGAGAAAATGGTGGCACCCTCCAATTGGTCAAAGAGATCATCAATCCTTGGTAGAGGGTACTTGTTCTTGATGGTGACATCGTTTAGTGTGCGATAGTCCACGCACATCCGTTTTGTCTTGTCCTTCTTTTCCATGAAGATGACTGGCGCTCCCCAAGGTGATGTGCTTGGTCGGATGTAGCCCTTCTGTAGGAGATCGTCGACCTGCTTCTTGACTTCTGCCATCTCGTTCGGTGCCATTCTGTAAGGCCTCTTGTATATTGGTGCTGTTCCAGGTGCCAAATCGATCCTGAACTCAATCTCCCTTTCTGGTGGCATCCCTAGTAGGTCTTCCGGGAACATATCCAGGTATTTCCTTACTATTTGAATGTCCTCCATTTTCCTTTCTAGCTTCGTCCCGTCTTCTGACAGTTGTTCTACTGTGACCTGATTCAAGCTTGCTTCCTAATGCAGTGGCACAGGTGACTTGAAGATAACCACCTTTCCTTCCAGACTGGTCACTGTTACGGTGCGGTCCGTATAGATCGCACAGTCGAGGCCGGTCAGCCCCTTTATGTCGGGTCAACCAATCCATCCCTAGGATGACATCTAGGTCTTTGGATTCCAAGAGGATAAGATTGGCTAGAAAAGGTGATCCTTGGATTTTTAGGCTCACTGAAGGGCTATAGTGAGCAGTTATCATACGGTTCCCAAGTGTATGAACCCTCATGGGGATTTTAAGTTCCACTACTTTTATCCCATGTGTCCCTACAAATTTCTTGGATATAAAAGAATGTGTTGCACCAGAATCAAAAAGTACGGTTGCAGGTATTGAGTTCACAAGAAACGTATCCAATACCACCTCCGGTGCAGTCTGCGCCTCTTCCGCGGAGACATGGTTGACGCGTCCCTTTATCACCTACTGATTGGCGTTGGGGTGCTGGGTAGCTGCAGGCCTAGGTCCCATCCGCCTCGGCTTTGGACATTTGTCGGCGAAGTGACCCGGTTCATTACAGTTGTAGCAGACGTAGTTCTTGCCCCTGTTGTCTTTCCGTGGCTGACCCTATTGTACTGGCGCCATTGGTGGGCGCGAGCGGACTGATGGTTGTACTGCCCGCTGTTGCTGCTGCTTCCAGAGTGCCCCGAGTGGAACGGGCGTTGTTGGCGGACGATCATGGTGGCCGGTCCACCTTGCTGGCCCAACATCATCCGCAGCCTCTGATGCTATCCTTGGTGAGTCCAGAACTGAATAGCCTTCCTCTTGTGGTCCACCTTGTTGTGCTGGCTTTCCTGGTGGATAGCTTTATCCACCAGCTTCTCGAAGTATGGGTAATCGCTTGAGAGGAGCTGATTGGTCAGCTCGTCGTTCAATCCGTCCAAGAACCTCTCTTGTCTCTTCGCATTGGTGCGAACATCCTCAGGCGCGTAGCGCACCAGGCGGTTGAACTCGTGGAGGTATTCTGTGACCGTCCTGTCCCCTTGGACCAAGTCCTTGAACTCCCTTTTCTTTTGTGCCACAATTCCCGCCGGAATTTGCGACTTCTGGAAATTGTAGCAGAACTCTGCCCAAGAGACTTCCGTGGTAGCAGTGCAGGTCACCAGGAAGTGTCCACCAAGCTGATGTGGGACCTTGGAGTTGGTGAGTAGCGAAAGCGACCTTCTCCTGGTCGGTGCACTAGAGGAGGTTGAGCTTCTTCTCAATTGCCAACAGCCAGTCGTTGGCATCAATGGGGTTGGGGGTGCTAGAGAAAGTTGGTGGCCTGACCCTCAGGAACTCAGGCAGTTTGGACTGAGGGGCAATGGCCGGGTTGCGGGTGTTGCTGGTGTTTGCTACTGCAGATTGTTCTGCTGCATCTGTTGCATCATCATGGCCAACATCTGGTTCTGGTTGGCCAGAACCTGTGCCAAGGTCGGGTTCTCCGGTAGCGGTGGTGGCACATGGTTGGGTGCTCCCTGATTCTGAGGTGCTCCTTCTCACTGGTTAGTAGCACTGGCATCGCTGGCAGCACGGGCACCACTCCTTGTGTTCACTATCTGAAGGGGAGAGTAGAGGAAGGGAAGGAGGAAAACAGGTGGCTCAGAAACAGGAGTGATAATTAAGTGGCTGAATTAAATTAACTGAACTTTTTGGTTGGGAAACATAGGGAAAATCAGTTCAACTCCTAATTACGGCAGACATACCACAACAGATGGTATGCCACCAACTAACCCCAAACAAACAAACATTCCTAACATTACAACTAAACAGGAAATCAAACTAAGAAAAACGACAAAACTAAGGGTGGCACGTCTAATGCTTCGAGCGGCTTCGGCGATCATCAGAGTTGTACTCCGGCTCCTGCTCGTCACCCACCTCGTCGTCGGTGCAGCTCCTGGATCCGCCCACATAATCCACACTTCCGTGGGCCGAAGAACTGGCCTTGCTGCGGGTGCGGGACCCACTGAAGGAGCTGTTGTCGTTGGTGGAAGTGAAGCCCCCGTGGATGTTGGTGCCTCCCTGAGAGCCATCGTCGCCTGATGACGCGCTGATCCATCCACCCGTCTGTGCTGGCACTGGGGCTGGAGCTGGTGGCGGTGGGGGTGTGTGTGGCCCATTCCTGGGGGCCAACTGAACACGCACAAGAGGAAGGGTCCTCTTCCTCGGGGTCAGCCGGATCCTAGCTCCACCGGGTGGCGGCTGTCCCTTGAGTTCCGTGACCTCCTTCTTCAGGCGGTCGATCTGGTTCTAGAGTCCCTTGATAGTCATCCTGTTGGCGTCCTCCCGGTCTGTGGAGGCCATGGGCCCCGGGTACCTCATTACCAGTACATGGGCCACTCGGATAGAGGATGGGCCTGACCATGTAATTAGAGATAAGACAGCACCTGGCAAGCCTTGCCTTGTGTAATAAGGAAACATAGTCTTAGTCGGATAGGTTTCTATCTCTAAGAAGGAAATCCCTTGGTCAAAGCTGACAACGAGCCGTCTCAGAATAAGTCTGGTAGCCCGCTATAGCGGAAGTCGGACAACGAGGTGGCCAACATGGAGCGCAGTTTGTGTCGCCGTGGGAGGCCCCAGCGGAACAACGACTATCAGAAAGTCATGAGCGGGCCTTGCCCATTTCACCCCAAAGGCCAGCACGCGGCCAAGGACTGCCACATGCTCAAGAAGTTTGCCTCCGAGCAAGCTTCATCGTCTGGCGCCGACAAAGACAAAGACAAAGACAAGCCAGACTTCGGGCCCGGCTGATGATTTCCAGCATCCCCAAGCGAACTCAACCACATCTTCGGGGGACCACTTGCATACGAATCCAAACGCAAGCAGAAGCTCTCAATACGCGACATCAACACGGTCTCCACAGCCGACACCCCCCAATACCTGCGCTGGTCAGAAACGGCCATAACCTTCAATCGCGCAGATCACCCAGATCGGATTTCCCACCCGGGACGATATCCACTCGTCTTGGACCCGGTCGTCAGAAATATCAGGCTGAAGAAAACCCTCACATCGACGGAGGCAGTGCGCTCTAAACATCCTGTTTCGCCAAGACTTTGGACGAGATGAGAATTCCTCATTCAGAACTACGGCCGAGCACTGCGCCCTTCCATGGGAATAATTCCCGCTTGTCATCAACCCACTCGGGCAGATACCTTGCCGGTAACCTTCGGCACGCGGGCACAACTTCTGTACAGAAAACATCTGCTTCGAGGTCGCCGACTTTGAGACCGCGTATCACGCGATACTCGGACGACCGGCTGGTTTTTGGTGTTGTGTTTACCTCGACCAAATTCATGGCGATACCGGGCACTATACGTACATGTGCTGAATTGTTTTTTTATGCCCAGGCCAGCAGGAGTCCTCCTCCGCAGCCGCGACGCTAAGCAAGCCTTCACCTGCGACAAGGAGAGTTGCGAAATACTGCTCAACACAAGAAGCGGCAGTCGGGCGCGACAGCATCCGGCAAGCGCTACACCCGAAGTCGATCAAGATCCGTACCTGTGGGTTGGTTGGCGAAAAAAGGCAGCGAAGTCGGGAATTTTAGCGGACTCTGACACGAAGAAGATCCCCCTGGACCCTTCCGACCCTCCAAGACTGCCTTAGTCGGACCGGACTCGACCCCAAATAGGAAGACGCGCTCGTCACCTTCCTCTAGGCCAATAAAGATATCTTCGCGTGGGAAACCGTCCGACATGCCGGGCGTACCAAGGGAGGTGATCGAGCACGGGCCCTAGCGTAAAGCCAGACGCCAAGGCCAGTCAAGCAACGGCTGCGGCGCTTCGCTCAAGACCGCAAGGATGCTATCCGGAGGAAATCACCAAGCTCCTCGCAGCCGGGTTCATTAAGGAAGTCTACCACCCGGACTGGGGGGCGGGAGGCTGGCAAACCCAGTTCTGGTCCGGAAGAAAAACGGTAAAATGGCGCAATGTGCGTCGACTACACCGACCTCAACAAAGCGTGCCCAAGGACCCATTTGGTCTTCCCAGGATATATCAGGTGGTTGACTCCACGGCGGGGTATGCGACCTACTCAGCTTTCTCGACTGCTACTCGGGATAAGGTGTTTCATCAAATTAGCCTGAGGGGAACAAGACTGTTTAAAAACATCTTTCATCACTGTGCTGGCGTTGCGCCGTTTGGAGCGTATTGCTATATTTTGTCTTTCACAATCCGTTCGGTCTGCAAACGCGGGCGAACTTACCAAACGGGCTATTCAGCGCTGTTTGGCACACCCAGATTGGGCGCAACGTGGAAGCCTACGTCGACGATGTGGTGATCAAGACCAAGTCCAGAGAAATCTCATTGCCGACTTGGAAGAAACCTTCCAAAACCTCCGAAGATTCAAGATGAAGTTGAACCCGGAAAAATGCAAACCTTAGGGAGTGCCGTCTGGAAAGTTACTCGGGGCTTCATCGTCTCGCATCGCGGCACGGTTGGTTTTTGTGGTCGAGGCTAACCCGGAGAAAGTCAACGCCATCAGGAACATGGCGCCCCCGACCAACCTCAAAGACGTCCAGTGAAGTTGATAGGCTGCATGGCAGCACTCATCCGGTTTATTCTCTCCGACTGTGGTGAGACGGGGCATGCCTTTCTTCAAGCTCCTCAAAAAGGCTGGACACCTTCAAATGGACTCCGAAGCCCAACAAGCCTTCGAAGACTTCAAACAGTTCCTCAACACGTCACCTCCCGTGTTGGCATCACCTGTACCGTTTGTGTTTGTTTCAGGAACCGCTAATGCTATACGGTCGGGCGGCAACTGGCACTCAGCCGTAGTCAGCACGGTGCTGGTATTGGAGCGATCCGAACAGGGTCATATCCAGAGAATACAGGACGGCCAATCTATTTTGTCAGCGTGAGGTCGCTTGCCGACTCCAAAACGAGATACCCGCAGGTCCAGAGCTGCTATATGGTTGGGATTTCGGCCTCACTCATCACAGTCCGAAAGCTGTGCACTACTTTCAAGCACATCAAGTCACGGTGGTCACAGCGTTTCCACTCGGGGAGTTGTCCTTCATAATCGTGAGGCCACTGGCCGGATCGCTAAATGGCACTCGAGTTGATGGCGTTCGAACATCACCTTCCAGCCACGGACAGCTATCAAATCTCAAGCTCTAGCCGACTTCGTGGCCGAGTGGACAGAAGTTCAACTCCCAATACCAACAGCAAAGCTAGAGTACTGGACAATGTACTTCGACGGGTTCCCTGCGGATCGGCGGCGCCGGGGCTGGAGTCATATTGACATCGGTGTAATCCCACTGGCGAAAAAAATTGAAGTACGTTCTACAAATCCACTTCCCAGCTTCCCACAACGTCGCCGAGTACGAGGCACTTGTTCACGGACTCCGCACTTGGTTATTGAGTGCATTCACTCGGCATACGTCGATGGTTGGTTGCGCGGAGATTCCGCAACTCGTGGTAAACCAAGTCATGAAAGACTGGACCTGTCTCGACGATACAGGGTATGGCGGCATATTTATACTGTCAGGAGATCCGCAAGCTGAAAATAAGTTCGACGGGCTGGAAATCACACACGTCCTCCGCAATACAACGACGCGGCGGATGAGCTGGCAAACATGGGATCCAAGAGAGAAGCCAGTTTCCGACCGGAATCTTTTGTCGAGCAACTTATGGAGCCGTCAGTCAAGAAGAAACCGCACAAGGGGAGTCGGGAGGCGAACCTACCCCCCGGCTACCGACGAAGCGCTGCACATATGTCAAGACTGGAGGTCTTGTTGTCAAATTCCTCCTGGATGATGACTCCCAGAAGATCGCAGTCAAGCCGAGCAGGTCAAGCATCGGAGCAAAAAGCTTCCTGCTAGTCGGAGAAGACCTGTACCGAAGGAGCGCATCCGGCGTCCTCATGCGCTGCGTCACCACGAGGAAGGCAGGCAGATCCTGCATTCAATCCACTCGGGCAATGTGGCAACCATGCCTGCATCCAGGACGTTAGTCGGAAAGGCCTACCGGCAGGATTCTTCTGGCCCACAGCAGTCACAGACGCCAAAGACATCGTTCGCCAAGTGCGAAGTTGCCAGTTTCTTCGAAGCAACAAATCCTAGCCAGGAACTCCAAATATCCCTATCTCTGGCCATTCGCAGTCTGGGGGCTCGACATGGTCGGGCCATTCAAGAAAGCGCCAGGAGGGGTTCACGCATCTATTCGTCGCTGTGGACAAATTCACCAAGTGGATTGAGGCTAAACCCGTTGCAACAATCACAGCTGGCATCGAGCAAAAGGACTTCATCACAAGTATACTATACCGTTCGGGGTCCCTAACCGCATCATAACCGACAACTGGCACTCAGTTCGCGGCTGGCGTATTCCAAAACTTCTGCGACGACTTCGGCATCAAGATCTGCTACGCATCTGTGGCACACCCACGAAGCAACGGACAGGTCGAACGAGCCAACGGAATGGTCTTACAAGGCATCTCAAGCCAGGATATTCGACCCAACTACAACCATACGCGGGCCGGTGGGTTACAAGACTCCCATCCGTTCTCTGGTCTCTCAGAACCACGGTTATAGTCGGGCAGACAGGGCATCCTCTTTCTCCTGTGTCTAACGGTACCCGAGGCCATGCTACCGACAGAGATAAACCCAAGTTCGACTCTCCGCGAGTCCGGGCTTACTCCGAAGACGACTCCCAACAACACCCGACTGATGATCGAATTAGATCAGCTGGAGAGAAGCAAGAGACACCGCAACAATTCAGTCGCAAGGTATTTCAAGGCCTGCGTCGCTACCCACAATCGCAATGGTCCAAGGCCGCGCCTTTTTGGTCGGGGATCTCGTTCTATAAGGAGTAAACCACCAAGGACAGGCACAAATTATCCCCATCTGGGAAGGGGCCGTTCATTATAGCCGAGGTCACGTGGCCAGGCGCCTACGCGACTGAAGACCAAAGACGGCGTCCTCATCACCAACTCATGGAACATAGAACAGCTACGTCCTTTCTAATACTGAGTTTTATATTTTCCATGTGTACAGTTTTTCTGACTCACTACGCCGCTTGTTTTAACCGAGTAGTGAGTCGGGGGCTGCATGTATACGTATGTGTTCTGTCAATAACATACGAGCTTATTTCACCCCGGTTATGAAGCCTGCCTTGGGGAAAAATGACTTTTTTTTGACGCGTTTTGCCCGAGATTAGTATGCATCTCACTCTGAACGTTTTTATCAAGTTCTATCGGACCAACTCGGTGCATGCTACAGTACGTCGGGTAAAGCTAATGACAACTGAGTGATAAGCATTGGCGCACGGCACACATATTTACACATGACCATGTATGAAAAAGCTTATACATACCGACTACATAATGTAGTTGCCTCTACAGACCCAGGTCTCGGTAATTACTTCGGCAGTCGGCTTTGCCTGGGCGATCAGCTCCAGCGCTTCCTCGGGCGTCATCTCTTCGAAAATCCCTCCCCGATGGCCTCAATGTCCGCCCTCGGGGTAGATGGACTTGTCATCGCTTGGTCTGGGCCACGCAGCGAACAAACACGCTCATCCGAGTACTTTCTCAGGCGCTCGGTGCTTCCCTCGAGACGCCGCGCCACTATCTGGGAGATTTCTGCGACAGCTGGTCCCACAGGGCGGGGATCTAAGAGGTCAAGGAGCCCCTTCACGGACCCCATGAGGGCCTCCCGTGACTCCCCGATCAACCTTATCTCCTCGTGTAAAACCGGTTACTGGGGCTTGGACGTTGATTTTCATGTCTACCCAGGTCCGCCGGCAATAAACTTGTCAGGCTCGGTTGCGGACGAAAATTACTACTGGAATGGCTAAGACCACAGTCGGGTCGAGGACTTACTTTCGTAGTCGGCCTCCCACCGGCCACGGTCTTCTCCAGCTCAGCTTTTCTCTTACCGAAGCTTGGCCACGGCCTCTTTCAACTCGGCCCCCCTCTCCCCCGGTCAAGCTAGGTATTGGCTTTTGTCAGGTCGGCCTTGACCTTTTCGAGCTCGGCCTTGGCTCCTTCGATTTCCTTCAGCTGCGACTCCTCTCCTGTTCGGGTCCTAACTCCGCTTCGAGGCTGCACCACAGATTAGCCAATGGCTCAATTTTGCAGTCGGGACATAACTGGGCAGTTGAGAATAGCACGGCTGAAGAGTACATCGGCGGTTTCGGTCGGGAAGACACAGTCATGGGGTTTTTATCTCTAATCTTTCCACCTAGAGCCCAATTTTCTGCCCTGGAGCCGGTCGGCGCACTCTTCAGCCAGGCCTCCCTCCCGCGTGAATGCGCCTCCATCTCGGCCTTCAATGCCCGGAGTTGCTGCAATTTCCGTAGTGGGGAGCCATTTCGACCAAGATCTCCCGACATCGCCTCGTTGCGGTAACGACCGAGAGCTTCTGCTCGGGGACAAGAAACAAATCGACAACGAATCAGACGTCAGACAAGGAAGTCCACAAGACCCTGCTACAAGAATTATACCGGCAACGCCCTTGGGACACCCCCGCTGATAGCGGCACGAAGCAAGCTCTCGCGCTCTCTCGCTCGCAGCGGCTTCATCAAGCCTGAAGCTCTTCGCTGTCCCGTCGCGGGCAGCCCATGTTGAAGGTCCGGGGCATCACGCGCGGAGGAGCTCGATCCGAGGGGAGGTGCGGAATCTCCGGCGGAGGCGACGGCACAACGGCGATGGGGACCTCACTTCGGCGCCGCCTTCCCCGCGACCTCGGAGGCGGGCTCGAAGCTCCGGATCCGGCCTCTGTGACAGACGGCGCTTCAGGGGCTTGAGCCCTGGTCTCACAGCGGGTGCTTCTTGGTCGGGCAGCGGTGCGACACCGCAGCAGGGACCGCCTCGTTCCTGCACATCGAGCCGGCCACCGCCTTGCAGGCGCGTCCACGGCCGTTGGCTCGGCTAGGACAGGCTCGTCAGGGGGAGCCGTCGGGTGTAATCTCCTTGAGATCGACATCGGCCCGCCTTCTACACGACGGGATAATACAGGATCAAGACACAATTTCGACATGCTGGGCCCCAGAAGACCGGCGAGCAACGCACCCTCCTTGGAGAACTTCAGTTTCGTGCCAGGCGACCCGGCTGCAGGCGGGGCGCTAGCTCCAGCAACCGGACCGTCGGCATCGTACTCGGCGGTACCATATATCAGCCTGAGTCGGCTCCGATTCCGGTGGAAGTCGGCGCAGGCCCCTTCACCCCTGGAGTGTCAACTCTGGTCGGCCCCTTGGTGGCAACCCGCCGCGGGCTCGAATCGCTGGGCTAAAACCTGCAGGTTTTAAACCTGGGACTTGATCGCCTGGGCATCGCAGGCGGCGGCGTCTTTTATCTTCAGGCCACCGCTCTCACGACCGTGCTGTCATGGCCCCCCACCCCGATACAAAATCGGCTCTTTCCCCGCTCTCTTGGAGTCGCGGACGGGCGGTGCAGTTCTTTTGGGATCGGTCCTCTGGTGGACGTGTGTTGTTCCTTGACGCGGTGGCAGACAACGGGCGAGAGTCTTCGTCAAATTCTTCATGCCACTACAGCAGTCGACGAGATACATCACGCTAAGGCTGAATGCATTGCACCGTTCCACAGGTATTCACCACAGAATGCTATGTAATAAGTAGGCAAAGAAGTTACCATTGGTCCGCGGAGAGGCACTCCGGATGAAGTTTATAGGCAGCAAAACTCGACGGTTAATCATTCTCGTGGCAAACCCCACCCCTTCGAGAAGTAGCCGAAACCCAAGTGTATCGGTCATTGCCCGCCCGCCCCCTGTTAGCGCACCAAAAACCACCGGGTGTGCCAAAGAAGCTTGTTGATGATCTGGGTTTGATACGATTGAACATACGAAGGCCTGGGAGATCTGCTTAGCTCCAGTGCAGGTCCTAAAATCTTGAGGTTCGCAGGGTGCCCAGTCAATTTGACCTCACAATTGACAAGGAGATGAAAGAAATTAGATTACTGATCCAATCGGCCAGCAAGCCGATACGGATCCCTTCCAGCCGATCGCCGCTATGCTCGGCCCGGGTCCCCGCCTGTACTCGCGCCCGGGTCTCGTGCTCGGGTTCTCGCTCCCGGGTCCTCGCTTGTGCTCGTGCCGGGTCAGCAGCAACTGCACATCGGCTATCGGCCGATACGGGCTGATGTAGGCTCCTTGTAGCCGATGGCCCGATGGCACCTGTATAAATCGGCTAGGAAACGATAGCGCTATAAACAAATAGATAAGCTTTTAGTACAACATGTGCATCGGCTAGAAGCTGATGATAAAATAGATAGGCAGAATAATTAAGCCAGCCGACTGCCGAGGAAAACACATGTGCATCGGCTAGAAAACCGATGATAATATAGATGACAAACAGTAAGATAATACCAGTCGGGGGCTTTATAAAAAGATAACCTATCGGCTAAGCCACTCCGATAGAACGTCGCATATACACCGATCGGCTCGACAAGGATAAATCTATTATTATCGATCTAGTAGTTCAAACCTAACTGATGCAGCACAGATCGATTAATAGTAAAGGAACCTCACAAACCGATAGATCTATGCAACTGTGATGAAAATAACTTACCGGCTATACATTCCGATAAGACGCTTGCACAAAAAGCTATCAGCCTAACAGGAATAATTTATCGCTAGCAGTTTAGTAGGTCGACCCAACCGCTGGCCAGCACAAACTGATGATAAAACTACCCCTGATAAACTGATAAAAACTATGCACGCGTGATGTGATATACCTGACCAGCCTAAGAGGTCGACCGAACCGATGCAGCCGTAGACAGATCCGATACACCATGGTAAGCCGACTACCATATACCGACTAGAATATCGGAACCCTAACCGAGAAAGTCCCTAGCCGATTGGTAGTCGGGGTAACGAGACTTACCCTCTCGCAGGAGTTCGGACCTAACCGATTGCAGCCCCGCTCGGAAGGGGCAAGAACCCGTTGGTAAAGGGTGGCGATGCGCCGAATTTGATTAATCGATTAGATAGATCACAAGGTCCCCTGGGCATACGTATATAATATCCCCGAGTTACAAGAGTCCTTATAGCACGAAACAGGACTTTCCTAACTAGGAAAAAGGAAAACTACAGACCTGATCGGACAAGAGATCAGGTTTCCTAAAAGATAAAACTATCTTAATAGATAAGAATAAATAACTGCCCATAACGTGGTCTTCACGATTCCTTCCCAAGCTCGGACTACTTCTGGAATTAGTTTCCAATGGCTGATATCGCTTCTTTCCTTAACCGAACATGGTACGACCCGTACCAAATTTTGGCGTTAACACATGCCCCCCAATTTCGGAGTTTGTTATCAAACTTCGAAATTCTTCTGTTCGGGCCTCAATATTCCTTCCTGGCCTCTTGAAGTCGGCTTTCATGAGCCGATCCTTTTGTACTAGGTGTGCTAGGCCTCTTGAAGTCTTCTGATGAAAAAATCTTTCCTTGATCGGAGCCACCAACCTTGGAATGCTAACTCGGCCAGCTGTGCATCGTCCAGACTTAAACTATACATCGGCTTTCTAATATCACGAAATCGCTGGATATATTCTGCGACTGATTCCTCCGGCTTCTGTATTACCGATGTTAGTCTATCAAATTTCATCTCCTGACCCCCATAAAGAAATACTTGTGAAATTGCTTTCCAGATCGGCCCAACCTCGAATTGAGTTAGGTGGCCAATGAAGAAAACCATGTAAAGGCCGATCCGGATAATGATAACGGAAGAGTCTAACTCTCAAAGCTTCTACCAACCGATGCCTCTCCACATTGAGCCAAGAATCGGCTGAACATGTTCCACTGTAGATACATCATCTTGCCCTGAGAAATTGGAGAAGTCTGGTACTCTGTATCGGCGTGGCAACGGAACTCTATCAAACCAATCTGGATATGGATGCCGATACATAAATGTTTCCTCCTTCGGTCTTAAACCGAATTGTTCTCTCATCACCTCTGTTTATTTCTTGCTGTCAAATCGTTCTTCTCTGGATTTTCACCGTAAATAACGCAGAGGTGGAGTTTGATAGCCGATTCTGATTCTGATATTCCCTCGGATAGTTGTACTCAGGAACAGCTTCTGGATAACTCTGTTGATGCCCCCCCATAGTACGCAGTTTGATATCTTTGAGGAATCCCATCTTGTTGCCCCCCGGGTATTTGAATCGGCTCCACTGCCTTCTTGATCAAGCTCTGTAATGTGTTCACCAATATCCAGATTGATCGGTCAACGCATGATAAACTGCTTTATTAAACATGTCTTGGATCGGCTTTCGTGCACTTGTAGACGATATATGGCTCGATTCGTCAATGAGAACAGGCTTTGGAAACTGTAATTTTTGAATCGGCCCTTGATCTGTCATGCCGAAGGTGTAAGACAAAGCTTCTGAAACTCCACGATGTTCTGCTCCACTTTGTTGTCTTTGTTCTTCGGTCAAATCTTCCATTGTTGACTGGAATCAATTGTCTGTGCTGACCTCTTTCCAGCCATGTTGAAGTTCTGTGTCCCACTGGGCGTGCCAAAAAATATGTTCGCACCCAAAACCCACCGGGTGTGCCAAGAAGCTTGTTGATGATCTGGTTTGGATACGATTGAACATACGAAGGCCTGGGAGATCTGCTTAGCTCCAGTGCAGGTCCTAAAATCTTGAGGTTCGCAGGCGTGCCAGTCAATTTGACCTCACAATTGACAAGGAGATGAAGAAATTAGATTACTGACCAATCGGCCAGCAACCGATACGGATTCCCTTCCAGCCGATCGCCGCTATGCTCGTGCCCGGGTCCCCGCCTGTACTCGCGCCCGGGTCTCGTGCTCGGGTTCTCGCTCCCGGGTCCTCGCTTGTGCTCCGTGCCCGGGTCAGCAGCAACTGCCACATCGCTATCGGCCGATACGGGCTGATGTAGGCTCCTTGTAGCCGATGGCCGATGGCACCTGTATATCGGCTAGGAAACCGATAGCGCTATAAACAAATAGATAAGCTGTTAGTACAACATGTGCATCGGCTAGAAGCTGATGATAAAATAGATAGGCAGAATAATAAGCCAGCCGACTGCCGAGGAAACACATGTGCATCGGCTAGAAAACCGATGATAATATAGATGACAAACATTAAGGATAATACAGTCGGCTTTATAAAAAGATAACCTATCGGCTAAGCACTCCGATAGAACGTCGCATATACACCGATCGGCTCGACAAGGATAAATCTATTATTATCGATCTAGTAGTTCAAACCTAACTGATGCAGCACAGATCGATAATAGTAAAGGAACCTCAACAAACCGATAGATCTAATGCAACTGTGATGAAAATAACTTACCGGCTATACATTCCGATAAGACGCTTGCACAAAAGCTATCAGCCTAACAGGAATAATTTATCGCTAGCAGTTTAGTAGGTCGGACCCAACCGATGCAGCACAAACTGATGATAAACTACCCCTGATAAACTGATAAAAACTATGCACGCGTGATGTGATATACCTGACCAGCCTAAGAGGTCGGACCGAACCGATGCAGCCGTAGACAGATCCGATACACCGTGGTAAGCCGACTACCATATACCGACTAGAATATCGGACCTAACCGAGAAAGTCCTAGCCGATTGGTAGTCGGGGTAACGAGACTTACCCTCTCGCAGGAGTTCGGACCTAACCGATGCAGCCCCGCTCGAGAAGCAAGAACCCGTTGGTAAAGAGTGGCGATGCGCCGAATTTGATTGATCGATTAGATAGATCACAAGGTCCCCGGGCATACGTATATATACCCCGAGTTACAAGAGTCCTTATAGGACACGAAACAGGACTTTCCTAACTAGAAAAGGAAAACTAACAGACCTGATCGGACAAGAGATCAGGTTTCCTAAAAGATAAAACTATCTAATAGATAAGATAAATAACTGCCATAACGTGGTCTTCACGATTCCTTCCCAAGCTCGGACTCTTCTGGATTAGTTTCCAATGGCTGATATCGCTTCTTTCCTTAACCGAACATGGTAACGACCCGTACCAAATTTTGGCGTTAACACCCCCATGTCCGCCGTCTCGCTGCTCACTCGGTCGGGATCGTGTTTGCCCTTGAAGGCCCAGCCAAATGCGCTTCTCAGCTTCAGCGGCTGGACGCGCCTCGTCAGAAACCGACGAGCTACCCAAGGCCCCGTCAAGCCGGCCCTCTTGAGGTCATCTATCTTTGTCAACAATATATGTGCCTGGCCCAGTTCTTCAAAGGTCGGTTCCGTGGACCAGCTTGGCAATACCGCTGGTGGCATACCAGTAAACGGGCGCAAGGAAGGAGCCAGATCGGCGCAATAAAATCACTCCTTGTGCCAGCCCTTCAGAGAAGATTTCAAGGGCAAATCGATATATGTTTTCTTCCCATCGCTCCTCAGTTGAAGACCAGCCCCTCCAATCACATTGATATTACTCTTGGAAGGTTGGGGCTTGATATGGAACAGGTGTCGGAAGAGGATGAAATGGGGTTCAACACCCAGAAAGCACTCGCAAAGAGTAACAAATATGGAGATCTGAAGGATTGAGTTGGGATTTAAATGCACCAACTCCAGCCCATAGAAATCAAGGATGCGGCGGAAGAAATCAGAAGACGGAAGACACAAGCCCCGATCAAAGAAAGAGGCGAAAACTACCGTTTCACCAGGCCGGGGGTTGGGGATCGACTCATCCCTTGCCGACCGCCACCGGATCACTTCCTGGCTGGGCAGCTTCAGCTCGTTCTCCATCCGTCTCAGCTTCACCGAGCCACAATCTGAGATCGGCCAAGAACTCCCTGGCGCACCCGCAGGATTTGTCGCCTTCGGCATGACTGGAGGTGGTGAGATTTGGGGGGAAAGCAAATCGGGGGCTTGGAATAAACGAGGAGGATTGAAATCGCCCGAGTCCGGGTGGGGAACAGTGGCTGCTACCCCTAGCCGGGCGGGAGGCGAAAAGTTAGGCGCGAAGGTGGAAGACGAAGAGATTGGCCGATTTGGGGAAGACGACGGAATCTTTTTCTCTCTCCCCGTCTTTTTATAGCCTGTACCGACTAAATGGGCCCAGGCCTGCACAGTCGGTATTGGGTCGACAAGATATGAGTTCCTACAGTAGCATGCTCTATGTGGGCCGCTTGCAGGTTGAGTTGAAATTATAGCACTGGCGCTACCAACAGGAACCAATGAGGTAAACGGATATGCTTCATGAGAGCCTTATTGCTAAACGTATATGTTTGGGTATCTGTTTATCTCACAGGTCTCGAGGATATATCCTTACAAGGATCACAAGCTGGTCTTCACTAAAATTGAGGATGCAGGCATCTTTCTCGAGTACACCTGACCACGTTATGGATTATTTTCATAAAAGTGGTACTCGGCCTACATGCGTGGCTAACGGTTGTCATGAGCAACATTTTACCCGCTGACATGATGCGGAAGAGTCTAACTTTCGAGTAGTGCATGTCGGAGGATGAAACCTCGACGGCGGGAAGTCGGGAGACCCCCCTTTTGAGATTCGGCCAGGGGAGTAGTTCTCAGGCGAAGCCGGCGTCAGGGTGTAGAAGAAAGATACGCGAAGAAGACGTAGAAGAAACAGAGGAGTCCGGACCGTCCGAAGCGGGTCCGGACCGTCCGGACCGTGAACGAAGGCAGAAGGGTCCGGACCATCCGAACCGGGTCCGGACCGTCCGAACCGAGGAGATCACGGAGGGAAGAAGGGATCGATGCACAAGGAAGACACGGGGATTTATACAGGTTCGGGCCGCCGGAGCGTAATACCCTACTCCTGTGCGTGTTTTGCTATGAGGTGGATGAATGTGGTATTATGGTTACAAGGTGTATCTAGCTCACGGCCGGAGCCGGAGAAGAAGAACAGTGGTTAGAGAGTGAGCTCGGGGGTGTAGAGCAGAGAGTTAGAGGACGGGGAAGCTCCTGTCCCTTTCGGCCGTGGCTTGGTCCTCCTTTTATAGAGCAAGGGGATTGCACAGTGCCGAGATACATGCTGATAGGGAGAGAGAGCTACATGAGAGAGCAGGTATGGCTTGTCTTATCGCTGTCTTGTCGCCGTCTTGACGAGCGCGTCCGCCTGCTGCCGCCTGCTGGACGGGTCCGCCTGCCGAACCCACGCCGGAGTTGGTATACGGCGGGCGGTGGAGTCGTGAGGACGCGACGGGATGTGACGGGGCACACTGCCGAAGTCAAGCATCTCTGACTGCTTGACTTCGGTGCACGCCCTTGCCACCAAAGTCAAAAGGCCTCTGACAGCAGTCAGGTGTCCACGAGGGGTCGTCCTGAGGTACTTACGCGTGGCGGAGCGGACGACAGGGGCAACGTGCCCCGTCGCCTCATCATTAATGCTGATATTTGGAGAGCTGGTCCATCGATCCTGCCGGAGACCGACATGTGGGCCCCGGGCAGGGAGTGAGACGATGGCGCCCGGAGGCAAGGTACGGGCCCGAGGCCAACGATGCCTCGGGGCCGAAACCGGTGGGGACGGCGCCCCGGGGACGAGCCCGGGGCCGATAGGGTCAGCGCCCCGGGGACGTGCCCGGGGCCAGAGGCGAGGGCGCCCCGGGGTCGTGCCCGGGGCCGATAGGCGCGGCGCCCCGGGGACGTGCCCGGGGCCGATAGGGTCAGCGCCCCGGGACCGAAGGCGAGATGGCCCCTCGGGGAACTGACTTGGCCGATGACCCACGCGTCCCCAGGGTATGTGGGACCCCCTATCCCATTTCGCCGACAGTGCACTACTCGGGAGAGACTATAAATATCTATTCCCGCTGACATGACGCGGAGGAGTCTAACTTCTAGGTGGGACACCACTCGGAAAAGACTATAAACCCCCCTTTTCCAGCTGACATGAAGCTGAAGAGCCCCACATACGAGTAGCATCTTACTCGGTAAGACTATAAACACATATTCCGACTGACACGAAGTCGAAGAGTCCCATACATGAGTAGTATCTTACTCGGCCAGACTATAAAATTTATTCCGGTTGACATGATACCGAAGAGTCTTATGTACCAGTAGTTATCTACACGGGAAGGACTTCCAGGTTAAAAATCTTTGACTTTATGTTTAATTGTCTTCACAATTAAGCACAAAGTCGGGGGCTACACCTAATAGGTGCCCTATTTGGCGACACTATTCATATATCTACATGAAGCCCTTCATAGCCTCGCTGCCAGCTGACATGAAGCAGGACTCGGAAGACTTACTCGGACAAAAGAGTACTCGGGAGCATCGCACTCGGGTAACCTTCACCGTGGAGGATGAGCACTCGGCATCAGCTGTGACTCAACTATGAAGGTCTCAGGGGCTACTGTGGAGGCCATGGGCCCCGGGTACCTCATTACCAGTACATGGGCCACTCGGATAGAGGATGGGCTTAACCATGTAATTAGAGATAAGACAGCACCTGGCAAGCCTTGCCTTGTGTAATAAGGAAACATAGTCTTAGTCGGATAGGTTTCTATCTCTAAGAAGGTCGTATCCGACTGGGATCCTTGTCATGTACCCCTGTCCCCTAGTATATAAAGGGAGACAGGGCGCCCCATGAGGGCACGCAAGATCATTGATCACAAGACCACCTCAGAGGAATAACACCTCAACTGGACGTAGGGTATTACCTCACATTGAGGGCCTGAACCAGTATAATTCTCTTGTGTTCCTCTGCAGTCCACCGAATTCCAGGTCGCTGAGTAGCCCCATAATATTATTGCCGGTGCAAAGCATCGACACGGTCGTGAGCAGCACACACCCAGTTGGCGTGCATGTAGTCCATGGCCAACATCGCCCGCCTCATGTGGACGATGGTGGCGTCGTTCTCATTGTCTACCAGCTGAAACGCACTGTAGGTCTGGTAGTGCGCTCGGCAGGGGAGGTAGCGGTAGGAGATGGTGCAGAGAGTAGCATGGTGCTTCCGTTGTAGTTCTCCAATCAGGCGAAAAGCGGCCTCCTGGCAGGCGTGATTGAAAGTTCGCCCACCAACCTCGACTTCCATAGCAGGCAAGAGGTACATCTCGCCAGGTAACTCCAAGCGAACCCGGTGTGGTAGCTCACCCTCCATGGGCTCCACTGCAGTGTACTCTGGGGCATGGCTGTACCCCAAAGTGAAACTCATCATCCGTAGTTCTTCCACAAAGCCACCCATGTCTGTGCCACGCTGGTTGGGGAGGTTGTCCATCTATAGATAGCAAGGAGGGGGAATCAATGTATGCTTAGATCCAAATAAGTAAACAGTAAATGATTCGGGAACAACCACAATTTTATGTAGAAAATAATTTTGTAAGTAAATGTGAGATCGACAAAATACCACTGCGAGACCAAATAATACCAATTAAATTTCACATAACAATTGCAAAGCAAATAAAAATATTTTATGCATGCTATAAATCATACCTTCTCCTTGATCAACTAGTGTTTTCCCAAAATTTGGATACCTATGCTAACCCATGAATAAAAATTTGTAACACCAGATTTAACTTGACTCAAAAGTTTCCATCGAATAAATGGCCAAGATTTTATCCCAATCCACGAACAAATTCCCACTTTTCCCAAAATAACTCCAAACATGAGAAGCATATGCAAATGGGAATTTCAGAGGGCTCGTAGAGTTTCCATTTGGCTGGTCCTAGGGTCAAGCTTGGCTCTGATACCAACTTGTAACGCCCAGAAATTCACCACCGAAGATCTGAGCATTCATGTGTAATAAATCCCTGCCCAGGAAAGCCAGGGTACACAAACCAAGTTGCCATACAGAGTGTCTTACAAACAGAGTAAAATCATATTACAAAAATGCAGCGGAAAAAGTAAAACGTAATCTATAGACAGTGGGTCCATCAGCAGCATCCATCCCACAAGCACCTTGACGGCGGAGCCAGCCTATTCCTCGGGACGATCCTCGTCAGACGCGTTCTCCAACACTGAGGGGGGGGGGAAATTGAGCAAGGCTAAGTACCACCCACAGTACTCAATAAATCACACCCACAATTATGCATATGCACAGGGTACAAAGATGGGATAGGGCTTGTTTTGCATAAAAGCAGTTGCAAACAGTAGTAGTTCGCAAACAGTAAAAAGTTGATTAATTTAACAATATTAAATTTCCACCGATTAACGTTACACCATGTTAATTAGGCCCAACCATTTCCAACTGATTGACATTACACCACGTCAACCGGTCTCCACTAATGAACACTACACCACGTTCCCCACCAGATCCTCCCGGTTTACGTTACATGTCCACCGTTAACCGGACTTCACTGGATTATGTTACCACCACGTTAAACACAGTCTCCACTGGACAACGTTACATCACGCTGAAACCAGTTTTTTTCCTGATCCACGCTACTCACATTGAACCAGGCCGCGGCTGATGAACGCTAAATAGGCCACGTCACCAGGCATCACTGATGAGGCGTTACCACGCTCAGCCAGTCTCCACCGATTTAGCGTTAACCACGCTAACGGCCCACCCCGGTCAACTCCACATGTTGACCGGACTCACAGCTTCCCCACACCAGTTTCATAAAGCCAAATTTAATTATCTAAGGTGAGACTAATCACGGTGAGTCTAGGCCAATGTGCCCATAACCGCGGGGGGCTATTCGAATAGGTTTACTCTGGTCAGAGGTGGTACAACTGTACCCAACAAGAACACAGCCACGACGTTCCGTGTGCACAGTGCATTCACCACGAGCCCATGAAAGAGGCTGTGACAGGACCGTTCACGGAAAACCTCTCCCTAAACACCACGGGCTGAGGTTGCACCTGGGACAGGGCACGCATATTGGCCAGGCTACCCCTTGCGCCACGGTGAATCCGGAAGCTGATCCAGCCTACGGGCCGACGGAACCCAAAAAATCTCGGTCACCTTCTTCTTCGGTGCCCTAGGAGAGAAAGAAGAACGCTTCAGCCCAGCCATTGCCCCCACCGCTGGGCTTGTGGAAAGTACGGGTAGTTGCCCAAGTGGTTCCGCGAACCGGTCTTATGCCAATGGGTGTGACAAGCAAAAAAAACCATACACCCACAGCCACCATTTTAGTTCAATTTTAATCATTTAAATCAGCGGCTAGGCCTATCCAAATTCAATTTTTTTTGCGACATTGAGTCGAATCATATGAGAGAATTTTAATTGCATGTGAAGGCTATGTTGCTAAGCATGGCTTAAGCATCCTAAGAATATATAACCTAATTCATGTTATTACCCGCGAGTGAGGTGGCCAAGGATTCATTGTCAGGTTAAGCTAAGGCAAAGTCCTAAATTTGCATATGTTTTATGACCACCCACATGAAATATAGAATAATGGTTTTATTTAAGTAAACAAGGCAATTTAGCGAAAAGGGGTACAAAGTGATCAAGAGAACAGTGCAACTTGCCTTGCTCCGGTCGATGTACTCGGCAAACAGTGACCACGTAAAACACAGGAGGGTCACCAACGTCGGATTCTATCACGAACAATACACAAATAAGTTTAAACAGTACTTGTGGGCAATTTCAAAAACTTGGGCCATGAAAGTATTTTTAATGAATTCTTGGCATTTTTCTAGATTTAATACCCCAAAGAATGAATGGGCTTAATTCGGAGTTCGTATGAATTAGTTATGAATTATTGAAGTATTACTGTGTTTTCTAATGCAAATATAATTAATAAGCGATTTATTGCGCATTAACACGATTTATGGCGTCACCCGAGGGAGAGGCAGCGCCAACCAATGGGCCCCACCAGACAGTGGCACATAGTGGACCGAGTCCACCGCGGCCGAAGGCGAGTGCACCACGTGGCGCCAACAGCGGGCGACCACGCGGGCGAGCACGGCGGGCGGCCCTGATCTGCCACCCGGCAGATCGGACGGCCCCGGGGAACGGCGGCCGAAACCGGCCGTCCCGAGCAGGAGGCGGCGGCGCGCACGTGACCCAATGGTCGCCGACGGCGACCACTCGGCGTGGCGGCGGGCGCGCGGAGGGGCGAAATGGACCGGGGAGACGGAGGGAATTCTCACCAACGGCTCACGGCGGCGAGCGACAGCACGAGGAAGACGGCGGTGACAAAGAAGCAGTGGCGGCTTCAGGACAATGTCGGCGACGGTGCTCCGACGGCGGCGAACGAGCAAGAGGTGGCGGCCTAGGTGTTCTGGAAGATGAAAAGGACGGGAAAGGAGTTTGGGCAGAGAATAGAGACGTGGCGCGGCGGAAATTGTTGGCCGGAGAGGAGACAGAGGGCCAAAACTCACCGTGCGCGAGGGCGGGGCGTTCCGGCGAGCTTCGGCTTCCACGGAGTGGCGGCCGAGGTGCGACATGGCACGGCGGAGATGATGGCGGTGGCGGTGTGGCTTGGCGACGTCCGGAACAGCGGCGAGCGACGGCCGGAGTCGGTGAAAAGCGGCAGGGGCTCGGGCGCGCGGTGGCGACGGGGTTCTAGGGCACGGGGAGGCTCGACGTGTTGGGGAAAAGGCGGAGGGGAGGGCGGGGAGGCTTTTTATGCACGCGGGTGAGAGAGATCGAGGCCGAACGGCTCCAATCATGCACGAGAGAGAGGGCGGCGGCGTGGGGATCGTGCACGTGATTCGAGAGAGAGAGAGGGGATGAGGACGCCGGAGAACGTGGGGAGTGGGCGCGGACTCAGTCCGTGCTTGTTTGAACCAGAGGCGAGCGCGGGAGGAGGCGGGCGCGGGCGCTGATCGGACGGCGGAGGGGATTTTCCCCTCCGCCCAATTTGGACGGAGGTAGAAGACGGGGCTGACAGGCGGGTCCGGCCTGTCAGCGGGAGGCGCGTGGGCGAGCAGCGGGAGGCGGCCTGACGCGCGGGGTCCAGCGCATAGAGAGAGAGCGAGCGGGAGCAACAGCTGACGGCTGGGGCCCGCGGGGAAGCAGGCGCGCGGCGGGATGGGCCGGCCCAGCGCAGGGAGGAAGAGGCCGGAGAGGAGAGCAGGCCAACGGGCATGCGGGGAGGCTGGCACAGAAGCGGGCCGACGGCCCAGGAGAAGAAAAGAAAGGAAAAGGAGAAAAGGATTTCTAGGGCGATTTTAATTCCGATAAGCTTTTTCATTTATTAAAAATAGTTCCCATGCTCTAAAAATTCCACTAAAAATCCAGTTAATGTATTTTGACACAAGGAACATAAGAAAAATATTCCCGGCCACAAAAATTTATTATTTTGTATTTTATACCTTTAATTAATTCCTCTGGCCTTTTTAAATTTATTTTTCTTAGGTATTTTTCTCAGGTATTATTTAGTTTGGCTAATATCAGGGTGTGACATCAGCCTTCACATGCATGATCCTCGAGAGCCCCATCTTAGTGCTCTCAAACGGATCCTATGATATGTTTGGAGAACCTTGGACTTGGGCCTGCACATTCAGCGTTCTACCGCCGCCGACCTCACAGTCTACTCTGACGCCGACTGGGCTGGCTGTCCAGACACTCGTCGGTCTACCTCCAGCTATGCTGTCTTCCTCGGCGACAACCTGGTGTCTTGGTCATCCAAACGCCAGAACACGGTCTCCCGCTCCAGTGCCAAGGCTGAATACCGTGCTGTCGCCAATGCAGTTGCTGAGGTCACCTGGCTTTGCCAGCTTCTTCAGGAGCTTCACTCTTGTCACGCCCAGAAATTCACCAAAATCTCTAAAGCTAATTTGTGCAATAAATCCTCGTCCAGGAATCAGCCAAGGTACACAAATCGACAATTTGATAAACATAACCAAATATGAAATAACGATAAATACTTTTAACAGAGGCACTTAGTACTCACACAGAAGAAATAGCAGCGGAACGGCAACTAGCGTAGCTTCAGCACCAAGCCACAGGCAGCTCAACTGGGGTATAAACAAACACCAAACTTCTCCCTCCTCGCAAAGCTTCACTCTAAAGATTGCAATAATGCAAGACTGAGTACCACCCACCATACTCAACAAGCCACACTAGAAAATGCAATGTAATGCAACAGGATACCAAAGGAAAGGCATAGTATGGCTTACTTGCGTAAAACAGCATTTAAAACATTTGCATTTAAAATCATTGAAAACCATATAGTTTAATTAATATCAACATTAAATTCATCTCTGAACAACGCTCCAACGCAGTTCAGGTCCAAACCATAACTCTCCAAACAGGAGCTATCCATATTCCATCATTTATTATCATTATTAAATAATGTGGGACTAATCATAGAAAACATTGCTAGGCCCGCTCATTAACTACGAGCACGACTATTCAAATAGTTTTACTCTAGCCAGAGATGTACCAATTTACCCACAAGACACAACTCCACAACACATCACTTGCGCCTTAATACCACCATGGTATTCGGAAAGGAATTGTGATAGGACTCTCCATGTAACCGCACAATAAGGAGCCACCGCTGGACCAGTCTCCGGTAGGATTGATTAGATACTAGTCAGGGAGACGGCCAACGTCCAAGACATGGACTTATTGACTGGCGCATGGTGGTCTATTATTGACACAGCCACACACACCATGGTGGATAACACACACACAACAACCCGGTTGAACGTACTACACTTTTAGATCCACCATTACCTATACTGGCTTGTGGTTAGCACGAGTGTTGCTTCAAAACAAGTAGTCCGCGAACCGGTCTTAACTGTCACGAGCACCGTAGCAACATTTTCACCATGGTGCTCGTGACCCACCATCAATCAAGTTTTAGTTGTCACATTTAATTAATCAACCACGACTCACTGTCGTGAAAATATAACCATTAATCATTAATTAATCAGAATGAATGAATAGTTTCACACATAAAATGACACTATAGTTTCTAGGCATGGCTAAGCAAATCCTAAATAATCTAGCCAGATAAATAATTAAACACCCGGCTAGTCAATATTATTTACCTAGGGTATAAGGCATAGATAAAATAACAAAATGGCCATAAATATAAAGGAATATTGGCTATTAAATAATTACCTGTAATAATGCCATTCTAAAGCATTTCATGCAATAACTTTAAAATAAAATAGCTTTCGCAAACAGGATCAACATGCTCAAGGAGATTGTCGTGTGACTTGCCTTGCAATCGCAAAAGTCCTCAAATACTCTTCCGAATTCTTCCGTAGACTCCACAGTCTTCCGAACCGGCGACTATATACGTAACTACACGTAAAACGATAAAAACCCTAAGAAACTCCAAATAAACAGTAAATAAAAATACATAAACATGTAAATTATGATTTTAGATCAATTTAGGAAGAAGAACGGATCAAATCGGAGTTCAGACGAAAAAGATATGGCTTTTGGAATATTGAATTCGAAATCAATCTGAAAAGAATTGAAAAGGAATATTCTTAAAAATATTCCCTCGGAATTAATTATCGAAGGAATTACTTTTGTATAGAAAATTGAGATAGGACCCACTGTTATAGACTAGGTTTAGGATGAACTAAGTTCACGGAGCCGATGGGCAAATCGCTGTGGAGGACTGACATGGCTTTGACCAATTTGATGTAAATGGATTTAAACGGTCGAGATTGATCCGGTATTTTATACGAATCTAGTGGCTAAGATAGATTGGATCAGAACGATCCAACAACTGGAATTGGTTAGGTCCTGACCACCCGAGTCCGCATGGCTGTGTTACAGGAAAAGGCGGTCACTGAGGCCCACATACTGTGACATACGGAGAGATGGAACCGCCGGGGTCCAGGGAAGTATGAACCGGGCCCACTGTCATACACAGAGGGGAAGGAAACTGCTTGGGCCCCACATGTCGTACACAGATGAGGGTCACCACCGGCGGGGCCCACATGTCGTCCACGGGAACGGCTGCCGACTGGACCCACCGTAGCGGCGTTGGGATGAGGCGAGCGGCGTTCTAGTCATGGCACCGGCGCGGCGCAGGCGCAGCGGGGCGGCAAGGCAGGGGCCAACGGGAGACGCCGGGCGACGTTCGACGGCGGCGGCGGATGACGGCGTCAGGATAGCAGAAGAAGCTAGCGCGACGATGGCCGAGAGGAGCAGCGGCCTGATTTGGGGATGAAAGTAGAGGCGCCGGCGACGAGTGTAGATGTCGGCGACGGACTGAGGTGCAAAGGCGGTGACATCGGTGGGGATAGATGACGAAGATGGCAACGAGGCTGCAGCACGGAGACCCGCCGAGGTCGGCGAGGGGCGGCGACGTCTGGTGGTGTCCTCCGGTGGCGATGGCGCACGGCAGAGGCGGTTGCACGGGAGCAGTGGAGGGGCGGCGCGGCGAGCGGCGCTGGATGGCGGCAACAGGGCGGCGGCGGTCAGGCACCGGAGCGGCTCGGCAGGCGGCGCCAGACAGCGGACGGCCAATAAGGAGTGGGTGATGGCCGTTGCGACGACGGCGACCGAGGACGGCGGCAAACGACAGGAGCCAGAGGAGCGAAGAGGGGAAGCCAGGCTCCGGTTTGAAGTAGATGGCGGCAGGTCTGGAGCTCACCGGCGATGGGGATCGAAGACGACGACGGCGGCGACGTCGTCCAAGCGGCGGGGAGAGGTAGATGCCAGCGACGACGACAACAGGCAGAGGAGGAGGGAGGCGGCTACGAGGGTGCTCACCGGTGGCGGGCTTCGGCCACAGAGGCGACGATGGCGACGGCTGCCCGGTGAAGGTGGCGCTGGACAGCAGGGCGGCGGTGGCTTCCTGTGGCGGCGCTAGGGCACAAGGGCTGGCGGCTCCGGCTTTATATATGGGGCAACTTGGCGGCGGATTCGGCGGCGGCAGGCGCGGAGGCGACGCTACGGCGCTGGCCTGGGCCCGGGGCAGTGGTAGGCCGAGCGCAGGCCGGGCCTGGGGGAGCTCGGCCGAGGAGGAGCTCGGCCCGGGCGGCTCGGGGTTGGAGCAGGCCGGCTCGGGCTAGACGCAGAGAGAGACAGAGGAAGGAGACGAGAAGAAAGAGGAGGCCAGGAGCAAGAAGAGGAACGGGGAAAAGGGAAAAAAGGAATAAAGGGAAAATAAAAGAGGAAAAGGAAAAAGAAAAAAGGAGAGGGGTTTTCTGGACTATTTTTGAAACTCGGGATTAACGAGTCATTTTTGGAATCAGAATATTTATTTGAAATAGAGGAGACCAAGGGGTTTTCGGATGAAACGACTATTCTGAGTATTGAGGATTTGGATTTTATTCGATAAAATCAAAGGGGAAAAATCATGGATATTCAATAAAAGGGAAATGAATAAATCCGAGCCTGTCGGATTTGGAACTTTGAGGATTTTTCTGGAGTCGGATTTTTCAGGGAATCAAAGATTCGGGAACGACAACCCGAGAAAGGTACAAAGGGATTTGATAGAGAATGACCCGAGAAAAGGAATTTGGAATCTGTTTAAATAATTACTGAAATTGATCTTTGTAATATTAAAATTAATTCTGGAGCTCCAAAAAAATCCGAGAAAATTTCAGAGAGTGTAATTACACGCAAATAATTTATTAAAAATAATTTCAACCATGATTTATTAAAGAAATTTTTATTTCCCATTTTTACTTTACTTAATTAATTTACTTTATAATTTAATATAAATTCTGGAAAATCAATTATTAATTAATTATTTAATTCTCGAAAAATCAGGCTATGACAACTCTCCTCCGCCTAGGGCCACTCTGGTGTATTGCAACAACGTCAGCGCAGTATACCTCTCCTCCAACCCCGTCCAACATCAACGGATGAAGCATGTTGAGATCGATCTCCACTTTGTCCGCGAGAAGGTTGCCGTGGGCGCTGTACGCGTTCTCCACGTGCCCACGTCCTCTCAATATGCTGACATCTTCACCAAGGGTCTACCAACGCCGGTTTTCATCAAGTTTCGTTCCAGTCTCAACGTTCGTTAACTCCCTGTTGTGACTGCGGGGGGGGTGTTAGACTATTCTTGGAAACTCCTTGTATCCCGGTTGAGTGGAATATGGAAGGGTGTGGCCTATATTTGTAACACTCTGTAATCAATACAGAAGACGTTGAGTCATTCATTCCATCACCGCCGTCTCCTCTAGCTGCCCAGCGCGCCTGCCGAGCAGAGCACCGACGCTCGAAGCCGCCGCCGCCGCCTGGCTTTACCCGCCGGTCGCTGCATCGTCAACATCGTCGTCGTCCTCTGCGCCTCTCGCCGCCACCTGCCGTCTCTGGTGTGCCATCTATGTCGCCGTTCGTCGCCATCAGCTAGGGCTGCCACGTCGACTCGGGTCATCATCGCCATCTTCACCGCCGCCTCGGCCTGCTCCTCCCTAACGCACTGTGCCGCCCGAGGTCATCGTCTGCCACTGGTGAGCACCACGCCGCCCTGCCTGTCTTCCCCTTTTGTTCATCGTCAACGCCGCCCATCGCCCAGCCGTCGGCCTCGCCTCTGTCTCCTCCAGCCTATCCCGGTGCCTAGCTCCTCTTCCCTGTCGCCGGCTTGTCACCGTTGTTGCCGTGGACATACTGTGTCCTACCGCTGGTCGTCGTCGTTACGCCGTCGTCCCGACCGACGAGCCGTCGTCGCCATCTCCGCGATCCAGTGCTGCCGGTGAGCCCCGTGTTCCCGTCGGTGATGCCCTCTTCTTCCCATCTAGGCCGCCTTGCCGCGTCATGGTCGATCGCCATCGTTGCCACCTCGCTGATCGGTTGTCACCGTCGCCTAGTCATTTTTCCCCGTGTTGCCGTCACGTTGTCGGTCCCGTCATTATCGTCTCCTCCTCGGCATCGTCACCTGCTGTTCCCAGCCCCTGGCCACGCTGTTTCCCGTGCACCGCCGTCGTTTGGTCGTCGAGCGCCGCCGTACTGAGCTGTCATCGTCTCGCCTGCATGCCATCATCGTTGTCGCATTTTCTCATCTCTCGTCGGTCTCGGCTCACCGACGCATCGCCGCCGTGGCACCGTCAATCGTTACTGTCGTCATCGCTCTCCCCGGCCGCCGCGCCGATGTGTCTCCTGTGCTGCGTCTTGGACGGCCGAACTTGTTTTGGACACTAGGCGTGC
Organism: Oryza meyeriana var. granulata; assembly: GCA_003991445.1. NCBI lineage: Eukaryota > Viridiplantae > Streptophyta > Magnoliopsida > Poales > Poaceae > Oryza > Oryza meyeriana. Next base: position 9,392 of record RYFJ01000669.1, on the reverse strand, counting down.
CACTGCTGCACAGACCCCAGCGTCTCCCCCTCTCCTGTGACCTCGGCGTATATGTCTTCAAGTCATCCTAATCGTCGATCCTTCGAGACCTAGTTCGGGCCGACCAATACACATAAAATACCAAGCCGATCGCAACCAACGGATTGTCCATGTCGAGTCTCCACCGTTGGATCCACACGTCTAAATCCGATGCCACGTCGGTCCTATCCTGTCCATCTCGTCTGTCACCTCAGCATTGATTTCCTCGTCATCGATCCACCTCATCACCATCTCACCTTTGGTGCCACATCGGCATCCACCTCAGTAGTGACGTCATTTCTGTCTACGAGGCAGACACATCACTCCAATCCACCACCTCACCTTTCCCCTCGGTCCATGGACCTAATCCACAGGATCTGTGTTCATGACAGTGGGTCCCACTCATTTATCCATTCAAAAATAATTCTTTTAATTTAATTCCGAGAGAATATTCTCGAGAATATTCTTTTCTAATTCTTTTCGGATTTATTCTGAATTCGATATTCCGGAAGCCATATCTTTTTCATCTGAACTCCGAATCAACCCGCTCTTCTTCCTAAATTCATCTAAAATTATAATTTACTTGTTTATGTATTTTTTGTGTACTATTTATTTGGAGTTTCTTAGGGTTTTTATCGTTTTGCATGCGCGTTTAATCGCCGTATCGGAGGATCGCGGAGTCTACGGAAGAGTTCGGAAGAGCAATCGAAGATGTTTTGTCGCAAGGCAAGTCACACATTCATCCTTGAGCATGTTGAACCTACTTTGCGAAACATTTTATGATTTATAAATAAATTGCATGTTTTGCCAATTACATGGGATATGGGACAACCTATCCATTTGCTTGAGACCCTGTTTATTTGTTATCTATTCCTTGATAACTTTGGGTGATAATTGGACTAGCTTATGTCTCATTCGGTGACACATCTAGAGATAGGACCTACTTAGCCATGCTTAGTACCACTAGATCACTGAAGGAATAATCACATTATTTCTATATTTGGTAACCTAATGAGCCGTGTGCTCGAGATGTTTGACCATGGTGATTGGTCGTAACTAATCAACTAAAATGTGACTCAAATGGTGGGCTGTGGGTGCATGGTTTTGCATGTCGCACCAATAGCAAGTAAGGACAGGTTCACGGGACCCCCTTCGGCAGATACTTATACTTTCCACAAGCCAGCGTGGGCAACGGCTAGACTTGTAGCGTCTCTTCTCCCTCTCCTAGGCACCGATGGTGAGGATGGGCGTGATACAGTTGGGTCGGCCTAGGGTAGGGTTGATTGGCTTCCGGATCCATTGTGGCGCAAGGGGAGTAGCCTGGCCAATATGGGGTGTCCTGTTGGCAGGTACAACCTCAGCATGGTGTGGATGGTTTAGGAGAGGTTGCGTGAACGGTCCTGTCACAGCCTCTTGCGGGGTGTCGTGGTGACACGTCGACGCACGGAAACGTGTGTGAGGCTATGTCTTATAGGTAAAGTTGTACACCTCTGATCAGAGTAAATCTATTCGAATAGCCGCGCCCGCGGACATGGGCGGTTGGCCAAGACTCACCGTGATTAGTCTCGCCTCCATTTAATTAAAATGACTTAATGGAACTGGTATGGTTCAGGTGGATGGTGTGGAGTCTAGTTAACGTGGTGTAACGTTAATCGGTGGAGTCCGGTTAACGTGGTGTAACGTTAATCAGTAGGGGATGGTTGGGCCTGGTTAACGTGGTGTAACGTTAATCAGTGGAGGATAATATTATTCAATTAATCAACCTTTTATCATTTGTGAACTACTACTGTTTACAACTGCTTTTACGCAAATGAGCCACCAGCCTCCCTTTGAAATCCCATGCACAAATGCATCGTTGGTGTGGCTTACTTTGTACGGTGGGTGGTACTCAGCCTTGCTATATTCCCCCTTTTCAGGAGAGAAGACCTTGGCTTATACTCCAGTTGAGCTTGCTTGTGGTGTGGAGTTGAAGCTACGCTAGTCTCGCCTTTCCGCTACTGTTTTCTTCTGTGTGAGGACTAAGTGCCTCTTCTATAAGTATTTACGCTTTATTTACGTTTGAATCTGTTTATTGATTTGTTATTTTGTGTACCCTGGCTTGATTCTTGGACAAAGATTTTAATACACAAAATAGTCTAGAAATTGGCTAAATTTCTGGGCGTGACAGAATCCTTCATCCACTTTTGGAGCAAACTTGGATGAGCAGGGTCTTTTACTCAAAATGAAACATTTGCAACCAAAGACACAAAAGTAGGAGACATTGGGTTTCTTACTGATGAGGAGTTCATATGACGTCTTTTTGAGAAGCTTGTGGAGGTAGAGGCTATTGAGCGCGTGACACGAGGTGTTCACTGGCACTGCCAAAAAATATCATGAGTCTCATATTCATCTAGCATAGTCCTTGTCATCTTGACAAGAGATCGGTTCTTCCTCTCCACAACTCCATTTTGAGGTGAATCATATGGAGCGGAGAACTCGTGCTTAATCCCCTCGTCATCAAGGAATTCCTCCACTTGAGTATTCTTCAACCCCCATTGTCACTCCTAACTTTCTTGATCTTGAGCTTGAACTCGTTTTGGGCTCGCTTTGCGAATTTCTTAAAGATTCCTTGGGTTTCATTTTTATCTTACAAAAAGAACACCTAAGTGAAGCGAGAAAAGTCATCAACAATTACGAGCGTGTTTTTGTTACCTCCGATGCTTAGGTAGACCACGGGACCAAAAAGATCCATGTGAAGTAGTTCTAACGGCCTTGAGGTGGTTATGATATTCTTCACGGGATGTGGGTTCCTAACTTGCTTTCCAGCTTGACAAGCGCTACACACACGGTCTTTCTAAAATGTGACGTTAGATAGCCTGAGAATGTGTTCCCCTTTAGAAGATTTGATAAGTTTCTCATCCTCGCATGGGCTAGCCTTTAATGCCAAAGCCACCCCATTGAGGATTTTACAATCAAGCAAACTTTCGGGTTCACTTTATCTAGGTCAAAGTCCACTAGATAAAGATCTCCCTTCAACCTCCCCTTGAATGCGACGGAATAATCATATCTTATAAAGATGGTAACATCGTCATCGGTAAACAAGCAATTATAGCCCAATTTGCACAATTAAGACATCGATAATAAATTGTAGCTCAAAGACTTGACAAGAAGGACATTAGAGAGGGATAGATTGTTAGAGATGATAATTTTACTTAGACCCATTACCTTGCTCTTGCCATCATTTCCAAAGACAATATTGTCGTGATCTCCTCTATTCTCATCAAGAGTTGCAAACATACTCCCCTCTCCTGTCATGTGGTTGGTGCATCCGCTATCAACAACCCAACTCGATCCGCCGGAGGAGTATGCCTACAAAAAAAATCAAGCTTGGGATTTAGGTACCCAAACTTGTCGAAGTTTGGGTCCTTGAGCATTAGTCACAAGTGCCTTGGACACCCACACACAAGCCCTATACTCCTCATTGCAATCACCAATGCAATAAGCAATCACTTTACCATGGTGATCTCATATGAGTTATACTATAATTTTTCTGGTCGGAGCCTCCTACAAGCCCTCTTTGTCTGCCTGGGTTGGTTGATCGGAGCCTCCGACCGTTTCGGTCGAAACCTCCGACCGGCCTTCTCGGCCAGGCAGAGAGGCCGGGTCGAAACCTCCGGCCACTACGGTCGGAGCTTCTGGCCCCTAGGCTGACCGAGTGTCTTTTTACCTTCTCAGCTTGCATTGAACTCCCTTCTTTCACAAACTTCAGGCATTGTCCTTCTAGATGGCCTGCTTTCACGAGAAGAGAAGCCAAGACCATGACCGTCCTTGCTGGTGTGGGTAGTGAGGGTTTTGTATAGGGCATCCTTGGATTGGTATATCTTCAAAGATCCAAACTTCACCACGGTGCCCAATCGTTCATTCTCCTTTTTGAGAGCCTCAAAAACTTCAAGGTTAGTAGCATATGCATCCAAATAATAATTATAGTACTTAGTACAACCGTTGCTTATGGAGGTATTGGAGGTCTTAGTGGGCTCATTGAAGGTGGAGGTGCTATTCCAAAGAGTATCAAATTGCACTTCAAGAGCCTTGTGATTTTGGTCCAATTTCACAAGGTTTTCTTGAAGTGTTTTATTCATACTCTTTATGTTAGCAATTGAGTTATTGACCAAAGAGAGCTCTTTGGTCAATTCCTCAACCCTCTCCTTCTCCTTAGCCAAGTTCTCCTCTAGGGTAAGGTTTTTCTCACTCTCAAGGATGAGCAAATCCTCTTGCCTTTCAAGTGACTTTTCTTTTCCCTCCAATGCTTTCATAAGTTTTGCCAATTGTAACATGGCTGACTTGCTAAAGCCATGAGCATCTCATCCATATCATCCTCACTTTCATCATCACTAAGACCATCGTCATTAATTTGAAGAGATTTGGATGGGGAGGTTACCTTTCGCCCTTGTGCCATGAGGCAAGTGGGCTCATAGTGGTCGTCGCTTAAGTTGTCGAAGAGACGCTCCTCGAATGCCGACGAGGACTTGATGGCAATTGTGGCAACCCCTCCTTCATCGCCTTCTTCCTTGTCGTCGTCCTCATCATTGGAGAACCACTCCTCTCCAATGTGAGCACGTCCGGTCTTCTTCTTGGCCACCTTGGACCTTGCGCCCTTGTTCTTGAGCTTAGGGCAATCGGTGATGAACTGACCGTACTTCTTGCATTCGTAGCAACCCCGCTTGGATTGCCTCCTTCCTTTGTCATCGTCCTTCTTGTCCTTGCTGAAACTGCCTCGACGAAGTGCTTGAACTACTTCACCACAAAAGCGAAGTCTTCATCTTCACTCTCGGAGTCACTTGAGGCTTGTTTCTTCTTGGCTTTCAAAGCAACTTCCTTGTTCTTGGCAATTGCGGCGTTCTTGGTGAGTTGCTTGACCTTCTTGGCTTCCTCTTCTAGTAACTCATGCAAGATGATCCTCAACAGGACATCACTTGAGGTAAGTCTCTTGAAATTATCTCCTAGATGAGGGTCACCAAAGTTAGATTCCTTGGGGCGATCGCACGGAGAAGTCTCTTGACGACCACATGATCGGTCATGTCTTCACCACCAAGACCACGGATCTTGTTGACAAGGACCATTATGCGATCGCACATCTCTTGTGGCGTCTCATCGTCCTCCATCACGAACCGCCCAAGTTGCCCTTCAAGCAACTCGATCTTAGACTCTCGCACGCCGGGGGATCCTTCATGCGCCAATTGAATCGTATCCCAAATCTCCTTGGCCTCCTCAAGTTAGTCCACCTTGTTGAATTCCTTGGGGCTCAAGGAGTCGAGGATGACATTTGCGGCTAGAGCGTTGCAGTGGATGAGGGCTTCTTGAGCCGGTGTAGGTTCCTCTCCTTCCTCCGAGGTATCCGTTACACCTATGCACATAATTTTCTAAACACTTGGATACAACGAGATTAGATGCAATTTCATCTTGTGCTTCCACGCGCTATAGAAAGTCCCATCAAAATGGGGAGCGCGTCCGGAAGACACGGAGATGAATTGCTAAGGGAGAGGGATAAACTTGTTGTAATCAAGATCAAAAGCAGTTTCCTTCCTTCCACCCGACTTGCTAGTCGAGCCATCTCTATCTTCTTGAACTCTGGTATAATCAACCATCTTTTCGGTCGACATCTTCGAATCAACTCCAAGCGGTTAAACTTCTTAGGAGTTTAGACTCTGATACTAATTGAAAGCCTGTTGATATCGCCTAGAAGGGGTGAATAGGCGTTCCTGAAAATTCTCTAAAATGCAACGGTAAAATTCTGGTAGGAACCTCCGACCCTAGGGGTAGGAAGCTCTGACCGGCTCTCTCGGCCTGGCCGAGAGGACTGGCCGGAGGTTCCGGCCTAGAACACCGGAGGTTCCGACCGTGGTGTTCTGACTCTACCAAGGCACTTCAATAATGGATAGAATGACAGGAATCAAGTCTAGAACAAATAATAAGGTAGGAGATGGATATAGGCAAGTATAGAGACAAAATAATGCAATAACGAGCAAGCACAAAAGGAGACACAAAGATTTTTTCCCGAAGTTTGGATCACAAAGATCCTACGTCTCCATTGAGGAGTTCCAAAGAGTTGGGTCCCGATTGACCCCTTGCCTCACCAAGCGACCACGAAGATCAGTTTGGTATCCACTTGAATTTACCTCTTTTCCTTGCGGAGGCGAGGTTAACCTTCACAAACTCTTCCCGGGGCAATCCACAACTCTAGGAAGCTCGTGGGCAATGTCTAACCGTCTAGGAGGTTTCCCTCGAAGAGAAATAAACTCCAAGCAGCTAATCCCCGTCCTCCTCAAGTGCACATGATCTTCCTAGCCTTTTCTTGATAAAACTCACTCAATTCCCCACTAGATCCTCACAAGAATCACAAAGATGGCAGTAGAACTAGTTGGGTGAGCTCAAGAGGCCTTAGGAGAAGCTAGGAGATAGTGGAATGGTCAAGCAACGGCTAGAAACAAAGTTTGGGCTTTATAGGCATTGGCATACGTCACATAGCCGTTACTCATAGATTTTGGCCAGGAGGACCCCCGAACCTCCGGCCAATACTTAATCTATGACCGAGAAGGTTGGTCGGAGCCTCCGACTCCAGTGGTAAGAATCTCCGGCCAACATTTAATCTCTGGCCAAGAAGGTTGGTCGGAGCCTCCGACCCCAAGGGTAGGAACCTCCGACCCTGCCACTAAAACTAGCCCAACCCAAGTGTATATGTTGTGCCAAAATGATGAACTTTCAACTATTTAGATCTTAAGCACTTAAGTAGTCTTGAAACACTGTTTGCAACCCCTCTTGATAGTACAGTTTTCCTACGACTCAAAAGAAAATTCAAAAGAATTTAAAATAAACTCCAAGTCGCTTCGCCGCTTCGCATCATGTTTTTGTGGGGGGTCTCCATGCACCACACCAAGCAATCTGGGACTAATCTCTGCATATTTCTCGATAAACTCATTAGTCCCTTAATCGTTTTGTCATTAATCCATCAAAACCCACTTAGGGGTTAGATGTATTTTCAAATGCCATGTCACCCGAAACCACGATTAATACTGCCGAGAGACTCGATTTGCACCGGTTTTAGAAGTTGAGAGACTATATCCGATTTTATGGTTGAGTGATGTGAATTAAACTCGACACGTAGTTGAGGGACCCAAAATAGACTTTTTCCATTTGCGTCCATGATACGAGGCCTACATTGATGATGGGCCCAGAGAGTAGCTTTCATAGCCCAGCCCATTTCATCCTGACAGAGATGGATGATGATGATAGTAAGGAATTTTTTTTATTTTTATATTTTTTTAATAAAATATTTACAAAACTACATTTTCATTGCAAAAATTTACAAAAGATATACTCCAAACGCCCTCTGGGAGGGCTTTTTTATAAAATTGTCCTCCCAGAGGGCGATTTGATGACGTGGCTAACGGCCATAGGCCGAGCGGCCGACGGCCGTCAGCACTTTTACAGGCGGCCCCCTGGCCGCCCAAAAACCGCCCTCTAGGAGGGCAGCAAGGGGCCGCCTACAAAACGCCGGCCGCGGGGCTAGCTAATTTACAGGCGGCCAGGGGGCCGCCTGCAATTTGGCCCATTTTATCAAAAAAATTGCCCTCCCAGAGGGCGATTTTTTACTGGCTCGATATAAACCGCCCCCCCCTCCCCCCCCCCCCCCCAGCTCCAAAAAATTCATAAAATTCACAAAAATAACAGAAAAAAGAAGAGAAGCTGAGAGCGAAGAAACAAAATGCGAACGAAAGCGGCAAAGCTCTGCCAGTTTACGGATTAGTCTACAGGTAATATTTTATGGCTCTTTGTAATTTCCATTTCTATTCATCAAATGATGTAGTATTGTACTACTTATTTCACAGGTAAGTAAATGTTAGGTTTGGTCCACAAGGTATAGATTTATTGAAGTGGAACATAACGGCTAAGGACATGATAGGGCATGAGAGAAGTTAGGTTTTTTTACTAGATGAGTCAAGCACTAGTTCGAGAAACGCTAGGGAGATGGAAATGAGGACGATGACATTTTTATTTTTTGTAGTCATGTGTAGTATACCCTAGGTATGTAGTTGTATAAGGCTATATTGTGGCCTAGCGAGTTATAACTTGCGTTTATTTGGTTATAATGTAGGTTGCTATGGATGCATTCGGTATGTTCAGTCATCTACGACCTCCGATTGACGTGCCTCCGCTGATGTGTTGGTGTGGAGATAATTGCAAAGTTGCAATAAGTGAGAAGGATTACACATATCGGCAAATGTATTGGATGTGTGCTAATTATGTGTACTCCCCAGAGAAGCTGAAGCCACAAGGAAAGAAGGGAAAGGCGAAGAAGCCAGTGGAGGTAATACGAATTATCTTGTAGTATAAAATATTTGAACCTTTGAGCTAACAAATTTGTATATGTTAAGGCACCAAAGCCTCCTCCGCCTCTGTGTGACTTTGTGCAGTGGATAGATATGGAGATCCGTCCACAGGACGCAAAGTTTCTTCACAGTTTAAAAGATTGGAATAGGGAGCGGTGCGAACGTCTTTGGGCAGCGCAAGAAGAGTGGGAGGCTGAGCAGAAGAGGAAGGAGGAGAAGGAGCGACAGGAGAAGGAAGCCCGTGAGGCAGAGAGGGAGAGGAAGTGGGAGAGGGCACTGCGAGCAAAGGAAGCTGGGCCGGAGGCGGCAAGAAAGGGGAAGTACCCACGCTGTACACAGTAGTTACATATCTAGTCGGATATCTGTTTGAAATACCCTAAGGCATGTAATAACGATAACTAGAAACGATTCATGTGCCGTTTGTACTCGTTGGATAGATAATTTCATTACGTTCGTAAGCAATTAACGTGTGCTCGGTTGTCACCGCTCGGAATCTACTTTCGCCGTGAGGTTGAAACTCGAAAATTCATGTTTTTGATCAATTTCGTCACAAACGTAGATCATGAGGAGTACATCATTTGATCGACGAGCGTAAACGAAGTAAAGAGGTTGAAGCATCTAATCCCCATTGTTGATTTTGGTAATTGATGATAAGTGATAATTGTGGACTAACCATTGTGTTTGATTATATGCAAAAAGAAGTAGGTCACATGCCAAGGAGATGAGCACCAATTAAATTTGATGCGCAAAGCTATGAAGCGAGACGAACAAATTAGCGGTTTGCTCAATGATCGACATGAAGGCGATGTAGAGTAAGCTATTTTTTTTTTAGCATTGCCGTATTATCGAGAGGTCAGGTAACCTTGGCGAAGAAGTGATCAAATTGCCGCACTAGGTCAGCATGCTTGGTCCATTTATTTTTTCTTGATCTTTTGTGTTAGTGATATGCCCTAGGAGGCAACATGGAGATGTTACATATGTCACATGCTATGTTTATAATGTATTGAT
>RYFJ01003559.1:0-146289 GCA_003991445.1 Oryza meyeriana var. granulata | reverse complement strand
AGGCCGGTGAAGGGCGCCAAGGAGTCTCTGGTGAACAGTAAAACCACTCTGATACCACCCTTTCAGTTGAATTAGTCAAGAAGAGAATGGAAGATAGCTTCATCATCTCGTTACGGAGCTTAAAGGCCCCACTCCCCCGATGGACTTGAGCGTTCTGATTTGAGGCTAGGGCTTAACATGGAAGAGAAAGCAGAGAGATGAAATGAAATCGACACTAAGAAAAGCTTCACAGAGGGTTACAAAAGATAAAATCTGGAGGATAGAGTTAGGATTGAGATGAATGAGCTCGCATTTGATAATAATTCAAGGAGCCACAAGGAAAAATCCAAAGAAGGAAGATAAAACCCTGTTGAAAAAAAAACAAAATACACAATCGCGCTGGAATCCAGGAAGGATTCGTCTCACCGATGGCCGGACGCTAATTGATGAGCTCCTTGGCTAGAGGCACTTCTTCTTCTCATAGATAGAGAGCTTTGTGAAGCAACTGGTCGATGTCGGCCATGTCCCGGATGGGATGTGGGGGACATTGAACGGAGCCCTCGGCATGTTTGGAACACAAGAAGTGGGGGAAAAGCTTCTGGATGATGAGAATAGAAGTTGGAATGGAGAGCATTGTGGATCTGTGGAGGGGAGCATGAGCAACCGGAAACCCTAGGCAGAGAGGAGAGCGCGAAGTTTGGGCGCGATTTCTGGAAGCCAAAGCGATTTGGTGATTTGGGGAAGAAAGAGGAATCTTCTCTCCCCGAGATTTATAGGCCTGCGCTGGGTGGTTGGCTTGGGCCGGCCTGCTCAGTAATGGGCTGTAAGATATGAGTTCCTAAATAGCATGTCCTATTGGACCAACAGCTATCTATGTTAAAATCACAGTATGGATGCTATTTTATAGGAACCGATTAAAATAATCAGATATACTTCTTTTTAAGCCTAATTGCGGGACACATGTGTTCAGATATCTGAATTATTTAATAGGTATTGAGGATATATCCTTATAAGGATCAATAGCTAGTCTCCATTAAAATTGGGGATGCAGGTATCTCTCAAGTACACCTTACCACATATTGGGTCAAAATCCATGAGTGGTATTCAGCTTACATGCTTAGCCAAATTGCCTTGAGCAAAAATATTTTCAGCTGACATGAAGCTGATGAGTCTAATTTTTGAGAAATATATCATTCGAGAAAGACTTAAAGATCAAAGATCTTTGACTTTATATTTAATTGTTTCACAATTAAGCACAAAGTCGGGGGCTACACCTAATAGGTGCGCCTATTCGGTGCACACTATTCAATTTTTTGTATGAAGTCATTCGTAGCGTCGTTGCCGGTTGAGATGAAGCAGGACTTGGAGAAGAGGTACTCGGACAAAGAGTACTCGTGAGCAATGCACTCAGGAAATCTTTACATGGAGGATGAGCACTCGGCCTCTGCTGTGACTCAACTATGAAGGTCTCAGGGGCTAGTATGGAGGCCATGGGCCCTGGGTATTTCATGTAAAGCAATATGACCACTTGGATAGAGGATGGGCCTGATCGTGTTATTAGAGATATAATAAGACTCAGCGTATGTTATCTTGCATGACAAGGAAAGGGACATAGTCCTAGCCGGTTATATTGTGTTCCTAAAAGGAAATCTCTTGGTTGAGTCCGACTGGGTGTTGATGTTTTACACCGGCAATATGAATACAGGGCTGCCCGCGAATGGAAACTTGGTGGATTGCAAAGGAACACGGGGAGATTTATACTGGTTCAAGCCCTCGATGTGAGGTAATACCCTACGTCCAGTTGTGGTGTTATTCCTTTGAGGATTTGTGTTGATCTATGATCTTCTATAAGCTTCTGCCCTCAGGGGGTGCCCTGCCTCCCCTTATATACTGGGGGACAGGGGTACAAGGTAAGAGTCCCAGCCGGATACGGCCAAGGGATCTCCTCTTAGAGATACAATTTACCCGACTAGGACTGTATATTCCTTATTGTACAAAGCAAAGTCTGCCGGGTGCTACTATATCTCTAATTACAAGGCTAGGCCCATCCTCTATCTGAGTGGCCCATATGCTTGTGATGAGGTACCCGGGGCCTATGGCCTCCACAGCAGCCCCTGAGACCTTCATAGTTGAGTCACAGCTGATGCCGAGTACTCAACCTCCACGGTGAAGTTTGCCCGAGTGCATTGCTCCCGAGTACTCTTTGTCCGAGTGCGTCTTCTTCCCGAGTCCTGCTTCATGTCAGCTAGCAGCGAGGCTATGAAGGGCTCCACGTAGAAGTATGAATAGTGTGCACCAAATAGGCGCACCTATTAGGTGTAGCCCCCAACTTTGTGCTTAATTGTGAAAACAATTAAACATAAAGTCAAATATCTTTAACCCTGTAGTCTTTCCCGAGTAGTATACTACTGGTATATGAGACTCTTCGGTATCATGTCAACCGGAATATGATTTATAGTCTTTGCCGAGTAGCATGCCACTTGTATATGGGACTCTTCAGCTTCATGTCAGCTGAAAAGGGTGTTTATAGTCTTTCCCGAGTAGCGTCCCACTCGAAAGTTAGACTCCTCAGCATCATATCAGCTAGAAGAAATATTTATAGTCTTTCCCGAGTAGTGCACTACTCGGAAGCTAGACTCTTCAGCATCATGTCAACTAAAATAATATTGCTTATGGCAACTGTTGGCCAAGCATGTAGGCCGAGTACCACTTTATGAAATTAAATCCATTGTGTGGTCAGGTGTACTTTAAAGATACCTGCATCCCCAATTTTGATGAAGACCAGCTTGTGATCCTTATAAAGATATATCCTCAATACCTGGTGGACAAGACAGATACCCAAACACATGTATTCAGCAATTAGGCCTTCATGAAGCATATCTGTTTACCTCATCGGTTCCTGTTGGTAGCACCAGCACTGCGATTTTATCACAGCCAGTGAGCGGCCCACATTGAGCGTGCTACTGTAGAAACTCTTATCTTGGTGGCCCAGTACTGACTGCATAAGCCCAAGCCCACAAATCGGAAACGGCTCTATAAAAGGCGGGAAGAGAGAGAAAAGATTCCTTCATCTTCTCCAATCCACCAATCGTTTCATCTTCCAGCTTCTGCGCCGAAATTTCGCCTCCTGCTCCACTAGGGTTTGCCATTATTCCTCTTCCCCATTAGAACTCGGGCGATTCCGCTCCTCCTCGTCTATTCCAAACCTTCTGCAGCATTTCCCCAAATCTCCTCATCCCCAACCATGCCGAGGGCTTAAGATCTTGTAGATATGTTGGATGATGTCTGGCCGACTTTGGATTGCGGGTCGGCTAAGCTGAAGCTCCTAGAGAAGCAGCTGAGGTTGCAAAGCCACGATGTCATCAACTGGCGTCCGGCTGAGGGTGAATTGGTTCCAGAGCCCCAGGACAGTGAGACCGTCGTTTTCGCCTCTTTTTCCCACCGGAGTCTTTCTCTTCCATCTTCCGAGTTCTTTCGCCAGCTTCTTGCTTTTTATGAACTCGAGTTGGTGAATCTGAATCCCAACTCGATTATGCAAATCTCCATTTTTGTGACTCTTTGTGAATGCTTCCTAGGTGTAGAACCCCATCTAAATCTTTTTAGATATTTGTTCCATATCAAGCCCTAGCCCGCCAAGAGCAAAATCCATGTGATTGGGGGGGCTGGTATCCAACTCAGGAGTGAAATGAAGAGGATCTATTTCAACATCCCTCTGAAATCTTCTCTCAAAGGCTGGCATAAGGAGTGGTTTTACTACTCCGATCTTGAGCCAAGCCTTCCCCCTTTCATGGGTTTGCCCCCAGTGGTCATCGCCAAGTGGTCGTCTTTGCCCACCTCTGAAGAAATGGGGTAGGTTAACATTCTTGTTGGCAAGATTGACAAGCTGAAGAGAGCTGGGTTGACTTGTCCATGGGTGGCTAGACGTTTCTTGACTCGGTGCATCAGGCCGCTGAAGCTGAGGTGTCACTTCGGTTGGGACTACAAGGGCAAAGGTGATCCCAGCCGGGAATACTCTGACCTGATAGAAAGTACAAGGTGACAAACATCCTACTGGATTTCTTTGCCAATGGGGTGATCGTAACTGAAGACACAGATCAGTCTGTGGCAGCTTATAGCTGGAAGGGGCCGCGCCCAAAGGTAACCCTTGCTAATGCTGTCTTGTAGTTCATCTGTGGTGACTGCTTGCAGATATACGCCTAGATTGGCTCCAGAATGTGTAAAATATATTGTTGAACTGCTTGCAGTCATGTGAGGAGTTTGATGATGACTCCCGAACGCTATCGGCCATGAACTCGAAGAAGAGGCCGAGAAGTCCTTCTGCTGCCTAGCCCGACTCTAAGAGAGCAGGGAAGAGACCTGTTGTAGATTAGGGCAAGAAGGAAGTTATGAGGCCGAGTGCCGCAGCCGGGAGTCTGAGGATAAAAGACACCGACGGTACAGCCCCCAGGCCGCCAAGTCCTAGACCGGGACCAGCGCAGTCGAACTCAGCATCATCGAGCCCAATACGAGTGCCGCTGAGTACAAGGTTAGGCCCAGCGCTACCAGGCTTAGCAACATCGAGCCCAAGAATGGTGCCGCCGAGTACCTGGGCACCCCAGCAAGCTGCACCGCGAGCGGGGCCGACCAGGACAGAAACACCGCCACCGACTACCGTGCCCTTAGGCCCGACAGCCAGCGGCCCTCCAGTGCTGGCCTCTGGATCCCCCGGACAGAGGCTTAAGTTCTCCAAGAGGTAGGTTGCTCCAGGTCTTCTGAAAATCTTGTTTGACATGGTAGCGTTTTGATATTTGACTCGTTACGCAGGAAGCGAGCTGACATTGATCTCAAGGAGACAGTTCCAGCTAACCCCGTTGTCGAGCCAGCCCCAGCCGAGCCAGCACCAGTGAGCACACCTACTAAGCTGACGATGGTCTCAGTTGCAGAAACTGATATCGCCCTGACTGCAGGGCCGCCGACACCGGCCGACCAAGGGGCGGTTGTCGAAGTTGTCGCCCTGGCCCCCGAGACAGCCCCCAAGACCCCGGAGGCTACCGAGTTCAGGGCCAGAACCCCGTCACCGTCCTTGCCGCCATCGTCGTCGTCGTCGTCATCGTCGTCTTCGGAAAGACCGGACCTTCCCAGGCTCGAAGCCCCTCCCCGCAAGTTCCCGAGGACATTCCGCTAGGTGGCCCCCGACGAAACTGCGAGGAGTTACAAGCATGAAGAGGTTGCGGCGGAGAATTAGCATGAAGACTTGCTTCGCGCCGCAATTGCCGCGTCCTAGGGGATTAAGGTATGAATTTCGCCGTATTGGAGTCTTGGTAGTCCTCCTTGCATGAGTGTTCTGACGCTTGACTCTGCTTTGCACTGTTTCTCTCCGAGCAGAAAATTGTTGACCGCTCGGAGAGGATGAACGAGGTCCTGACCCGGGTTGCCCCCTAGCTCCAAGAATTGGACCAGCTCCGAGCACTAAAGACCGAATTGGAGCAGCGCCACCAGGGGAGGGAATCTTGGCTGAAGGGAGCCGTTAATCTACTCAGGGATGAAAATTAGTACCAAGCTAAGAAGATTGGAAGTAAGTCCTCCGAATATGTCTTCCTGACCGAGCCCTTAGTATATTTCTCCAACTGTGTTGTTTTCTGACTTCCCAGTTGTGTCTTGACTGCCATGTTAAGTACTTGACTATTCTGATGTTGCGGAGGCCATGGGCCCCGGGTACCTCATCACAAGCATATGGGCCACTCGGATAGAGGATGGGCCTAGTCTTGTAATTAGAGATATAGTAGCACCCGGCAGACTTTGCCTCGTATAATAAGGAATATATAGTCCTAGTCGGGTAAATGGTATCTCTAAGAGGAGATCCCTTGGCCGTATTCGGCTGGGACTCTTACTTTGTACCCCTGTCCCCCAGTATATAAGGGGAGGCAGGGTGCCCCCTGAGGGAAGAAGATCATAGATCACCACAAATCCTCAAAGGAATAACACCACAACTGGACATAGGGTATTACCTCACATCGAGGGCCTGAAACAGTATAAAATCTCCCTGTGTTCCTTTGCAATCCACCGAGTTTCCATCTACCGGGTAGTCCCATATTCACATTGCTGGTGTAAAACATCGACAGATGTGCAGTCCTCGAAGCCGAGCCGAAGACCCGAACAGAGGGAGAAGTTCAGCTGAAGGAGGCCAAGAGAGCCAAGGCCGAGCTTAAAAAGACAAGGCCGACTTGACAAGAGCCAAGGCCGAGCTCGAGAAAGAGAAGGCCGACTTGAAGAAGGCCAACGCCAAGCTCGAGAAAGAAAAAGCTGAATTGGAGAAGGCCAAAGCCAAGTGGGAGGCCGATTACAAAAGTAAGTCTCCGCTCCTAACAGTGATCTTAACCAATCCACTAAGTACTCTGTCTGCAATTTTGCCTAACAAGTTTACTTGTCGGTGAACCCGGGCAGCTGCTAGAGCCAATGCCCAAATCCAATTTCAGGCTTTTGCAGAGGAGATAAAGGTCATCAAGGAGTAACAAGAGATCCTTGCCGAGTCCGTGAAAGGGCTCCTTGACGTGATGGATCCTCATTATGTGGGAACCCGCACCAACACGGTGTCTCAAGTGCAGGCGCGCCTTAACAAAGTACTGAGTATCCTGAAGAGGTACTCGGATGAGCGTACTGTTGTCGGCGTGGCCCAAACCCTGGCAATGACCAAGTCCATCTACCCCAGGGCAGACATTGAAGCCATCGGAGAGGGATTCACCGAGGAGACGACACATGAAGAGGCGCTGGAGCTGATAGCCAAGGCGAGGCCGACTGCAGAGGTGATCACTTGAGACCTGGGTATGTAAGAACAATCCATCATGCAGTAGGTGTATATGAATTTTTGTAAAGACATGTGTAAATATATGTGCAATGCCGCCAAGCTCTGAATTATTACTCAGTTTTCATTAACTTTACCTGACTATATAGTCTGCGCCGAGTTGGTCTATAGGAACTTAATAAAATCGTTCACCGTAGGAAGCTGTTCTCGGGCAAACATAACAAAGTCTTGCAAAACTTCATAACTTAAGCAAAATAGGCTCGTATATTATTGACAAAGTACATATAATACATGCAGCCCCCGACTCACTACTCGGTTGAGACAAGAGGCGTAGTGAGTCAGAGAAAATCTGTACACATGGAAAGTATAAGACTTAGGTATAGAAAGGACGTAGCTGTTCTATATTCCATGAGTTGCTGATGAGGGCACTGTCTTCGGTCTTCAGTCGGTAGGCGCCTGGCTGCGTAACCTCGGCTATAATGAATGGCCCTTCCCATATTGGGGATAGTTTATACCTGTCTTTGGTGGTTTGTATTTTTCTCAAGATGAGATCTCCAACCAAAAAGGTGCGGCCACCGACATTGCGATTGTGGTAGCGACGCAGGCCTTGAAGATACCTTGCCGACTGGATTATTGCGATGTCTCTTGCTTCTTCCAACTGATCTAGTTCGACCAATCGGGTATTGTTTGAGGTGTCTTCTGAGTAAGCCCGAACTCCTGGAGAGCCGAACTCTAACTCGGTTGGTAGCATAGCCTCGGTACCATAGACCAGAAAGAAAGGGGATTGTCCTGTTACCCGACTAACCGTGGTTCTGAGAGACCAGAGAACAAATGGGAGCTCTTGTACCCACCGGCCCACGTATGGTTGTAGTCGGTCGAATATCTTGGCCTTGATACCTTGTAAGACCATACCATTGGCACGTTCAATCTGCCCATTTCTCCACAGGTGTGCCACAGATGCATAGAAGATCTTGATGCCGAAGTCGTCGCAGAAACTTGAAACACGCCGCCCGTGAACTAAGTACCGTTGTCCGTGATGATGCGGTTAGGGACCCCGAATTGATATAATATACTCATGATGAAGTCATTTGCTCGTGCCACTGTTATGGTAGCAACGGGTTTTGCCTCGATCCACTTCGTGAATTTATCCACTGCGACGAACAAGTGTGTGAACCCTCCTGGAGCTTTCTTGAAAGGCCCGACCATGTCAAGCCCCCATACTGCAAAGGGCCAAGAGATTGGGATTGTTTGTAGTTCTTGGGCTAGGAGATTGGTTTGTCTTGCGTAGAACTGGCAACCCTCGCAAGTGCGAACAATGTCTTTGACGTCTATTACTGCTATTGGCCAGAAAAATCCCTACCGGTAAGCCTTTCCGACTAACGTCCTGGATGCGGCATGGTTACCACATATGCCCGAGTGGATCGATTGCAGAATCTGCTTGCTCTCCTCAGTGGTGATGTAGCGCATGAGGACACCGGATGCACTTCTTCAGTACAGGGCTTCTCTGACGACTAGGAAACTCTTGCTTCAACGTTTAATTTGTTCGACTTGACTGCGATCTTCTGGGAGTTCATCGTCCAGGAGGAATTTAAGAATAGGAGTCCGCCAATCTTGACATATATTCAGTACTTCGTCTGTCACCGAGGTAGGTTCGCCTCCCGACTGCTCCAGCACTGGTTTCTTCTTGACTGATGGCTCTATAAGTTGCTTGACAAAGATCCCTATCGGGACCGCTTCTCACTTGGATCCCATGTCTGCCAATTCGTCTGCAGCATCATTGTATTGTCATAGGACATGTGTTATCTCCAGCCCGTCGAACTTGTTTTCCAACTTCCGGACCTCCTGACGGTACGCCGCCATTGTGTCGTCGAGACATGTCCAGTCTTTCATGACTTGGTTTATCACGAGTTGAGAATCTCCTCGCACAACCAGTCGGTGGATGCCAAGTGATATAGCAATACGGAGCCCATGGATAAGTGCCTCGTACTCGGCGACGTTGTGGGAAGCCGGGAAGTGGATCTGGAGAACGTACTTGAGTTTTTCGCTGGTAGGGGACATCAGTACGACGCCAGCCCCAGCGCTGCCGATCCGTAGAGAACCGTCGAAGTAAATTGTCCAGTACTCTAGCTTCGCTGTTGATGTAGGCATTTGAACTTCTGTCCACTCGGCCACGAAGTCGGCTAGAGCTTGTGATTTGATAGCTGTCCATGGCTGAAAGGTGATGTCGAACGCCATCAACTCGAGCGCTCATTTAGCGATTCAGCCAGTGGCCTCGTGATTATGCAGGACGTCCCTGAGTGGATACGATGTGAGCACGGTGACTTGATGTGCTTGGAAATAGTGCACCAGCTTCCGGACAATGATGAGTAGGCCGTATAGGAGCTTCTAGACCTGCGGATATCTCATCTTCGTGTCGGCAAGGACCTCGCTGACAAAGTAGACTAGCCGTTGAATCTTCTGTATGTGACCCTGTTCGGATCGCTCGACCACCAGCATCATGCTGACTACCTGAGTGGTTGCTGCTAGATATAACATTAGCGGTTCTTGGGGCATGGGTGACGCCAACACAGGTGGTGATGTGAGAAATGTCTTGAAGTCTTCAACAGCTTGCTGGGCTTCGGGAGTCCATTGGAAATTGTCTACTTTCTTCAATAGCTTGAAAAAGGGCATGCCCCATTCGCCTAGTCGGGAAATAAACCGGCTGAGTGCCGCCATGCAGCCTGTCAGCTTCTGGACGTCCTTTTGGCTAGTCGGGGGTGCCATGTTCATGATTGCGTTGACTTTCTCTTAGTTGGCCTCGATGCCGCGATGCGAGACGATGATGGCAACGGGGTGCCCGATCTTCCGTTAGGTAGAGATAACTATCAATTTGGTGGAGAATCGACACTCACGATCCGGCTTCTGATCACCAAGACCCAAACCCTGCAATCGCAGCACCACGTCTCCTCTTGTTATCAACCGTGCGCTGCCCGGTTGACCTCGCCACGAAGGCTAATCCCTGCATGCGAATCGAAGAACATAAGCAAGAACAAGAAAGATTGCAACTCAATTGCAGATGAATGATTATACTCTCGAGTTGGGGTCTCTAAACGGGAAACTGTTCAAGGACAGAAATATCTAAGCAAAACCCACCTTTAAACAATGACGGCTACTGTATATATAGGAGTTGGGACGTCCTAGGGTTATCCCTAGGGCGCACACCCCTTAGGCTTAGCCCACAACACAATTACAAGGCCCAAAGCCCAAAACAGACTTGGACTGGAAGAGGTACGTGTCTTGTTTCGATGATTTCGGACAGCTCAGGAGGAAATTTGATGTGGAACCAAAACCATCTGAAAGTAGACTCCATAAGCTTTCCAACAAGTACTCATGGGCCCCGAGAGTCCTTCTGGATCAGCAGCTTGGTCCGTTTGAAGTTGATGCTGTCAGGAGGCCCGAATCCAAATCTAAAACATGCAGAACTTCATCTCTTGCCTTCTATGGACCAAAAGTGGCATGGTGATGTAGGATTAGACTTGGGTAAGGTCTTGGTTTGGTCCCCAATCAACTTCTTTGATCATCCATGCGTTCCTTGCGCTCGGCCTCTTTCTCTTCACCCAAACAGGTATCTCTGCAAATAAGAATACACAAAACTCATGGTGCAGTAACAGCTGTTTAAATATATAACACATAAATCTAATGTAGAAAGCATGCACCTTTGGTTGATAAATACATAACGTTGCTAGGGTCATATCCGAGCTAGTGATGTCCTCATCAGACGATGAAGCCAAGTAGCTTGCCGAATGGCACACTAAAGGCGCACTTTTCCGAGTTTAGCTTCATCTTGAATCTTCGAAGATTTTGAAAGGTTTCTTCCAGGTCAGCGAGAAAGTCTTCTTTGGACTTGGTCTTGATCACCACGTCGTCGATGTAGGCCTCAACGTTGCTCCTGATTTGAGTGTGTAGACACCGCTGAATGGTCCGTTGATACGTTGCTCCAGCGTTTTTCAAACCAAACGGTATAGTGATGTAGCAGTACGCTCCAAACGGCATGATAAAAGACGTCTTTAGGCAGTCCTCCTCCTTGAGGCTAATTTGGTGGTATCTTGAGTAACAGTCGAGAAAGCTGAGAAGTTCGCACCCTGCGGCTGAATCCACCACCTGATCTATTCTGGGTAGATGAAATGGATCCTTGGGGCACGCCTTGTTGAGATCGGTATAGTCGACGCACATGCACCATTTACCTTTTTCTTCCGGACCAGGACTGGGTTTGCCAGCCAATCCGGGTGATAGACCTCTTTGATGAACCCGGCTACGAGAAGCTTGGTTATCTCCTCCCGAATAGCATCTTTATGGTCTTGTGCGAAGCGCCGTAGTTGTTGCTTAACTGGCTTGGCGTCTGTCTTGACATTAAGGGCGTGCTCGATCACCTCCCTTGGTATGCCCGGCATGTCGGACGGTTTCCATGCGAAGATATCCTTGTTGGCTTGGAGGAAGGTGACGAGCGCGTCTTCTTATTTGGGGTCGAGTCCGGTCCCGACTAGAGCAGTCTTGGAGGGGTCGGAAGGGTCTAGGGGAATCTTCTTCGTGTCAGAGTCCGCTAAAATTCCCAACTTCGCTGCTTTTTTGGCCTAAACCTAGTCATCCTCGACTTCGATTGTGACGGCTTGCCGAATGCTGTTCCGTCCGACTACCGCCTCTTGCGATTGAGCCAACTCGCAGCTCTCTTTGTCGCAGGTGAAGGCTTGCTTGACATCGCTGTGGAGGGAGAGAACTCCGGCTGGCCCGGGCATCTTCAGCACCATGTAGGTATAGTGCGGTACCGCCATGAATTTGGCGAGCGCCGGTCTTCCGAGTATCACGTGGTACGCAGTCTCGAAGTCGGCGACCTCAAAGCAGATGTTCTCTGTGTGGAAGTTATTCCGCGTGTCAAAGGTGACCGGCAAGGTTATCTGCCTGAGGGGTGTTGAAGACAGGCCGGGAATTATCCCGTGGAAGGGCACAGTACTCGGCCGCAGTTCAGAACGAGGGATTTTCATCTCATCTAGAGTCTTGGCGAAGAGGCTATTGAGTGTGCTGCCTCCGTCTATGAGAGCCTTCTTCAGCTTGATATTCTTGATGACCAGGTCCAAGACGAGTGGGTAGCGTCCCAGGTGTGAAACCCGATCGGGGTGATCTGCGCGGTCGAATGTGATGGGCGTTTCTGACCAACGCAAATATTGAGGGGCGTCTGCTGTAGAGACCGCATTGACGTTGCATGTTGTTAGCTTCTGCTTCCGCTTGGATTCGTACACGGATGGCCCTCTGAAGATGCGGTTGAGCTCGGCCTGGGGATCTTGAAAGTCGTTGGCTAGGCCCGAGTCTGGCTTGTCTTTGTCCTTGTCGGTGCCAGACGATGAAGTCTGCTCGGAGGCAAATTTCTTGAGCATCAAGCAATCCTTGGCCGTGTGCTTGCCCTTGGGATGGAAGGGGCAAGACCCGTTCATAACATTCTGGTATTCGTTGTTCCTTGGGGGCCGCGACCGAGTGTGCTCCACGTTGGCCACCTCGTTGTCTGACTTCCGCTTGCGGCTGCCGGACTTGTTCTGTGTGGCTCGTTGTCAGCTTTTGCCTTTTGGTCTTTTTGCCAGGACTCTTTCTTCTCGTCGAGGGCCTCTATGATCGCCTCGGCCGAGTCGGCGTATTTATTTGCCATATCGAAGAGAGCCCTGACAGTGGCTGGAGGCTTTCGAGTGAATTTCACGATGAACGGGGCGTCCTTTACTCCCTTGCGGAAGGCGGTGATGATGACCTCATCCTTGATCATTGGGATTTGGTTGCGCTTCTTGGAAAACCTCTTGATGAATTCGTGCAGAGACTCGTTCTTCCTCTGGTGCAGCTGGTATAGGTCGTGCTCGGAAGACAGCCTCTCGTAGGTCCCCTGGAAGTTAGCGATGAACCGCTCCCCGAGTTCTCCCTAGGAACCGATCGACCACCTCGGCAGCCCTGTTAGCCATGTCCTCGCTAAGTTGGCCAGGGCGACCAGGAGGTAGTTAGCCATGGCTTTGTGGTCACCTCCAGCAGCTCGGATTGCCAGAGTATATACGGTGAGCCAGGATTCGGGGTTGGTTTTACTGTCGTATTTCTCGATTCCTGTAGGCTTGAAGCCCGACGGCTAGTCGACGTCCTGTAGCTCGTGAGTGAAAGCTAGAACGCCGTCATCTTCGTGAGGGCTTCGGCTCTTATCACGGTGGTTGAACCGCTCATGGTGGAGGCCGAAGCGCTCATGATCATCCTCCAGTCGGCGGCGCTCATCCTCTTCGCATTGATGGCGTCGGGCATTGATGTCTTGTCAAAGATCGCGTCGTAGACGAACTCGGAGATCTTGGTTGAACCGGCGATCGTTCTGATGACGCCACCGATTGTTGTTGTTGGTGTTGCCAAGTGATGTTTGCCGCGACTCCTCGTGCAGCTGACTTGAGCCGGCTGCCCGGCGTCGTGCTGATGTGGACGAGATTGCCGCCGGAGAACCCGACCGGTTGGTCGGTATAAGGGTTTCGCCCGACTGCTGGTGCTGCTGACAGGCAGCAGCTGTAATCATCGCCTTGATCATGGCTATCGTCGGGGTGCCTGGTGATCAGGCCCAAGCTGGAGTGTGTCCAGCAAGGTTGCAGTGACCACGATGTTCTGTTGCGACGTGACGAAGACGTCGTGGTCGCCGACTCAAGTCTGGAGGATCTGTTGCTGAGCGGTTCGCCCAGCCTTGCGTAGCTTGTCATTGCGAGCCTCTCGGTCAGCCTTCTCCTATTGCCGTAGTCGGCGTGCCTCCTCTTGTTACTCCTCTTGTAGTCGGCGTACCTCTGGTGGAGGGGTTGAAGCCATGAAGATCTCGCGGGGCAGAAGGAAACTCACCAGACTGGTGTCCGAACTGGTGCTTGAACCGCTGTCCGACTTGGAATCGGAATCCGAGTTGTTGATCAGAGTAAGGATGACTCCGACCTCCCTAGATCCAATCTGGAGCGGCTCTGAGCCATGTCCAAACTGAACCGTGGGGGATCGGGTCTGCCGCGTAAGATGTAGATCCGCGGCGTTGCCAAGCTCGTGCGGGAGATTGACGATCTCTCCCCTTCCTAGCCCAACCCAGGCTGGCTCAAGGCCTAGCGCGAGTCGGACGCTGAAGGAGAGAGTTGTCCCAAGGCTCAGCGAAGTGGAAGATTGCCACAGCAGATCGATGACGGTGACTGCGGTGTCTTGTTGGCCGACTGGCGCGGAGTCGGCTGGTTCCTCGGCCGGTTGGATTGGATCTACATCGGCCAAGGCGAGGTTGCCGAACATGTCGGTGACGAAGTCGGGGCTTCCGAATGAAATTGTGTCTCCGGGGGAGAATTTGTTGCCGTCGACTCCTGTTGTTGGATCCATTGAGCTTGTTGAAGTAGATCTCGCTGAAGCCCCTACCTGGCACGCCAACTATCGATGTTTTACACCGGCAATATGAATACAGGGCTACCCGGCGGATGGAAACTCGGTGGATTGCAAAGGAACACGGGGAGATTTATATTGGTTCAGGCCATTGATGTGAGGTAATACCCTATGTCTAGTTGTGGTGTTATTCCTTTGAGGATTTTTGTTGATCTATGATCTTCTATAAGCTTCTGCCCTCAGGGGGCGCCCTGTCTCCCCTTATATACTAGGGGACAGGGGTACAAGGTAAGAGTCCCAGCCGGATACGGCCAAGGGATCTCCTCTTAGAGATATAATTTACCCGACTAGGACTGTATAATCCTTGTTGTATAAGGCAAAGTTTGCTGGGTGCTACTATATCTCTAATTACAAGACTAGGCCCATCCTCTATCCGAGTGACCCATATGCTTGTGATGAGGTACCCAGGGCCCATGGCCTCCACACTAGGATTCCTACCTTGTAACCTTGCCTCCTCAGTATATAAGGAAAGGCAAGGAGCCCCTGGGGTAGAAAGAGAGAACGATACACAACCAATCTCACCTGAGAAACCTCAAAGGCAATACACAATAGCTGGAAGTAGGGTATTACCTTATCTTGAGGGTCTGAACCAGGATAAATTCGTTTTGTGTTCCTTTACATCCATCAAGTTTAGGTCTTGCGAATAGTCCCATATAATTATTGCCAATACAAAGCATCGACAAGCACCAACACCTCAAATTGAGGCCATTGTGCAACAAAGCATAGTGACTCAGAATGAAGTAACAACAGATGTGAATTTTGATGACACACCTTTTGTTGAGAATACTAATATTGAGAACACTAATGATTTAAATACCAATGCACAACAAACTTCTGAGGCACATAATGAAGAAATTCCACATGAATCTCCTCAACAAATAGTGACCAATAATGAACCACTTAGAAGGTCACAACGAGAGAGAAGGTCTGCTATCCCAAATTATTATGAGGTTTATTTAGGTGAAGATATTGGGAAAGTAAATGATCCCACCTCATTCAAAGAAGCGATGATGAGTGATCATTCATCCAAGTGGCTTGAGGCTATGGAAGACAAACTAAGATCCATGAGTCATAATGGAGTCTAGGACTTAGTATAAATTCCCAAAGGAGCAAAAACAGTAGGTTGTAAGTGGGTCTACAATACTAAGCTTGACTCTAAAGGGAATATCGAAAGGTTCAAGGCAAGGCTTGTGGCTAAGGTTTTTCACAGAGAGAGGGAATAGATTATAATGAAACATTTTTTCCTGTCTCTAAGAAAGATTCGTTTAGAATTGTCATGGCACTTGTTGCTCATTTTAACTTAGAATTCCATCAGATGGATGTTAAAACTGCATTCCTTAACGGTGAGTTGCATGAGAATGTATACATGGCACAACCCGAGGGTTTTGCTATGGAAGGCAAGGAATATCTGGCTTGTAGACTTAAGAAATCTATCTATGGACTTAAACAAGCGTCTAGACAATGGTATCTTAAATTCGATGAAATAATTAAGAAGTTCGGATTTAAGGAGAATGAGGTGGATAATTGTATTTATATTAAGACTAAGGGTGGAAAATTTACAATACTAGTACTCTATGTGGATGACATCCTATTAGCAAGCAGTGATAGTAATATGCTGCAAGAGACAAAGGGATTCTTATCATCCAATTTTGATATGAAGGATCTCAGTGAGGCAAATTACGTATTAGGCAACATTGAAATACACCGAGACAGGTCTAACGGAGTATTAGGATTGTCTCAGAAAGCTTACATTAGCAGAGTATTAGAAATATATAATATGAGTAAAAGCTCTGCAACACCTGCTCCAAAGTTAAAGGGGATAAATTTGGACTATTCCAAAGCCCAAGAAATAAGTTAGAATCAGATTAGATGAAACTAGTACCATATGCTTCAGCTATCGGAAGCTTAATGTATGCTCAAGTCTGTATGCGTCCAGACTTAGCATTTGTTATAGGGATGCTTAGCAAATTTCAGTCAAATCCAGGTTTAGACCACTGGAAGGCTATAAAGAAAGTTTTACGTTATTTGCAAGGCACTAAGTGTTACATGCTCACATATAGGAAGTCTGATAAGCTTGAAGTCCTAGGCTACTCAGGCGCTGATTCTGCTGGGTGCATAGACACTAAGAAGTCGACATCAGTTTATGTTTTCACCCTTACAGAAGGAGCAATCTCATGGAAAAGCTCCAAACAAACACTAAATGCATCGTCGACAATGCAGGCAGAATTTGTGGCATGTTATGAAGCTACAAGGTGGCCGTATGGTTTAAGAACTTCATTTCTAGACTGAGAGTGGTTGACAGCATTAAAAAAACCACTCATAGTATACTACGACAATTAGGCCGCAGTATTCTATTCGAGTAACAACAAGTCAACATTAAGTATCATGTTGTAAATGACAGAATCCAGGATCAAACGATTAATATTAAGCATATTAGTACTAGGTCAATGCTCGCGGATCCGCTAACCAAAGGCTTACCTCCCAACTTATTTAAAGATCATATAGCCGGCATGGGAATAATTGAATGCCTTTGAAACAATGATTCTGGATATAGGGGCATTAATCTCAACTTACTCTCATTAAGAATTAGATAGAGTTCTTTTAAAGTCCTATAGTGAACTATAGGTACCGGAGTCTTGGTAGTGAAAGACTTACTATCCTGACGTGTTGCTTTAGGTAACTATTCTACTTTGAAAGAATTCATCAGCCTCAAGATCAGGGGGAGAATGTTGGGAAAATTTCGACTCTCTCGGCATGGAAACCAGGAGGTGATCATGGCATGGAAAGTTCAACCCTTGCGCATGCATGATCACAGCGATTCTATCGCCTTCCATTTAAACTACGTGTGATGATCAAAAGTGCGCCAAAACCTTCCTTTTGGAGCAGCCACCGATTCCCTCGGTGCAAAATTAAAAGGGGAGGCCAGCCCGTGAGATATATGCCGATCTCTCTCACGGTTCCTTTCTCCCCGAAAATCCTAAAACCCTAGCCGATCCTTAGAGCACTGAAAGGGAAGAGAAGGGCCATCCCTAGGCAGTGTAGATGGCGACCGGAGGGACTCCGCTAGCTCACCAGTACCACTACTACATCTACGATGAATGCCGGTGCAGTTCGAGGAACCTCGTCCTCTACATCCACACCGAACTTCGCCAAGGAACTCGAGCAAATCGTAATGGCTTTGTCACATGCCGGTCAGTTACCCTAACTTCCGCATTATGTGATCAAGGATAGTGTGGAGGCCATGGGCCCCGGGTACCTCATCACAAGCATATAGACCACTCGGATAGAGGATGGGCCTAGCCTTATAATTAGAGATATAGTAGCACCCGGCATACTTTGCCTTGTACGATTAGGAATATACAGTTCTAGTCGGGTAAATTGTATCTCTAAGAGGAGATCCCTTGGCCGTATCCGGCTGGGACTCCTACCTTGTACCCCTGTCCCCCAGTATATAAGGGGAGGCAGGGCGCCCCCTGAGGGCAGAAGATCATAGATCAATACAAATCCTCAAAGGAATAATATCACAACTGGACGTAGGGTATTACCTCACATTAAGGGCCTGAACCAGTATAAATCTCCTCGTGTTCCTTTGCAATCCACCGAGTTTCCATCCGCCGGGTAGCCCCATATTCATATTGCCAGTGTAAAACATCGATAGTTGGCGTGCCAGGTAGGGGCTCCGGTGAGTTTTACATCTACAAGCTCGATAGATCCTGCAACTAGAGTCGATGGTGGCAAATTCTCCCCTAAAGATACAATGACATTCGGAAGCCTTGACTTCGTCGCCGACATGTTTGGCAATCTCACCTTGGCCGACGCAGATCCAATCCAACCGGTCGAGGAACCAGCCGACTCCACGCCAGTCGGCCCACAAGACGCTACAGCCACCCTCGTCGATTTGCTGCGGTGATCTACCACCTTGCCAGGTCTCGGGACAACTCTCTCCTTCGGCATCCGACTCGCGCTTGGCCTCGAGCCGGCCCGGGTCGGGCTAGGAGGGGAAGAGATCGTCAATCTCCCTTGCAGACCTGGCGACGCCGCGGATCTACATCCCATGCTTCTGACCCGATCCTCTAGGCTTCAGTTTGGACGTGACTCCGAGCCACTCCAGATTGGATCTAGGCAGGTCGGAGTCATCCTTACTCCAATCAACTACTCAGATTCTAACTCCAAGTTGAACAACGCTTCGAACACTGGTTCGGACACCAGTCTAGCAAGTTTCCTTCTGCCCCGCGAGATTTTCATGGCATCAACCCCCCCCCCCCCCGCCGGAGGTGCACCGAGTACAAGAGGAGGCATGCCGACTACGGCAACAGAAGGAGGCTGACCGCGAGGCTCGCAACGACGAGCTACGCAAGGCTGGGCGAACCGCTCAGCAGCAAATCCTCCAGACTAGAGTCAGCGACCACGACGTCTTCGTCACGCCACAACAGAACGTCGTGGCCGCTACAACCTTCCTAGATACACTCCAGCTCGGGCCTGATCACCAGGCCACCCCGACTATCTCCAAGATTAAAGCCATGATCACAGCTGCCGCATGTCAGCAGCACCAGCAGTCGGGTGAAACACTTATACCGACCAATCGGCCGGGTTCTCCAGCGGCAATTTCATCCACATCAGCGCCACACCAGGCGATCGGCTCAAGTCAGCCACACGAGGAGTCGCGGCAAACATCACTCGGCAACACCACCAACAACAATCGGCGGCGTCATCAGAACAATCGTCGGTTCAAGCAGGACCTCCGAGTTCATCTACAACGCGACCTCCGACAAGACATTAATGCTCGGCGCCGTCAACGCGAAGAGGATGAGCGCCACCGACTGGAGGAAAAGAACGAGCACTTCGGCCTCTACCACGAGCGGTTCAACCGCCGCGATCAGAGCCGGAGCCCTCACAAAGATGAAGGCGTTCCAGCATTCACCCACGAGCTACAGGACGTCGACTGGCCGTCGGGCTTCAAGCCTACAGGAATCAAGAAATACGACGGCAAAACCAACCCCGAATCCTGGCTCACCATATATACTCTAGCAATCCGAGCTACTGGAGGTGACCACAAAGCCATGGCTAACTACCTTCCGGTCGCCCTGGCCGACTCAGCGAGGACATGGCTAACAGGGCTCCCAAGGCGATCGATCGGTTCCTGGGGAGAACTTAGGGAGCGGTTCATCACAAACTTCCAGGGGACCTACAAGAAGCCGTCTTCCGAGCACGATTTATACCAACTACACTAGAGGAAGAACGAGTCTCTGCGCAAATTTATCAAGAGGTTCTCCGAGAAGCACAACCAAATCCCAATGATCAAGCACGAGGTCGTCATCGCCGCCTTCCGCAAGGGAGTAAAGGACGCCCCTTTCATTGCGAAATTCACTCGGAAGCCTCCAGCTACTATCAGAGCTCTCTTCGATATGGCAAATAAATACGCCAACTCGGCCGAGGCGGTCACAGAGGCCCTCGACGAGAAGAAAGAGTCCCGGCAAAAATACCAAAAGGCAAAAGCTGACAACGAGCCATCATAGAACAAGTCCGGTAACCGCAAGAGGAAGTGGGACAGCGAGGTGGCCAATGTGGAGCACACTCGGTCGTGGCCCCCACGGAACAACGACTACCAGAAAGTCATGAATGGGCCTTGCCCCTTCCACCCCAAGGGCAAGCACGCGGCCAAAGACTGCTTCATGCTCAAGAAGTTTGCTTCCGAGCAGGCTTCATCATCTAGGGCCAACGAGGACAAAGACAAGCCAGACTCGGGCCCAGCCGACGATTTTCAGGATCCCCAAACCGAGCTCAACCACATCTTCGGAGGGCCGTCTGCATACGAGTCCAAGCGGAAGCAGAAGCTAACAGCACGCGACGTCAACGTGGTCTCTACAACAGACGCCCCCAATATTTGTGTTGGTCAGAAACACCCATCACCTTCGACCGCGCAGATCACCCCGATCGGGTCTCACACCCGGGGCGCTACCCACTCGTCCTGGACCCGGTCATCAAGAATATCAAGCTGAAGAAGGCCCTCATAGATGGAGGCAGCGCACTCAATATCCTCTTCGCCAAGACCCTGGATGAGATGAAAATCCCTCGTTCAAAACTGCAGCCGGGTATTGCGCCCTTCCACGGGATAATTCCCAGCCTGTCTTCAACACCCCTCACGCAGACTACCTTGCCAGTCACTTTCGGCACGCGGGATAACTTTCGCATAGAAAACATCTTGTGGGAGCCATGGGCCCCGGGTACCTCATTACCAGCACATGGGCCACTCGGATAGAGGATGGGCCAGATCATGTAATTAGAGATAAGATAGCACCCGGCAGGCTGTACCTTGTACAATAAGGAAACCTAGTCTTAGTCGGATAGGATTCTATCTCTAAGAAGGAAGTCCCTTGGTCGTATCCGACTGGGATCCTTACCATGTACCCCTGTCCCCTAGTATATAAAGGGAGGCAGGGCGCCCCATGAGGGCAGACCAGATCATTGATCGCAAAACCACCTCAGAGGAATAACACCTCAACTGGACGTAGGGTATTACCTCACATCGAGGGCCTGAACCAGTATAATTCTCCCGTGTTCCTCTGCAATCCACCGAATTCCACGTCGCCGAGTAGCCCCATAGTATTATTGCCGGTGCAAAGCATCGACAGTTGGCGCACCAGGTAGGGGCCCGGCGAATTCTTCATCAACAGATTCGATGGATCCCATCAACGGAGTCAAGGGCAACAAGTTCTCCAATGGAGACACCATCACCTTCGGGAGCCTTGATTTCATCGCCGATCAACTCGGCAACCTTTCCTTGGCTGAGGCAGATCCGATCTTGCCAGCTGAGGAGCTAGCCGGCGTTGCGCCAGTCAGCCCTAGGGACGTCGCCATCTCCTTCGACGATCTACTACGACAGTCCCTCACATCGCCGGACATCGGGACAACTCTCTCCTTCGGCGTCCAACTCGCGCTAGGCCTTGAGCCAGCGCGGGTTAGGCCGAGAGGGGGAGAGATCGTCAATCTCCCGTACGGATTCGGCGACGCTGTGCATCTACAACCCGCACAGCAGACCCGACCTCCAGCGATTCAGTTTGGACACGGTCATGAACCGTTTCAGATTGGATCTAGGGAGGTCGGAGTCGTCCTAGCTCCGATAAACTACTCGGAGTCCGACACTAAGTCGGATGGTGGTTCGAGCACCAACTCGGACTCTACCTTGGCAAGCTTCCTCCTCCCCCGCGAGATCTTCATGGCTTCAACGCCACCTTCCGAGGTGCGCCGACTGCAAGAGGAGCAGCAAGAGGAAGCGCGCCGACTACAACAACAAGAGGAGGCCAACCGACAAGCTCGCAATGACGGGCTTCGACAGGCTGGGCGAGCCACCCAGCAGCAGATCCTCCAAACCAAAGTCGGCGACCACGACGTCTTCGTCACGCCACAACAGAACGTTGTGGCCGCCGCAACTCTGCTGGACACGCTCCAGCTTGGGCCGGATCATCAGGCCACACCAACTATCGCCAAGATCAAGGCGATGATTACTGCTGCCGCCTGCCAGCAGCAAGAACAGTCAGGCAACACTCACATACCGACCCATCGGACGGGCTCTCCAGCGGCGGAGTCATCTGCATCAGCGCGACGTCGGGCGGCTGGCTCCACCCGGCAGCACGAAGAGTCCCGCCAAACAACGCTCGGCAACACCAACTACGACAACCGGCGGCGTCACCAATACGACCGCCGACCCAATCAAGACCTCCGAATGCGATTACAACGCGATCTTCGCCACACCCTAAGGGCCCGGCGCGAAGAACGCGAAGAGGATGAACGCCGCCGACTGGAGGATGAACACGAGCGCTTCGGTCTCCACTACGAACGGCTACACCGCCAAAACCGAAGCCCAAGTCCTCACGATAACGAAGGCATTCCAGCCTTTACTCGGGAGTTATAGGACGTCCGCTGGCCAGTCGGCTTTAAGCCTACCGAAATCGAAAAGTACGATGGCAAGACCAACCCAGAGTCCTGGCTCACCGTTTACGTCCTAGCAGTTCAAGCTGCTGGGGGCGACAGCAGAGCCATGGCTAACTACCTCCCAGTCGCATTAGCCGACTCGGCGAGGACATGGCTGACAGGCCTCCCAAGGCGGTCGATCGGTTCCTGGGGACAACTCAGGGAGCGGTTCATCGCTAACTTTCAGGGGACCTACGAGAGACCGGCTTCCGAGCACGACCTTTACCAGCTGCATCAGAAAAGGAACGAGTCTCTGCGTGAATTCATCAAAAGGTTTTCCGAGAAGCGCAATCAAATCCCAAGCATCAAAGACGAGGTCGTCATCGCCGCCTTCTGCAAGGGAGTAAAAGACGCCCCGCTCATCGCGAAGTTCACTCGGAAGCCACCATCCACTGTCCGGACTCTCTTCGACATGGCCAACAAATACGCCGACTCGGCTGAAGCCGTCGCTGAGGCCTTCGACGAGAAGAAGGAGCCCCGACAAAGAGACAGCAAGGCAAAAGCCGACAACGAGCCGTCTCAGAACAAGCCTGGCAGCCGCAAGCGGAAGTCGGACAACGAGGTGGCCAACATGGAGCGCAGTCGGTCGCGGCCCCAGCGGAACAACGACTATCAGAAAGTCATGAGCGGGCCTTGCCCCTTTCACCCCAAGGGCCGGCACGCGGCCAAGGACTGCCACATGCTCAAGAAGTTCGCCTTCGAGCAAGCTTCATCGTCTGGCGCCGACAAGGACAAGGACAAGCCAGACTCGGGTCCACCTGATGATTTCCAGGACCCCCAAGCCGAACTCAACCACATCTTCGGGGGGCCACTCGCGTATGAATCCAAGTGCAAGCAGAAGCTATCAGCGCGGGACGTTAACGCGGTCTCCACAACGGATACCCCCCAATACCTGCGCTGGTCAGAGATGGCCATCACCTTCAACCGCGCAGATCACCCAGATCAGGTTTCCCACCCGGGACGATACCCACTCGTCCTGGACCCGGTCGTCAGAAATATCAGGCTGAAGAAAACCCTCATCGACGGAGGCAGTGCGCTCAACATCCTGTTCGCCAAGACTTTGGACGAGATGAGAATTCCTCGTTCAGAACTACGGCCGAGCACCGCGCCCTTCCATGGGATAATTCCCGGCTTGTCATCAACCCCACTCGGGCAGATAACCTTGCCGGTGACCTTCGGCATGCGGGACAACTTCCGTACAGAAAACATCTGCTTCGAGGTCGCCGACTTCGAGACCGCGTATCACGCGATACTCGGACGACCGGCCCTCGCCAAATTCATGGCGATACCGCACTACACGTACATGGTGCTGAAGATGCCCGGGCCAGCAGGAGTCCTCTCCCTCCGCAGCGACGCTAAGCAAGCCTTCACCTGCGACAAGGAGAGCTGCGACCTGGCTCAAACACAAGAAGCGGCAGTCGGGCGCGACAGCATCCGGCAAGCCGCTACACCTGAAGTCGATCAAGATCCAGTTTCGGCGAAAAAAGCAGCGAAGTCGGGAATTTCAGCGGACTCTGACACGAAGAAGATCCCCCTGGACCCTTCCGACCCCTCCAAGACTGCCTTAGTCGGGACCGGACTCGACCCCAAATAGGAAGACGCGCTCGTCACCTTCCTCCAAGCCAACAAAGATATCTTCGCGTGGAAACTGTCTGACATGCCGGGCGTACCAAGGGAGGTGATCGAGCACGCCCTACACGTCAAGACAGACGCCAAGCCCGTCAAGCAACGGCTGCGGTGCTTCTCTCAAGACCGCAAGGACGCTATCCGGGAGGAAATTACCAAGCTCCTCGCAGCCGGGTTCATCAAGGAAGTCTACCACCTGGACTGGCTGGCAAACCCAGTTCTGGTTCGGAAGAAAAACGGTAAATGGCGCATGTGCGTCGACTACACCGACCTCAACAAAGCGTGCCCCAAGGACCCATTTGGTCTTCCCAGGATAGATCAGGTGGTTGACTCCACGTCGGGGTGCGACCTACTCAGTTTTCTCGACTGCTACACGGGATATCATCAAATTAGCTTGAGGGAACAAGACTGTTTAAAAACATCTTTCATCATGCCGTTTGGAGCGTATT
Organism: Oryza meyeriana var. granulata; assembly: GCA_003991445.1. Taxonomy (NCBI): domain Eukaryota; kingdom Viridiplantae; phylum Streptophyta; class Magnoliopsida; order Poales; family Poaceae; genus Oryza; species Oryza meyeriana. Next base: position 122,046 of record RYFJ01003559.1, on the reverse strand, counting down.
GCTATATCACAATGCCGTTCGGTCTGAAAAACGCAGGCGCAACCTACCAAAGGGCTATTCAGCGGTGTCTGCACACTCAGATCGGGCGCAACGTGGAAGCCTACGTCGACGATGTGGTGATCAAGTCCAAGTCCAGAAAAGACCTCATTGCCGACTTGGAAAAAACCTTCCAAAACCTTCGAAGATTCAAGATGAAGTTGAACCCGGACAAGTGCGCCTTCGGGGTGCCGTCTGGGAAGTTACTCGGCTTCATCGTCTCGCACCGCGGCATCGAGGCTAACCCGGAGAAAGTCAATGCCATCAAGAACATGGCGCCCCCGACCAACCTTAAAGACGTCCAGAAGCTGACAGGCTGCATGGCGGCACTCAGCCGGTTTATCTCCCGACTGGGCGAACGGGGCATGCCTTTCTTCAAGCTCCTCAAAAAGGCGGACACCTTTCAATGGACTCCGGAAGCCCAGCGAGCCTTCGAAGACTTCAAAGAATTCCTCACATCACCCCCTGTGCTGGCGTCACCCCTGCCCCAGGAACCACTAATGCTTTATCTGGCGGCAACAACACAGGTAGTCAGCACGGTGCTGGTAGTGGAGCGATCCGAACAGGGTCATCTTCAGAAAATACAATGGCCAATCTATTTTGTTAGCGAGGTCCTTGCCGACTCCAAAACAAGATAACCGCAGGTCCAGAAGCTGCTATACGGCCTACTCATCACAGTCCGAAAGCTGGTGCACTACTTTCAAGCACATCAAGTCACGGTGGTCACAGCGTTTCCACTCGGGGATGTCCTTCATAATCGCGAGGCCACTAGCCGGATCGCTAAATGGGCACTCGAGTTGATGGCGTTCGACATCACTTTCTAGCCACGGACAGCTATCAAATCTCAAGTTCTAGCCGACTTTGTGGCCGAGTGGACAGAAGTTCAACTCCCAACACCAACAACAAAGCTAGAATACTGACTTCGAGACCACGTACCACGCGATACTCGGACGACTGGCGCTCGCCAAATTCATGGCGATACCGCACTATACCTACATGGTGCTCAAAATGCCTGGGCCAGCGGGAGTCCTCTCCCTCCGCAGCGACGTCAAGCAAGCCTTCACCTGTGACAAGGAGAGCTGCGAGTTGGCTCAATCACAAGAGGCAGCAGTCGGACGCAACAGCATTCGGCAAGCCGCCACAACCGAAGTCGAGGATGATCAAGTTCCAGCCAAAAAAGCAGCGAAGTTGGGAATTTCAGCGGACTCTGACACGAAGAAGATCCCCCTGGACCCTTCCGACCCCTCCAAGACTGCTCTAGTCGAGAACCCCAAATAGGAAGGCTCGCTCGTCACCTTCCTCCAAGCCAACAAGGATATCTTCGCATGGAAACCGTCCGACATGTCGGGTGTACCAAGGGAGGTGATCGAGCATGCCCTCAACGTCAAGACAGACGCCAAGCCAGTCAAGCAATGGCTACGGCGCTTCGCCCAAGACTGTAAAGATGCTATCCGGGAGGAGATAACCAAGCTTCTCGCAGCTGGGTTCATCAAAGAGGTTTATCACCCAGATTGGCTAGCAAACCCAGTCCTGGTATGGAAGAAAAATGGTAAATGGCACTTGTGCATCGACTACACCGATCTCAACAAGGCGTGCCCCAAGGATCCATTTAGTCTACCCAGAATAGATCAGGTGGTGGATTCAACCGCAGGGTGCGAACTTCTCAGCTTTCTTGACTGTTACTCGAGATACCACCAAATCAGCCTCAAGGAGAAGGACTGCCTAAAGACGTCTTTTATCACGCCGTTTGGAGCGTACTGCTACATCACTATGCCGTTCGGTTTGTAAAACACTAGAGCTACGTATCAATGAGCCATTCAGCGGTGTCCACACACTCAGATCGGGCGCAACGTGGAGGCCTACGTTGACGACGTGGTGATCAAGACCAAATCCAAAAAAGACCTCATCGCTGACCTAGAAGAAACCTTCCAAAATCTTCGAAGATTCAATATGAAGTTGAACCCGGAAAAGTGCGCGTTCGGTGTGCCATCTGGAAAGCTACTTGACTTCATCGTCTCGCATCGCGACATCGAGGCCAACCCGGAGAAAGTCCACGCAATCATGAACATGGCACCCCCCAACTAGCCAGAACGACGTCCAGAAGCTAACAGGCTGCATGGCGGCACTCAGCCGGTTTATTTCCTAACTAGGCGAACGGGGCATCCCCTTTTTCAAGCTATTGAAGAAAGCAGACAATTTCCAATGGACTCCCAAAGCCCAGCAAGCCTTCGAAGACTTCAAAAAATTTCTCACATCACCACCCGTGTTGGCGTCACCAATGCCCCAAGAACCATTAATGCTGTATCTGGTGGCAACTACTCAGGTAGTCAGCACGGTGCTGGTGGTCGAGCAATCCGAACAGGGTCTCATACAGAAGATTCAACGGCCAGTCTACTTTTTCAGCGAGGTCCATGCTGACTCGAAGATGAGATATCCGTAGGTCCAGAAGCTGCTGTACGGCCTACTCATCACTGTCCAGAAGCTGGAGCATTATTTCCAAGCACATCAAGTCACGGTGGTCACATTGTATCCACTCAGGGACGTCCTGCATAATCGCGAGGCCACCGGCCGAGTCGCTAAATGGGCGCTTGAGTTGATGGCGTTCGACATCACCTTTCAGCCACAAACAGCTATCAAATCACAAGCTCTAGCCGACTTCATGGCCAAGTGGACAGAAGTTCAAATGCCTACATCAACAGCGAAGCTAGAGTACTGGACAATGTACTTCGACGGTTCTCTACAGATCGGTGGCGCCGGGGCCGGTGTCGTACTGACGTCCTCTACCAGCAAAAAACTCAAGTACGTTCTCCAGATCCACTTCCCGGCTTCCCACAGCGTCACCAAGTACGAGGCACTTATCCACGGGCTCCGCATTGCTATATCACTCGGCATCCACCGACTGGTTGTATGAGGAGATTCTCAACTCGTGGTCAACCAAGTCATGAAAGCCTGGACATGCCTCGATGACACAATGGCGGCATACTGTCAGGAAGTCTGGACGCTGAAAAACAAGTTCAACGGGCTGGAGATAACACATGTTGTCGGCGAAACGGGAATGGGGGTCCCACATACCCCGGGGACGCGTGGGTCTTCGGCCACATCAGCCCCTTGGGGGCCCATATTCTGCACCGGTGACGACCGGCTACGGCTGTTTTCCTGCCAAGAACCTGCGGCCCGAGTACTGCCCGGGCCCGGCTACGCCTTTCCCGGGCGCCCACATCCACCTCGGGCCCCGGGGCCTGAGGGCTTTCCTGGAACCAGGTCTCGCCCCCGTGCCCGGGGCCTCGGCTTCCGTCCCGGGGCGCTCCCCCAGGACACATTGATGGGGCTTCCCGTGCCCGGGTCTCGCCCCCGGGCCCGAGGCCCACAGCTCCTTTCTCGGGGCGCTTCCCTAGGACACATTGCTGGGACTTCCTGTGCCCGGGTCACGCCCTTTGCTCCCGGGGCCCGCAGGCTCGGTCCCCGGGTGCGTCCCCGGGCGCATCACTCTGGCATTCTCGGGCCCGGGGCGCGCTTCCCGTGCCCGAGGCTCGCAGCTTCGCTCCCGGGACCTGTCCCCGAGCATGAGCATGACTCGAGCGGATCAGCTCGCCAACTACCCGCATTAATGGTGAGGCGACGGAGCGTGTCGCCCCTGTCGCCTACTTGGCCACGCGTAGGTCTCCCATGGCAGCCCCCCGCAGGCCTGCTCTGCCACGCGTGGGCTTCTCATGATGGCCCCCTGTGGACACATGCCTGTGCAGTCAAAGACTTTTTGACTCTGGCAGCGGAGGCGCGCGCTGTCACATCTCCATACTCCAGCCGCCCACAGCAACCCGGCAGCATGCCGACCAGACCTGCAGCAGACCTACTCCAGCCGCCCTCAGCAGCCGAGCCAGGCGGCGACTAGACGTCCCTCCGGCGCGGCGCAGCAGGCAGCCGCGTGCGTGCGACAAGACAAATCATAGCTAGCTTTCTCTGTATACTTGGCACTGTGGACTCCCCTTGATCGATAAAAGGAGGATCCATGCCTACAACCGATAGCTCTGACTCGATCTCTGGCTCTAGCTCGCTCTCTTGCTACTGTTCGTCTTCTTCAGCTCGCTCTGTCTCTCTTTTGGGAAGGGAGGTCTAGCTCCAGAGCACCGCGGAGAACATCTTGTAACACCAAAACCACATTCATCTCCCACATAGAAAACACATACAGGAGTAGGGTATTACGCCTCCGCACGGCCCGAACCTGTCTACCTCCTCCTGTCTCCCTTGCGTGCCATCTCTGAGCCCGGGCCCCCGGCGCCCGAGCATCGATCATCACCCAGACGCCGCTGCCGTCTTGTGAACAAACTCCCCTGGCCGAACTCAAAAGGGGGGTCTCCAGACTCCCCGCGGTTGGAGTTTCCTCCTCCGACACATGTCCTATGACAATACAACGATGCTGCAGACGAATTGGCCAACATGGGATCTAAGCGAGAAGTGGTCCCAATAGGGATCTTTGTCGAGCAACTTATGGAGCCATCAATCAAGAAGAAACCAGTGCCAGAGCAGTTGGGAGGCGAACCTACCCCGGCAACAGATGAAGTACTGAACATATGTCAAGACTGGCAGACTCCTGTTCTCAAATTCCTCCTGGACGATGAACTCCTAGAAGATCGCAGTCAAGCCGAACAGATCAAACGTCGAAGCAAGAGTTTCATAGTCATCGAAGATGACCTGTACCAAAGAAGTGCATCCGGTGTCCTCATGCGCTGTGTCACCACCGAGGAGAGCAAGCAGATTCTGCAATCGATCCACTCGGGCATATGTGGCAACCGTGCCGTATCCAGGACGTTAGTCGGAAAAGCTTACCGGCAGGGATTTTTTGGGCCAATATTAGTAACAGCTGCTAAAGACATTGTTCGCACATGCGAGGGTTGCCAGTTCTACGCAAGACAAACCAATCTCCCAGCCCAAGAACTCCAAACAATCCCAATCTCTTGGCCCTTTGCAGTATGGTGGCTTGACATGGTCGGGCCCTTCAAGAAAGTGCCAGTAGGGTTCACACACTTGTTCGTCGTAGTGGATAAATTCACGAAGTGGATTGAGACAAAACCCATTGCTACCATAACAGCGGCACGGGCAAAGGACTTCATCATGAGTATATTATACCGATTCGGGGTCCCTAACCGCATCATCACGGACAACGGTACTCAGTTCACGAGCGGCATGTTTCAAGATTTCTGTGATGACTTCGGCATCAAGATCTGCTATGCGTCTGTGGCACACCCGCGGAGCAATGGGCAGGTTGAACGCGCCAATGGTATGGTCTTACAAGGTATCAAGGCCAGAATATTCGACTGACTACAACCATATGCGGGCCGGTGGGTACAAGGGCTCCCATCTGTTCTCTGGTCTCTCAGAACCACGGTTAGTCGAGCAACAGGGCAATCTTCTTTCTTTCTGGTTTACGGTGCCGAGGCTATGCTACCAACTGAGTTAGAGTTCAGCTCTCCGTGAGTTCGGGCTTACTCAAAAGACACCTCAAATAATACCCGATTGGTCGAACTAGATCAGTTGGAAGAAGCAAGGGATATCGCAATAATCCAGTCGGCAAGATATCTTCAAGGCCTACGACGCTACCACAATCGCAATGTATGTGGCCACGCATTTTTGGTCAGAGATCTCGTCTTGAGAAAAATACAAACTACCAAAGACAGGCATAAACTATCCCCAATATGGGAAGGGCCGTTCATTATAACTGAGGTCACGCGGCTAGGCGCCTACCAACTGAAGACCAAAGACGGTGCCCTCATCAGCAACTCATGGAATATAGAACAGCTACGTCGTTTCTATACTTGAGTTTTATACTTTTTCATGTGTATAGATTTCTCCGACTCACTACGCCGCTTGTTTCAACCGAGTAGTGAGTCGGGGACTGCATGTATTATATGTGCTTTGTCAATAATATACGAGCCTGTTTTACTAAAATTATGAAGTTTTGCAACGACTTTGTTATATTTGCCTGAGTACAGCTTTCTGCGGTGAACGATTTTATTAAGTTCCTATAGACCAACTCGGCGCAGATTATATAGTCGGGTAAAGCTAATGACAACTAAGTAATAATTCAGAGCTTGACGGCATTGCACATGTATTTACACATGTCTTTACAAAAATTTATATACACCGACTACATGATGGACTGTTTTTACATACCCAGGTCTTGGGTGATCACCTCTGCAGTCGGCCTCGCCTTGGCTATCAGCTCCAGCGTCTCCTCAGGTGTCGTCTCCTCGGTGAATCCCTCTCCGATGGCTTCAATGTCTGCCCTGGGGTAGATGGACTTGGTCATCGCCAGGGTTTGGGCCACACCAACAATAGTACGCTCATCCGAGTACCTCTTCAGGATACTCGGTGCTTCGTTAAGGCGCGCCTGCACCTGAGACACCGTGTTGGAGCTGGTTCCCACATGACGAGGATCCATCACGTCAAGGAGCCCTTTCACAGACTCGGCAAGGATCTCCCGTGACTCCTTGACGACCTTTATCTCCTCTGCAAAAGCCTAGAATTAGATTTGGGCATTGGCTCTAGCAGCTGCCCGGGTTCACCAACAAGTAAACTTGTCAAGCAAACTGCAGACGAAATACTTAATGGATTGGTTAAGATCATTGTCAGTGCAGAGACTTACTTTCGTAGTCGGCCTCCCACTTGGCTTTGGCCTTCTCTAGTTCAACCTTTTCCTTCTCGAGCTTGGCGTTGGCCTTCTTCAAGTCGGCCTTCTCTTTCTCAAGTTCAGCCTTGGCCCTTGTCAAGTCGGCCTTGTCTTTTTCAAGCCCGGCCTTGGCTTTCTCGGCTCCTTTAGCTGGACGTCTCCCTCTGTTCGGGTCTTCAGCTCGGCTTCGAGGGCTGCACATCGGAATAGTCAACCACTCAACATGGCAGTCAAGACACAACTGGGCAGTCGGAAAACAACACAGCTGGAGAAATATACCAAGGGATCAGTCAGGGAGACGTTCGAGAGACTTACTTCCAATCTTCTTAGCTTGGTCCCAATTTTCGTTCCTGAGCTGATTAAAGGCTTCCCTCAGCCAAGATTCCCTCTCCTGGCTACGCCCTTCCACTTCAGCTTTTAAAGCCCGGAGCTGGGGGGCAACCCGGGTCAGGACCTCGTTCATCCTCTCCGAGTGGTCAACCATTTTCTGCTCGGGGAGAAACAGTGCGAAGCGGAGTCAAGCGTCAGAACACTCGTGCAAGGAGGACTACCAAGATTCCAATACGACGAAATTCATACCTTAATCCCCTGGGACACGGCGATTGCAGCGCGAAGCAAGTCTTCACGCTCCTTCTTTGCCGCAACCTCGTCATGCTTGTAACTCCTCACAGTTCCGTCGGGGGCCGTCCAGCAGAATGTCCTTAGGAACTTGCGGGGAGGGGCTTCGAGCCTGGGGAGATCCGGCCTTTCTGAAGACGGTGACGATGACGACGACGACGGCGACAAAGATGGTGACAGGGTCCTGGCCCTCATATCGGTAGCCTCTGAGGCCTCGGGTGCTGGCTCAGGGGCTGGAGCGACAGCTTCAACAACCGCCCCTTGGTTGGCTGGTGTCGGCGGCCGTGCAGTCAGGGCGGTCTCAGTTTCTACAACTGGGACCATCACCGGCTCAGCAAGTGTGCTCGCTGGCGCTGGCTCAGCTGGGGCTGGCTCGACAATGGGGGTAGCCGGAGCGGTCTCCTTGAGATCAATGTCGGCCCGCTTTCTACATAACGAGTCAAACATCAATATGCTACCATGCTGAACAAGATTTTCAGAAGACCCAGAGCAACCTACCTCTTGGAGAACTTAAGCCTCTGTCCGAGGGATCCGGAGATTGGCACTGGAGGGCCGCGGGCTATCGCGCCTGAGGACACGGTAGTCGGCGGCAGTGTTTCTATCCTAGTCGGCCCCACTCGCGGTGTGGCCGGCTGGGGTCCCCGGGTACTCGGCGGCGTCATTCTTGGGCTCGATGTTACTGAGCCTGGCAGTACTGGACTTGGCCTTGTACTCGACGGCACTCGTATTGGGCTTGATGATGCTGAGCTCGACTGTGCTAGTCCCGGTCTAGGACTCGGTGGCCTGGGGGCTGTACCGGCAGTGTCTTTTATCTTCAGACTCCCGGCTGCGGCACTCGGCCTCATAACCTTCTTCTTGCCCAGATCTACAACAGGTCTCTTCCCCGCTCTCTTGGAGTCGGGCTGGGCAACAGAAGGACTTCTCGGCCTCTTCTTCGATTTCGCGGCCAATAGTGGACGGGAGTCATCATCAAACTCCTTACATGACTACAAGTGGTTGAACAACATACATCACATCATGCTGAGTAATCATGGATATGCATCTACAGGCATTCATCACAGATGAGTGGCAAAGATTACCTCTGGACGAGGCCGTTTTCGGCTATAAGCCGCGACAGAGCGCTCTGCATCTTTAGTTTCAACTACGCCACTGGAGAAATAACTGAACAGCACTTCGTTACTTTGTGGCTTGCCATCCAAATCTTGGCTTTCCCGATCTGGATCATCTCTTTCCCGATAATCCCAGCAAAATTGGCTTCTCAATTTCAACGGCTGGATACGTCGGGTCAGGAAACGCCTGGCTACCCAGGGCCCGGTCAGACCGGCACGCCTCAGCTTCTCCAATCTTTCAAGCAACTGATGCACCTAGCCCATCTCCTCAAAAGTTGGCACTGATGACCAATTGGACGAGACTGCTAGAGGAGAACCAGTAAATAGAGGCAAAGAAGGTTCCAGATCAGAACAGTAGAACCACTCCTTATGCCAATCTTTCAAGGAGGATTTCAAAGGAAGATTGATATAGATTCTCTTCATTTCACTCCGGAGCTGGATACCCACCCCTCCAATCACCTGGACCTTGCTCTTGGAGGGATGGGGCTTGATGTGGAACAAATGCCTGAAGAAGTTCTGATGGGGTTCCACACCCAAGAAACACTCGCAAAGAGTTACAAAAATAGAAATCTGCAAGACTGAGTTGGGAATCAAGTTCACCAACTCCAATCCGTAGAAGGCAAGAAGACGGCGGAGAAAGTCGGAAAATGGAAGAAATAGACCTCGGTCGAAAAAAGAGACAAAAACAACCGTCTCATTGGCTTGGGGCTCCGGAGCCGATTCACCTTCTGCCGAGCGCCAATGGATGATATCGCGACTATGCAGCCGCAGAGACTTCTCCAAGTTCTCCAGCTTGGACCGACCGCAGTCCGAAGTCGGCCACGCCTCATCCGACGCCCCCACCAAATTTGAAGCCCTCGGTATGGTTGGGGATGAGGAAATTTGGGGGAAAGGTCGTTGGGGGCTTGGAATGGACGAAGGAAGGCGGAATCACCCGAGTTCTAGTGGGGAAGAGCAAACAATGGCGAACTCTAGCGGAGCGGGAGGTGAAATTTCGGCGCGAAAGCTAGAAGACGAAACTATTGGTGGATTGGAGAAGATGAAGGAATTTTTTCTCTCTCTCCCCGCCTTTTGTAGAGCCGTTTCCGATTCGTGGGCTTGGGCTTATGCAGTCAGTACCGGGCCACCAAAATATGAGTTTCTACAGTAGCACGCTCAATATGGGCCGCTCGCTGGCTGTGTTAAAATCGTATTGCTGGTACTACTAACAGGAATCGATGAGGTAAATAAATATGCTTCATGAAGGCCTAATTGCTGAACACATTTGTTTGGGTATCTGTCTTATCCAGCAGGTATTGAGGATATATCTTTATAAGGATCACCAGCTAGTCTTCATCAAAATTGGGGATGCAGGTATCTCTCAAGTACACCTGACCACACAATGGATTTAATTTCATAAAGTGGTACTCGGCCTACATGCTTGGCCAACAGTTGCCATGGGCAATATTATTCTAGCCAACATGACGCTGAAGAGTCTAGCTTCCGAGTAGTGCACTACTCGGGAAGGACTATAAATATTTCTTCTAGCTGACATGATGCTGAGGAGTCTAACTTCTGAGTGAGACACCACTCGGAAAAGACTATAAACACCCCTTCCAGCTGATATGAAACTGAAGAGTCCCATATACGAGTGGCATGCTACTCGACAAAGACTATAAATCATATTCCGGTTGACATGATACCGAAGAGTCTCATATACCAGTAGTATACTACTTGGAAAAGACTGCAAGGTTAAAAATCTTTGACTTTATGTTTAATTGTTTTTACAATTAAGCACAAAGTCGGGGGCAACACCTAATAGGTGCGCCTATTCGACGCATACTATTCATACTTCTACATGGAGCCCTTCATAGCCTCGCTGTCAGCTGACATGAAGCAGGACTCGGGAAGAAGACGCACTCGGACAAAGAGTACTCGGGAGCAATGCACTCAGGCAATCTTCACCGTGGAGGATGAGCACTTGGCATCAGCTGTAACTCAACTATGAAGGTCTTAGGGGCTGTTGTGGAGGCCATAGGCCCCGGGTACCTCATCACAAGCATATGGACCACTCAGATAGAGGATGGGCCTAGCCTTGTAATTAGAGATATAGTAGCATCCGGCAGACTTTGTCTTGTATGATAAGGAATATACAGTCCTAGTCGGGTAAATTGTATCTCTAAGAGGAGATCCCTTGGCCGTATCCGGCTGGGACTCCTACCTTATACCCCTGTCCCCCAGTATATAAGGGGAGGCAGGGCGCCTCCTGAGGGCAGAAGATCATAGATCAACACAAATCCTCAAAGAAATAACATCACAACTGGACGTAGGGTATTACCTCACATTGAGGGCCTGAACCAGTATAAATCTCCCCGTGTTCCTTTGCAATCCACTGAGGTTCCATCCGCCGGGTAGCCCCATATTCATATTGTCGGTGTAAAACATCGACAAATATGCTAAACATTTAAATTTTAGTAGATTGCATAATCTACAGGTTACAGTAATTATCGTACAATTACAGTGTTGGACAGAATCTCACTCCAGCCGGTGAATTAACCACACGTCCACATTGAACACTTCTTTTACAATTAAAATGTGGTCTACACAAAGCATCCAAGCTTGTTAAGTACTACTCTCTCTGTCCAAAATATAATAACTTCTACAGTTTAAATTTTATCCCAAATATAATAACCTAGTACTTATAAAAGTTAAATTTTATTACTAAACTACTCATATTACCCTTTGACTTTATTATCATCCTAACTAGCCCGGATCTACACCTTACTCACCCCAAGAAGACAAACAAATCATTTTATCCCTCTCCATAATAACCATGCTAATGGCTAAAACTTGCTATATTTGGGATGGAGTAGAACCAACTTTTTTTACCACAAAAGGACCCCAATGTTTAGTGGTAGTGGGAACTTGATGTGCAGCAGGGATCCGTGTAAAATAAATAGGGACGGCCTATAGAACATTTAATAAAAAAAAACTCTTGTCCCCTGCCTCCTCACGTCTTAGTCATTGTTTGACAGCTAGGACTGCATCATCATTTGTAGAGAACAGTAACCTTACCCCTCATTCCCTTCTTCTTTTTTCCCTTGTGACCGGCTAGATGAGCTTGCCGGCGCTAGCAAGGCCCGGCTGCTCGGCCGGCCTCCTCTTCCTCTCTCTTTCTCCTTCGAGCGGCGGCGAGGTGCCCTCGCCTCGTTGTCTTCCTCATCTCCGGTGGCATCCTCGTCACTGGAGATGCCACCATCGCCCTGCCTCCTAACTAGTCGGGATCCCACACCCCCACTGCTAACACTGGTCCATTATCTACTGCTGAACACGCACGTTCTGCCATTGGGCTGCTGCCTCCCAATGCCATCCTTCTAAGCCCAGTGAAAATTCCCCCTCTTCCTCCTTCTCCACCCCTTTCCACCTGACCCTAACCCCAAACCCTAAGCCCTAATTGGTCGAGCCGTCGTCGCTTGCCGGAGCTACTATGATTCGCCTAGTTAGAGGAGGAGCCTAACACAAATCCTAGCGTGGATTTGACAACGAAGAATCTGGAAAAAAAATCCCTGCAGAAAATCTGTCGAAGGAAGGTCAGCAAATCGGAAATAAATATAATTGACGGAATGTTGTTTATTAGGAAGAATCAGTTTGGGCATTCGTATATTTAGCCACATAGATGACCACACGGGACAAAGCCACTTTGTTCATCTGGTCAGCGCCGGTACTCGTCCAACGCGATGCCTTTACGGAGTTCAGCGAGTGGGGCCCGCTGCGCGGACGGACGACAATGTTCGAAGGCTTTATTCGCTCACGGCAGCCATTTGATTCCCACGACCGCATCATTTCCAGTTTTCCACCCACAAAAAAGAGAGTTACAGCACCCATTTATTTTTTAGTGAGGAGAAAACAAGAACCACACAAAAACAATATAAACATTTCTCGCCTCCTTTTTCTCGGGACAAACAATTACTGCTCCTTTCGTAAAAAAAATACTATATTCCCTCCAAAAACTCTTCATTCAAATTCCCTTTCGTCTTAGCTCACCATCTTTCCACTCCTCCACCACCTCTTATTTAATGACAATCATCTATGTTATTTCTCTTTACTATTAATTTGTCTTTTAAATATTATAATTGTATTCTTTCTTGGACGGAGATTGTAATATTGATTTGGTGAATATTTTTTAGTTTTGACTTTCAATTAACAAGCTTTGTACGATTAGTTCTTCTCAAAGTTACAATTTATGTAGCACAGTGTGGTCTCTTAAATTCTAACAAGGAATGCTTTACTAATATTCTGCATGTAGGTATTTGCCTTACAATGAAACGGCCAAAATTAAACCATCGTTTATCAGAACTGACATCTAGTTTCTATTTTTGGACCAAGAGCAAAAGTGGGTATCAGGTTCTTTTGAAAGCCGTCTTGTCATTGTAAGAGGGAGAAATTAGCAAAATTCCTGAGCAATAATCTGACAGAAAATGGTTTTGAAACAAGGCCTTGAAACAAAAGGTTTCCTTCTTGCTTCTCAAAGCATCTACCTCATGCTCACTGTGCTGTTGGAGAGACAAGGGTCAAAGGTGGTTGAAGGTGATAGGGTTAATGCACGAACGCCCTCGTGCCCACGCGAATGCCCTCGTGCACGCGCGCATGCCTGATTCCAATTTGATTTGGGGTTAGGGTGAGATTGGGGGAATAGGGCGCTAGAGAGGGTGCAGTGGGGGATATTCGGGGCTTAGAGGGACGGCCAAGAAAGTGGCTGACCGATAGTTGGCGGCAGAGATAGATGGGCAGTGAAGCGCTAATGGTGGTGTCAGTCACGGGGATGGAGGAGGACGGTGGATGGGGTCAGCAACATTGGCGAGAGAGACCTTGTGGTTGGGAGGTGGGTGGCGGCACCATGAACCACCAGAGATAGGGGATGAGAGGTGGGACAGAAGAATGGTGCCGACAACTACTTAGGTTGTGCAGGGTAAAGGGAGGCTGTGAGGAAGGGCAGCACGACGACAGTGCAGCCGTTGAAGGAGGAAGAGGTGATGGCAACGGGGTGCCCGATCTTCCGTTAGGTAAGGATAACTCTCGATTTGGTGGAGAATTGACACTCACGATCCGGCTTCTGATTACCAAGACCCGAACCCTGCAATCGTTGCACCACGTCTCTGTCACGCCCAGAATTTCCATCCAAAATTCTGGACTTTTATTGTGTGTAAATCCTCGTCCAGAAATCAACCGAGGCACACATGACAAAATTGATAATCAAAGTAATTGTTTACATAGCGTAAGCATTTATTACAGAGGTGAATGGTACCTCTCAAAATAATAAGGTTCTAACAGCGGATAAATAAATAACAGCGTGACGATTCCCACTCCACGCTCTTGACCGGGCTCCTGCTCAGTCCTCCAAGTAGTCATCTTCACTGTAGTCCTCCTCTGAATGATGATTGTTGATTGCAAAGTGAGTACATAAAATACTCTGCAAGCCACACAGCAAATATGCAAGTGCACGGGATAACAAAGGAGGGCATTATATGGCTCAAGTTTGCGTAAAAGCAAGTAATAAAATATTTGAGAGAGATAAAAACATTAATTAAATAGCAATATTGATCAACACTATACCGCTCACCAAAACGGTATAGGCACAACCACTCCAACCTGAAGCTACGCATGTTCCACTGTTCAACGATCAAGTTTTATATGATGTAGGACTAATCACAGAAAACATTGCTAGGCCGCTCATTAACCGCGAGCACGCCTATTAGAATAGTTTTACTCTGGCCAGAGGTGTACCAATTTACCCACAAGACACAACTCCACAGCACATCACTGTGCCCCTTGATACCACCACGGTACCTCGGAAAGGAATTGTGATAGGATCCTCCATGTAATCCGCACAACAAGGGAGCCACCCGCTAGACCACCAGTCTCAGGTAGGATTGATCAGATACCTCGGCTGGGAGACGGCCCAACGCCCAAGACATGGACTTATTGACGCAGCCATGGTGGTCTTATTGACACAGCCACAACACACCATGGTGGACCCCGGTTGAACGTACTACACTTTGGTTCCCACTATTACCCATACTAGCTTGTGGTTAGCACGAGTGTTGCTTCGCAACGGATAGTCCGCGAACCGATCCTTAATTGTCATGAGCACCGCTAGCAACATTCCAACCCCGGTGCTCACAACCCATATTTTATTCAAATTTTAGTGAACCATTAAAATGTCCTCGTACGACCACTGCCGTAAATGGAACATCATTTCATGTGATTGGATAGTAGTATAGAAATTATTATGACAACCCATAAGTTATTCTATTATTAGCTAGGCATGGCTAAGCAGAGTCCTAGAGTTATTCTAGCTAACCAGTAAATAAAGGTAGCTAGTCAAAATTATCCCATAGGCACAATGTCAAGTGATCAAATCAAAGGGGCCATAAACAAAGGTTAGGGTTTCCCTGTCCCGATGACATTCCAAAATAAATGCAGCGTTGAAGGAAAACATAGCTTTAATCATAGGAACAATCCACAACTATAAGGCCGCGCAGTTTTCGCGGCCTCTCGCGATGTCCACGTCGTTTTCTACTGTTGGCTATTTTGTAAAAGGGTCCTTGACTATATACAGAATATCGAATATGCCCTTCCATCAGCTGACAGTCCGTTGTCTTTGTTTGGCAAGGACCCATATCTTTTCATGAAATATAATACGAAGAAGACAAAATTCCATTTATAGGGATAGTGCTATAAACATCAAAATTATAGGGATGTTTTCGTAAAGTAGGATATGCAGTGTATGGTTCGGATCTTCTGGCTGTCGATGTAGCCTAGCGCCAAGCCGGTCGCCGATTGCTGCAGGGCCTGAACTAGCACGCCGCACAGCGCCAACGAAGCCACGCCAAAAAACACTGACCCCATGCCGCGCGTGAACATGTCTGCCCATTCCCACCATCCTCCGGCTCCACTCCACCCCCATCCGCGCCTCCGCCACAACCACAGCAGCATCTTCCATCCCCCAGCCTCTACCGGACGAGCTCCACCTCGTGGCTGACATCCGTCCCCCGTACAACCACATCCGCGTCGCCGACGTCTCACGCGGCGCCGCCGGCCACCCTCGCCGGCGCCCGCCTCCTCCTCCTCGACGCCCCCGGCAACATCTACTCCCTCTCCTTCCCTCGCTGCCCTCTCACCTCCACCTACTTCAACGTCTTCGCCACCCTCCCGCCCCTCCTCCTCCGCGCCTCCCTCGCCGTCCTCGGCTTCGGCGCGGGCTCCGCCGCCCGCGTCGTGCTCCACTTCTTCCCAAACCTCTCCGTCCACGGCTGGGAGATCGACCCCGCCGTGATCTCCGTCTCCCGCGATTTCTTCGGCCGTGCGGCGCTCGAGGAGGACCACGCCGACTGCCTCTTCGTCCGTGTCGGGGACACGCTCGAGGCCGAGGCGGTGCGCGGCGGCTTCAGCGGCGTGCTGGTGGACCTGTTCGCCAACGGGAGCGTGCTTCCTGAGCTCCAAAAAGCGGGCACATGGAGGCGGATAGGCAGGTTGGTGGTTCCCGGAGGGCGGGTCATGGTGAACTGCGGCGGGCCATGCGTGGAGGCGGAGGAGGAGGGGAGGGAGGGCGAGTCAGAAGAAAATTCTGCCGCCTAACCGCCATCCCAGTAATTTCGAAAATGCCCCTGGACCTTGACTCCTCGCCGGTCCCGCCGCACCACGACTGGTTCTTCCCGCCGGCGCGCCCTTCCTCCCGTCTCCAGAGCCTGAACGGCCAGGACCCCCTTCCCCTCCACCTCCCGCTCCTCCAACCCATAGTCCCTCTCGGACCGCTGGCCGCCCCCGACACCCCGCTCCCGCTCCCGCTCCCGCCACCCCCTCCCGCCGCCGGAGCAGCAGCAGCAGCAGCCCCCGCCGACGCCTCCTCCCACGCCGCGACGTCGCGACCCCCGGTATGCCGGCATCCGCCGGGGCGATGCCCGAACGCTCTCCGCTGAGAAAGCGGCGGCGGCGGCTCCAACGGTCGCACCGGGCACGGGTGCTGACCCGGGCGCGGTCGAGTTCCCGGGCGCGCAGGCCGAGCGGAGGCGAGGCCTGGGCCCGGGAACGTCCCAAGAATGTGCCCGGGGACCGAGCATGTGGTGCCCCGGGAACGCGCATGTGGGTTCCCGGGCCGGGGGCAAGATGTCGGACCCGGGTTTGACCCCGAACCCTATGTGTGTACCGTGCTAGTCCCACGATCAATTGCTAGCACACACATTCAACATTGGCATCATAATCCATACATCACAGGTTCAGCTCACAGCGGACCAAACATAAGTCGTACAAGAGTCTAGACTTTAGCGGTTACATAGAGGCCGACCGGCCAAATAGAACAGCAAATTAACAAAGAGTTCAACAGCGGAAACAAGATAATAGAGGCACCAAAAACCAGCAAGTATGCCTCTGCCCGCCCACAGGCAACCAACCGGTAAGCCCTAGTAAGCACCGTCGTCGTCGTCTCCAAAACCCGCTGCATAGAAGTACCCGATTGTCGGGTCCTCCTCAACATCTCTAAAAAAAAGAAAGTCACACAAGCGTGTGTGAGTACAATACGTACTCCGCAAGACTTATAAGTGTTTGCAAATGGTATTCCCATAATATGCGAAGATAAACAAGGAATGGTTCAGGTCCTGCAGTTTGCATAAATCATAATATACATAGCGAAAACATTGCGGTTTTGCAACGAAATTTTTGTAAAATCAAGCTACCACAGCAAACAAGTATATAAGCATCAACCCCCCAAGTGTTTCCACCCATATGGGCTCCTGCCCATACCAGCCAACAGTGGCAACACGCTGCCACAACCATCCCAGCGACTCCCGTTCGCACCAAATCTTTCCCAAAACAGTTCCCAAAAATTAAAACTACTACGGCGGAGAATTTCCCAAGTCGTCCATAACCGAGGACACGGCTATTCGAAATAGTTTTAACTCTCGAGAGTGTGTACAAACTGTACCCACATGACAAGGACAACATGAGCTTACCACACAGGAGGCTCACACCATCAATGACAAAGCCTTTCCACCGTTGACCTAGCAATATCCCGCGCTTATGATCCATCCTAGGGAGTTGGGAGGCCTCCAAAATCCCCAAGGCTCATACAATGGTGCTGGTCACCCTTGAACAATAATCAAGGTACCTTCGAGCTATGGACAAAAACCATAACCCGCACTATCCCAATGTCAACAAAAATGACCTACTACTACCACCGGCGGGTCTATTGCTAGGTATCAACAATATACTAAGCTAGGAACTCCCCATCAGAGCCACATGTGGTTTGCACTGTGCTTCTTGGTTCTAGCTACACCATAGAATCGGTCCTTAGTGACCCGGGCGAGACAACCACCTAATCGATACCACAACAAGGCACCGAACACTACATCCACTCGCCCAAGTCCAAAAGCATGTTTTCAGTTTTTGTTTTCCACCAAGAGCACAGGGGAAGAATACCCACTGTTCATTTCCATAATTTCGCAAATGCTTCTTTTTCCCAACATCCCAAAATCAAGTAACAAGTAGCCTTGATTATAAAGCAAACTAAGCATACCTATTGACATCAACCACATGAACCCAAGTTTCAGTGGCAACATAAGTGACAAGGAATTCATGATACTCAAGTAACAAGGATAAGGCATATGCAACAAGAGGTTAACTACCCAAGAATCCCACACATTTTTAAGTAAAACATCGCATGCATAATAGTTTGCAATCAATATAGTTTGTAAGTTTGAAATATAGGAGCAATTGATCAAGGGGGTGCTTGCCTTGTTCCTGGACTTCTTGGAACTCTTCTGATCCTTCCACAACCGGGTCAACAACGTCGTGTTCTACGAGAATACCAAACGAATGCAATGAAAACAACGGCAAAATATTTAACAGAACAGGAAGTACAAATATTTTTGCAGAATATGCAAGTGCATGATTTTAGATGAATTTAGGAAAAAGAATCGCTTGAATCCGAGTTCGTATGAGGGAGATACGGCTAAACGAAGTCTGCTCTGTCCTAAAATCGAAAATAAATGAGAAACAGCGTTTTCGCTCGACCGAACTGCAGAAACGGCTGAAAACATTCTACCGACTTAACGTGTGGTCTATTTGAGACGTTTTTGGTTCTAGGGGCATTTTTATGGTACGAAACCTACATGTGTGCTGCTGTGAACCTAAGGACAACTCCCAAAAGTGGATATTCTCCAACTTGCTAGGATATTAATCGCGCACGCTCACACGTCACTAAAATGGCCTAACACGTGAAATCCACCGGGCGTGAAGTTTTAATCTAAGGCATTTGGGGGCGTAGAGGGTTTCTAGGGCCTAGGAGTCATTGGATGTAGAGGTGGAACCTACGGCAAGGCTTCGGTAGTGTCGAACGCCTTGGTCCAAAAACGATGTCTTCGCATGCGCAAACTACACGTCTTCGCACATTAACGACAACCGGCAAAAACGGGAAAACAACCGTAGCTACTCTACTCGGGGTTTTATCCTGCTCTGACGCTAGAGGGGCCAACCCGGCTTGCATGGGGCTGATGGGGTGGCTGCTACTCACTCAAACACAAGCGCACCTTAGGTGTTTGAAGAAAAGCCAAGCTAATGCACGGCTTGTCTACCTCTATCCTCTCATGCTCTAGTGAATGGCTAGTGATGCAGGGGTGTGGGGAAGCTCTAGGGGTCCTGCATGCAAGATCGAAGGCTCTACTACATGCGGCCATGCTCCGATTGAGCCTCATCCACACATGCGGCCACGGTGGTGACGCTTGGGTGGATGGCAAAACAATGGCAGGACAGGCCAAGCCAAGGACGTGGGGAGAACTAGTGGCCTCCCAGGAGTAAAAAGAAAGTACATGCAGAAACAGAAGCTCACCGAAGAGTGCAGGCTGTGGGGTGCGACGTTGAGGCGGTGGTCGGCTCGGCAACAGGGTCGCTCGTGATGGAGGCTGCAGACAAGTGCTATGATGAGCTCAAAGAGTGAATGGAAGATGGTGATACAGCCAAGACAGCGCTAACTCACCAGGGCGCAGTTCAGCGGCTGGAAGGTCACGGCGGCACCCGGTCGGCGTTGCAAAACGCGATGGGGCTGCGGTGGTGCCTGCTGCCTGCCGAGGGCAAAAACGGAGTTAGGTTGGGCAAGAACGCGTGGTGACACAGCTGAGACAAGGTAAAACTCACTGGAGCTCTCAGACGGAAAGCTTGTGCTCACCGGCGCCGTGGGCGGCACCTCACGTTCTCAGCGAACCAAGGGGCAATCGCCTGGGTCCTTGGGTGCGTGAGAAAGAGGGCGAGCTGGGGAGGCAGGAGGGCATAGGCTTGGTTAAAAGGAAGGCAGGGAAGGAGAGGAGAGGGGAGGGGCGCTGCTCTGCTCCACGGTCTTGCGATGGCGTGTGCGCGGGCAAGCGTGCAGCAGACAAATGGGACAGGGCAGGGCGCTGCTGAGGCTGTCGGGGGTATCTCGCGAGGTCCCAAGGCGGCTCTACCTCTCCCTCTCACGTGGCCTAGGGCGCGCAGAGGAAGCCACCTGGCCGAGCCGCACGGGCGGAGAGAGATTCTCGCGTGATCTCGTTTGGACGATGGAGGACAGGGCACAACCGATAGCATCACGTGTCGAAGATTCACACTTCAGTACTGTCTCTGGGTTGACGCCGAAACCAATCGGCCGATACAGATTGATACAAGCCGATGATGTTATAAGTGAGAAGCAAACCGGCCGATTGCCGATAGCATTCGCATACTTGAGCATCGGCTAGAAGCCGATGACAACATAGGCGGAGTAAAAAGCCAGCTGACTGGCGCGGGCTCGCGAGAGAGGGCGCGGGCGCGAGAGAAAAAGGGCGCGGCGCGAGAGAGGGCGCGTGCGCGAGCTCGGGAGAGAGGGAGCGCGGGCGCGGGCTCGCGAGAAAGGGCACGGACGAGAGAGAGAGAAACAGGCAAGGGCGCGGGCGCGGGCTTGCGAGAGAGAGGGCGCGGGCGCGAGCTCGGGAGCGAGAGGGCGCGGGAACAGGCGAGGGCGCCGGCGCGAGGTCGCGGTCGGGACGATGGCGCGGGCGCGAGCTCGAGGTCGGGAGAGAGAGTCCGGGCGCGAGCTCGGAAGCAGAGTCCGGGCGCGAGGGCGCGGACTCAAGAGAGAGCCAAGTCCCCGGGCACGAGAAAAGGGCGCGGGAGAAGGTCCGATCGGAGGCGGCTGGTCCGATCGGGAGGCGTCTGGTCCGATGGGAAGGATTCGGACCGTCCAATCCCCAAGAGGATGGTCCGATTGGGGCAGCATGGTTCCAACCGAAAGAAACTTCGGGGCAAGGCTGGGTTTTTCATGCATGAAAGATGACATGAAGAGCATGCAGATGGAAAAACGATTTTATGCACCAAAGATCAAAAGTGGGCTGTTACACAAGACTCGGGCCTGGGAATGTCCCCGGGCCACGGCGCCCGCATTATGTACATGGCGGCCGGCTACGGCCGTTCATCTCGCTAAGTGCCCGGGGCCCGATCACTACCCGGGCCCGGGCACGGCTTCCCCGGGAGCCTCGGGACGATCGCCCGCATCCACCTCGGACCCGTGACCCGGGGGCATCCCCCGGGCCCGGGTCTCGATACCATTCCTGGGACCGACAGGGCCTGTCCCGGGGCGCCTGTGAGGGCACATTGCTGGGGCATTCCCCGGCCCGGGACTCGCCCCCTTGTCCCGGGCCTCACACCGTCGGGTCCCGAGGCACTCGGCGACTTGTGTGCGCGGACGCCTCGATGAGCTCTCTGTCAGCTCTTCCGGGGTGCACCGGCGATGGCCGGCTACAAGCCTCTTCCTGCGAGGTTCTCGGGGCCCAAGCACTTCCCGGTCCCCGGACCTCACAGGTCGGCCTCGGGGCGCACCGGGGTGTTCCCGGGCCTCAGGTCTCGCCCCCCGTCCCAGGAACCACGGACTCAGCACCCGGACCCGGGTGCCGATAACCTCGGTCCCGGGACCCGGGTGCCGACTGGGGACGCCTCGAGACGATCGGCTTCTTCCGGTTGGATCGGCTTTGGCTCCCCCGAGCTGATCGGCTCCTTCTGGTGTTCGACGTCTCCCGGTGATCGGCCTCCCCGGTCGACATCGGCTCTTCCTGGTTCGACCGGCTCTCCCGCTATGTGCCCGGGGCCCGAGCGCCGCCCGGACCCGGGTGCGCCACCCCTTGCGCGGGCGCGTCTTCCCCGGGCCCGGGAGCGCCTTCCCCGGGTGCGTCCACCCCGTGCCCGGTCGCGCCACGCCCGGGTGCGTCTTCCTCGGGCCCGTGTTCCGGGGACATTCCCCGGTCCCGGGACCCACACGCACTGTCCCGGGGCGCGTCCCCGAGGAGCGGACCAACTCTCACGATGCGACGGGGCGTGACGCGCCTGGCTTCCGTGGGCCCGCTTCCTGTGCTGTCGGAAACCTTTTGACTATGGAGGCTTCTTCCACTGTGTAGTCAGAACCTTTTGACTATGCAGGCGGACAGAAGCGACTGGACGTTCCTCCAACTCCGGCGTGGGTGTCGCAGGCGGACGTGTGCACAAGAGAACTAACCGGAAAATATCTCTCTCCGTGTACTGGCACTGTGGACTCCCCTGATTCTATAAAGAAGGATCCATGCCACATTCTAGAGGGGGCTTCAGCTTCGGCAGAGCTTGAGCGAGGGGAGGAAGCTTCAGCATTAGCAACCACCGTTCGCTCCTGGTTAGACAGCTTCCGGTAGAGAGCTTCCCGGTCTTCTTCTCCGACGAGAAGCCCGGTCCCGGTTAGGATTCCGAGAGCTACTCCCGTTCGCTCCCGGCTAGCTCCCGAACTCCCCGAGTCTCCTTGTAACAGCCATACTGCATTCACCTCCACATAGCATACACACAGGAGTAGGGTATTACGCCTCCGTGCGGCCCGAACCTGTCTACGCCTCCTGTCTCTCTTTCGTGTGGTTGTAGGGATTCGGACGGTCCGCTCCCGAAACGGATGGTCCGAACCCCTCTATCTCCCAGCTCGGGCCCCTAGCTCCCAAGCATCGATCCATCCTTGATCCTCCAGACGCCGCAGTCACCTGAGAATTACTCCTCTGGCCGAATCTCAGAGGTGGCTGCTCTAGTCGTGGGTGATTTCTCGGAAAAAAAGAAGAGTCCTGATGTAATAATTCAAAATAGAGGTGGTGGGTTACAAAGAATTAGTAACCTTCATGCCAATTATATGGCTTTGCAATATCCTATTCTTTTTCCTTATGGTGAGCAAGGGTTTAAACTAAAAATTAAATACAACTGATCCGGAGACTTGTCAGTCGGAACAAGGGATGAAGTTACGATGCTTGAATATTACACTTTCCGGCTGCAACAACGCAAATGTGAGGCAATAACATTGATATCTGGCGATTGGCTGTTCCAGCAATACATAGTTGACGCTTTTGCGTTGGTAGAGGAAAACAGACTTAGGTTTGTCATAAAAAACAATAAGAATTTAAGGTCAGAGATTTACAAGGGGATTCAAGATGCACTGCACAAGGGTGATGTTGACGGGATTCAAGATGCACTGCACAACAGGTATTTTTAGTCTTGCTTTTATTGGCTTGATATCACATTTTATTTTTTCCGTGGTGCGGGATTTTGGTGAGTATCGACCAATAGCCATCCATCATGTCCAAAATTATATTCTGCTATTGATGATATTGTTAAATCTACTTATCCAAACCTCAACATATCATATTCCAATCCTGGCAGCCTAAGGAAAAGGGCTATTATTGCTCCAAAACACCACCAAGGTCACCACGCCATCCCCTCCTCCGCCTATACAACCAGCCCCCAGGGCGCCCTTCTTGCCACACCTCTCCATCCCAGCTGCCCCGCTGCTCACTCCGCCAAGCTCCACCATGCCACCCACTTTCCTCCTCACCCTGCCTTGCTCGCCGCTTTGCTCAGCCGAACCGAGGTAAAAAAAGAAGTGGTCATAGCAACCAGGCCCTGTGGCAGTCTCCCCTCCTTTTCCCCTCTTTCTGCTCTCTATGACAGTCAGGCTGCACTCGTCAGCCTGGCCGCCCCCCTCCCACTCTGTCAACCCGACAGCCAGACCCCAGCCTCCATCCTCCTTTCCTTTCACCAACATGAGGGCCCCTTCCCCCAACCTACTTCTTCTTCGGCCCAGGCCTAGTCAAGGCCCAACCGCGGACCAAAAGTCCACATTCCCTCCTCAATGGCAAAACACAACAAAATAGGATGTCCAATTCTACTCCTTTACCCGACAACCTCTTAACCACATAAAGTCCACCTAGCTTCCCTTTATGCCTTAGCCCAGCGGACCGTTCCAAAGGGGAGAGGTCTGTCTTAGCTCCCCACATCCTTCAAAAAGTCTAGTCTTCTTCCCTCAGGTCCAACAACCAATAAGAAGTCCACTCTATCTCCTTTACCCCTTTTAAGCCCAACAGCCACCTCCTAATAAAGTCTGCTTACCACCCCTTACACTCAACATGGTAACTCTTTTTAAATACAGGTCCACATTACGCCCCTTTAGTCAGTCCCAAAACCCCCTTAATTTACAAAGGTCTGCTTCTTCTCCTTGGACCATCCGACCTAACGACCCTTCATAATTCATCCCACCTTCCTGCGATTCAAGGAAAAGTCAAACCCCATCCACTCGCTCCGCTCAACACCATTACCTATTAAATAAAACTCCACTCTACCTCCCTAGCCCCCCTAGTCAGTCTCTGAATCAATTCCAGCTTCCTTTAATTCTTTCCCTAACCCAGAAAATGCCAGGATCATATGTCGTCAACTGTAGGCCCGATTCCCTCTGTTCAGCTTCCTTACCCTTCCTAAAAATGAGATCTATCTATTGGCACTATTAGTTAACTATAATCTTGGTGTCTTGATTCCTCTTTTGCGATTAGACGATGAGGGCGAGTTTCTCTTTTGGTCTGCGTTGTGGCCCTAAATTTCCAGATGATCTTGTCGAAGACTTGAATTATTAGAAGATTACTTGTCAGTTTGAGATCAGAAATTTCTGGGCGGTTGCCCCATCCTCAGCCAAGCAAAAATTTCTCCCTTGGGTTGCCCCATCCTCAGCCAAGCAGACATTTACAGCTGGGCCTAACTCAACCTGATCCACTTGAGCCGGTAATGACCAGTCTTCTCAACGTGCCCCTCAAAAATACCCAGATCAAGGCACCGTACCAACTTAGGCACCGACTATAGGACAGTGGCATGGATCGTACATAGCAAGTCAGAGGATCCCGAAAGATCAGGAGTTTTCTCTTTCAGTCTGCGTTGTGGCCCTAAATTTCCTGATGATCTTCTTGAAGATTTGGATTATTAAAAGATTACTTGTCAGTCTGGGATCAGAAATTTCTGGACGGTTGCCCCAACCTCAGCCAAGCAAAAATTTCTTCCTTAAGTCGCCCCATCCTTAGCCAAGCAGAGACTTACAGTTGGGCCTAACTCAACCTGATCCACTTGAACCGGTAATGACCAGTCTTCTCAACCCGATCCTCAGAAATACCCTAATCAAGGCACCGTACCAAGTTAGGCACCAACTATAGGACAGTGACATGGATTGTACATAGCAAGTCAAAGGATCGCAAAAGATCAGGAGTCCCTTTTCCCAATAATGTTAGAGGACACACGACGGATAAGGTACAGAAGCTACTTGTAAGAGTGTTCTAAAACACGAATACCGACCACTCGAGGACTAACCCATCTAAAGGATACTCTAATTCTGTGGCCTTGATGAGGACAGGAAAGCCCTAGAACAGTATGTAAATCATCACGAGGCCAGACCAATAAGAGACTTTTCAAAGATTGTATTAAGGAAAAACTGCAACAAACCAGATGAAGACACAACCCTAAGCACAATCTCATGACAAAAATCTAAGGGAGGTAGCCTACCGCCTGTTATCTCGAGATAGACGAATCATGGATTTCGGAGGTCTTGCAGACATCGAAGAAAGGGTCCAACAACACCTTGGGACAATGCATTCTGCAAAACCTAGGGAAAAAGCGATTGACTAAGAAAAAGTGGTAGGTACCAACCCTCGGAAGTCCCCCTGGTGCTGTCCACTACCAATAAATGGAACAGGGTTCACTGCAAGAAGGCACAAGCACTGAAGATGCTGAACCAACCAAAGGAACCACTGAAAAATGGTGCCTATAAAAGGAAGTGAAAACGACTCCATAAAGGCACCCTTTCGGACTAAGCCTTTGCCACTAAAAAGCTCGGCCCTTCCTAGCCAACCAAAAAACCATAACCATGTCAACCCCGCTACCAGCAACCGAGGGGCATGCCGAGGACAAGCTCAATGGGTATGCCCAGTAACTGGAATTCCTCTGTCGGCAATTAGGCTACACCGAGGAGCCAGTATTTTGTAATGAGCAGGTTGTTCAGGGATCCCAAACAAGCTGGAAGGTGACAATTTACCTCCATCTTCCGGGAGACGAAGTAATCACCTTCCAAAACCTTCATCCCCGGAAAACCCTTGAAGCCGCCACTCGAGACGTGTTCCGCGAGGCGCTCCAACGATTTTGCAAGATCTGTGCTCCCTTGGGAGTAGCCAACCATTTTGGTATGCACCCCTACCGTGGGGAAGATGATAGCCGGTGCCACCTCCACCCAACTGAAAACGCTGAAGGAAGCAGATGTGTCCTTCTCTCCAAACTAGCCTACACCACCGAGAACGCCTACGAGCAAGCCCTCGAAGAGCTGCATGAGCTTCGGGACCGATATGCTGATCTAGAGACCCGTTATCAGCACCTAGCCCACGAACACACTACCACCCTACTCCTGGAAGCACATTACTTGCTCTGTCGTATGTCGATCCGGGGGTTACCCTGTGTCCCCAAAGGAACCGTGCCGGAAATTGAACCCCGCACGCCCCCACCATCTCCATAAGAAGGGTTACAAGTGTAAGCTTTTGTTTCACCATCGCCTTCCAAGCAAAGGCAATTTCCCTTTCGTACCAAGTGATGTAATACCCTGTGCTACGTGTCAGGAAGAATGGAATGTGGAACGATGCAACCTTTTGCCTGCTTTAACTCTGTGGCTTTAGAAAACATTGGCTATGCTCATGCTTAGGCTAAAGTACCCACTAGTAGGAACTCATTCATTAGATTATGCTACTTTAAGACAGGGCGACGATCGCACCTATCAAAAATAGCAACCTCAGAATACACAGAAGGCTAGGAAAAATAAAGGACTTAGACATATTAGGGGAAAACAACAGTTCCCGTCAAAAGATATCCAAGCACCAATCAAAACCATAATGGTCCATGCTCAAGACACAGAGGAATTGAGGGATCTAAGCATAATTTAGAAAAGTGACAGTTTTCTTAACCAAGCAACCAAAATGAGCCAAGGACCTCATACTCAAAATCACCGAAGCTAAAGATTAAAAGCTGGGACCATAAAAGTCGATACATAGGGAATACAACGCCAGCATCTAGCAGCCACACTATCAACTTCCTACTCTAACATCGCCTCTAGGATGGAAAGGAAAACAATGGGTGCCAACACGATAAGAATGCAGATCGCCATGCACAGGTGGTCTGACTGGCCGTCCTGCGGTGGCTCAGAGTACCACCCTAAGAACTGGATCACTGGGCGCGCCACCACGGCTAAGACAATACAGATGGCGGTACAGACAAGACGTAAGCCCGACCACACCCACACCTAACGCAAAACAACAACCACCCCCGACCAGAAGCCTCCTCCTTGGCTGAAATGCTTCCGTGCCGCTGTCACTGCACCTCCGCCTCCGGCAACCTCACTTGCCGCCTGCCCGACCGAAGCTCTGTCCTCCGCCTGCCCCAGACGCTGGCGAGAGGCACCTTTGCTGACACCCTCCTGCTCCGCACCACCTCCAGTGCCACGGCTGGCAGCACCTTGCTCGCCGCCATTGCCGCCGCCACTATTGCCGAACCCCAACTCCATTTTCCCCTCCTCACTTTGAGCTACACCACCTCCACTCACCCTCCACTTGCCACCCCACTCCCACCCTAGCCAAAAGACGAAGCACGGAAGGCCCATAAATAGAAACAGGCTCGATGACACAGGTACACGGGTACACGAAGCAACAAAAGGTATGTTGGCAGACCCAAATAGAAAACAGGCAACCCTGGTACCCCAGCAAATACAGTACGGTCAAACGTAGCACACCGATTTGATCCATGCAAAGCCCGATGAAGATACATCAACACCAATACCAATACCAGAAAAGAACATGAAAATAATGTTAGACCAACACCCGGCAGATCAGTTCAAAAGTTTAGAGCACCAAACAGTCGGCCCATGTCACTGACAGCCACCTGACCCCATGTGTCAAAGCAATAATCATCGTTATTGTGATGTATTTGCTTCTATAGCCATGTTTTTATAAGGATTTTTGACATCTCCTTGAACCCGTTTACACGATGATAAGTATGTGTATCTCATATACTGACTTATACAAGAGCAACCCCTCAAGTGCCCTTAATCTTTCTATAAGACAATTTCCATAACAAAGCGAGTGATAATAAAGTTTTTTGTGAACTTGTTTTCTTGTTTTTTATTGTTGTAGCGTTGTTGTCGTAATG
The DNA here is from genome assembly GCA_003991445.1 of Oryza meyeriana var. granulata. Classification (NCBI taxonomy): domain Eukaryota; kingdom Viridiplantae; phylum Streptophyta; class Magnoliopsida; order Poales; family Poaceae; genus Oryza; species Oryza meyeriana. Next base: position 94,086 of record RYFJ01003559.1, on the reverse strand, counting down.
CATATATGCAAGTTTGTATAGATGTGTGCGCAGAAAAGCAATTTAAATATTTAAATGACAAATCTTTTCATTGGTACAAGCTAAAATAGCTCCACAAAAAATATTAGGACAAACTTTTTACTATGGTATTTGAAAATTCATAACCTGCAGCGAAGCGCGGGCACATGTGGCTAGTATGTTCAATGAGAAAGAGGAATCTATGTAACTTGCCTTGCAGCTCTACACAGTCTTTGACAACTGCCTCGACAAACTGCGTCACTTTCTGAACATCGGTAGCTATAGACAATAAACAAAACAAGCAAAAACAGTATATCAACACACATGAACAGCATAATATTATATTTTTAATGGATAGTTCATGATTTTTAGAGAAATTAGAGACTTGAATGACCTCAATCCGAGTTCGTATGAATTAGTTATGATTTTTAGAAATTTTAACCCTTTTATAGCCTATTTAAAAGAATTACCTGATTTATTGCGTTATAATTGAATTAATTCTATTCGGAAAAAGGGATTTATGATGTCACAGGAGAGAGGAGGCTCTCGGCTGACCAGTGGGGCCCATTGTCGGCGAGAGGGAGGCGGCGGGTCCATGGTGAACCAAGTCCACCGTGGTCCACGAGGGGGATCCGATGGCTAGGGTTCTACGGTTTGGATCGGACGCCCACGATCTTGCCACGTGTCAAGGTAAACTCACTGCAATCGGACGGATGGGATCTAACCGGGAAGATCCGACGGCTAACAACGATCCCGATCGGATCGGCTTACGGCGCTGAGGTGGCGCCAAGCTGGCGCCTACACAGCGACCACGTCGGCGGCCACGGCAGCTACAGCGATGGCGGCGGCACTAAACCCGATGGTCGACGGCGATCGGCGGCGCAGCGATGCATGGGAAGAGAGGAAAAGGGTAAAGGAGGTCGAGGCGATCGTTACCGAGGGTGAAACCGCGAAGAACGGCGACGGAGACGGCCGGTGGTGAGCTTGAGGCGGCGGAAAGCTTCGGGTCTTCGTCGACGGCGGTGTTCCGGCGGCTTCCGAGGGCTAAAGGGCGGCGGCCTGGCTTCTACGGGCTCCAGCAAACCTAACCGAGGCGGCGGCGAGCTTACACAGCGGCTGAGGTGACGGCGGTGCGCGAACGAAGCTCGGCGACGGCGGCGGAGCAAGCGCAAGATGCCGGGAGACGGCTAGGGCTAGCTAGGACTCGATCTAAAGGGCAAAAGCGATCCTAGAGGCCTCGAGGTCGCTATTTAAGGCGGAGAGAGGTGGACTCCGGCTCGGACTCGACGGGTTTTGTGGCGGCGGCGGTTAGGGATTGGAGGCTGGCTCGGGAAGCTTCGGGTCTCCACTCCACGCGCGATTTGGCTCCGGTTTCTTAGGGATTAGGTAGAAGGAGATAGGGGTGCGGTTTTCCCTCAACCAATTTGGAGAGATCAGGTCCGAGGCGAGCGGATTAGGCGGGATTTGCGGCGGCGGCGCTCGGGTGCAACAGTGCTACACGGGCGGGAGGAAGACGACGACCCGACAGGCGGGCCCCACCTGTCGGCGGCTGCGGGCAATGCGAGCGGACGCGGGCCAAAGCGCGCGCGAGAGGAGGAAATGGGCTGCGCACAATAATGGGCCGAAAATGGCCCATAGACTGTGAGGGGATTTTTAACCTTTTTCTTTTTGTTTTAATTCTGTGAGTTTATTTATTTTGCCAAAAATACTTCCCCTAATCAATTAATTTCCAGAAAATTCCAGAAATTAAATAATTAAGCAAAGAATTTTATAAAATTATCTTCAAGCCCATTTTTCTTTAGATTTTCCTCTAATTTAATTCTTTTCACTCCTTGAAACTTTTAATTTAATTTCTAAAAATTCCTTTTTCCACAATATTTTATATAGGGACAATTTCAGGGTGTTACAGTCTCCTCTCGTTATCAACCGTGCGCTGCCCGGTTGACCTCGCCACGAAGGCTAATCCCTGATGCGAATCGAAGAACACAAGCAAGAACAAGAAAGATTGCAACTCACTTACAGATGAATGATTATACTCTCGAAGTTGGGGTCTCACAAACCGATAAACGGCGAAACTGTTCCGAGACTGAAAAATCTAAGCAAAACCCATCTCTAAACAACAACAGCTACTATATATATATGAGTTAGGACGTCCTAGGGTTAGGATTTTCCCTGTGAGGGGCGCACTCTTCATGTGTTTAGCCCATGACACAAATACAAGGCCTAAGGTCCAAATTAGACTCGGACTGGAACATGTCTTGTTTCGACGATTCTGGACAGCTCAGGAGGAATTTTGATGTGAGACCAAAACCATCTGAAAGTAGGCTCCATAAGCTTTCCAACAAGTACTCATGGCCCTAAAAGTCCTTCTGGATCAGCGGCTAGGTCCGTTTGAAGTTGATGCTGTCAGGAGGCCCAAATCCGAATCCAAAACGTGCAGAACTTCATCTCTTGCCTTCTATGGACCAAAAGTGACGTGGTGATGTAGGAGTAGACTTGAGTAAGGTTTTGGTTTGGTCCCCAATCAACTTCTTTGATCATCCATGCGTTCCTTGCGCCCGGCCTCTTTCCCTTCATCCAAGTAAGTATCTCTGCAAACAAAAACATACAAAACTCATGGTGCAGTAACAGCTGTTCAAATATATAACGCGTAAATCTTATGTAGAAAGCATGCACCTTTGGTTGATGAATAAATAAGGTATTTATGGTCATATCCGAGCTAGTGATGTCCTCATCAAGAGAGGGTGAGGCAAAGTAGGAGAGGGCAAATTAGAGAAAGAGTTTACCTAGTTGCCGGGTTAAGATCATTGGAGGAAGGCCGTTGCTGAGTTATCTAGTTGCCGGGTCAAGATCGCTAGAGGAAGGCCGTTGCCGTCATCGAGTGAGGCTCTCGCTACTCATCTACGCTCAGATCCGTCTGCTCGTGTGGAGAGGGGACTGAAAGGATGAGAAAAGGACAATAAGAAAGAGATATAGGTGGCCAAACGAGCATGCCAGACCGGCCTGGCCCATACACAGCTTGGCATGGCTTGCTAGACATAACTTGCCTAACGGGCCGTGTCGTGCCAGCCTACATGCCGAGGTCGGAGCTTAGGCCTGGCCCACTGAGTTGCCAAGCCGTGCTAGGCCGGAACAAGCATGCTAGAGGCCCATGGGCCGGTGCCAGCCCACTAGCACAAGTGGCCCAAAAAATTTGAAATATGTAGGAAAAAAGAAAAATATGAAAAATCTAAAAAATTTAAAAAAAATGAAAAAATATTAGGAGAAAAAGAGAAAATAAGGGAAAATAGAAAATGTGTGAAAAAATTAGGAAAAATGAGAAAAAAATAGAAAAATTATGTAAAAAATAGGTGGGCCGATAGGATTATGCTCGTGCCCATACCGACCCGCTAGAGCAACCGGGCCGTGCCGCACCCTCAACCCAAGCCTGGCACGGCCTAGCTACTGGTCGGCACGGCCCACTAGCGTCCGTGTACAAGCCGTGCCAAGCTGGCCACTGTAGTTTCGTGCTCGAGACAACCCACTAAGGTATGGACTATTTGGTCATATCTACCCTATAGTTCACTAACACCTATGACTCATCACTCATGTGACATATTCTATGGCTAATATTGTCTGTGTTAATCTAACGGTCCAGATTCTCTCCACCTTCCTCTTTGCTATAGGTGGCCAAACGGGCGGACCGGGCCGGCACGGACCGAGGCACGGTCCGGCACGGCCCGCTACGGCACGGCCCGTGTAGGCACGGTTCCTGTAGCGGGCCGTGCCGTGCCGGCCCGCGTGCCTCCCCCCCGGCCCAGGCACGGCACGTCGGGGTCGTGGGCCGTGCCGTGCCGGCACGGCCCGTCGGCAGCCCACCGTGCCTGGGCCGGCCCGGTCCGCCGACGCCTGCCGCCGCGTGTCCGGCGTCCCCGGCCTCCGCCGCCTGCCGCCGCCCCCGCCTCCCCGCATGCGCGCCGCCCCCTCCGCCGCCTGCCGCCGCCTCGGCCTCCTCGGCTCCTCCGCCTCGTCCCGCCGCCTCGGCCTCCTCCGCCCCCTCCGCCGCCACCTCCCGCGCGCGCCTCCCCGGCCTCCGTCGCCTGCCGCCGCCGCCTCCCCGCATGCGCGCCGCCCCCTCCGCCGCCTGCCGCCGCCTCGGCCTCCCGCCGCCTCGGCCTCCTCGGCTCCTCCGCTCGTCCCGCCGCCTCGGCCTCCTCCGCCCCCTCCGCCGCCGCCTCCCGCGCGCGCCTCCCCGCATGCGCGCCGCCCCCTCCGCCGCTGCCGCCGCCTCGGCTCCCGCCGCCTCGGCCTCCTCGGCTCCTCCGCCTCGTCCCGCCGCCTCGGCCTCCTCCGCCCCCTCCGCCGCCGCCTCCCGCGCGCGCCTCCCCGCCTCCGCCGCTGCCGCCGCCCTCCGCCGCCACCTCCCGCCTGCGCGCCGCCCCCCGAGGCCGCCCTCCGCCGCCTCCCCGCCTGCGCCGAGTCCCGACCGGACTGAGTCACTCTCACTTAGTGAGAGTGACTGAGTCTGAGAGAGATGAGTAAAAAAAGAAAAAAAGAGACTTAAAAAATTTTAAAAAATTAGAGGAGTGGTAAAAAAATATTAAAAAAATGTAAAAACATTATGTAAGATGAGTAAAAAAATATGAGGGTATTTTTTGATGATATTAGAGGAGGAAATTTTTATATGTTTAAACAAGCAAAATAGAAGAACATACATAGTTATGCAATTTAATTTCTACATAGATATAGAGAAAAATTGTGCAATGACCTTTATTGATTTTGATATTACACAGCTGCCTCATTAAAAACTCTGTCATGTAAAAACTCAATTTTGAGAAAACCATGACAAAGAAAAAAGAGTACAGCTAAAGGTTAATACTTAAAAATAAAAAAGATTACTCTAGTTCCTCATTTTGTAGGTAAAGATTTTCGAACTGCTCAGCCAAATCTTGGTTCTCCGTGGTGTGTTGGGCACGTTCCTTAGCTAGCTCCCAGTCTTTAACCGCAAGTAGCATTTCTACCACCTCACTGCGGAGATTTCTTCTTCTCTCCTCAATAATTCTTCCGCAAAGACTGAAGGCCGATTCGGATGATACCGTAGACACAGGCACCGTGAACACATCCCATGCTAGCTTTGAGAGCACGGGATATTGGGTCTTGTGATCATTCCACCATTGAAGAACGTTGAGATCTTCCTGGTTGATCGAGTCGCTGTCCAAGTAGGTAGACAGCTCAAGAGCTTCAAGTGAAGCGTGTGCAGGACTTGCTGCGGCCGAACTTCCACCACCGGTGCTCGAAGAAGAAGAGGAACCACCCCAAATTCGGCCCCACTGCAATTTTTTCTTACCTGGGACAGGGACGGGTGGGGCTCTTTGCACGCGAACTCCCTGAAACTTAGTTTCATACTTTCGAAATACTTCATACAATTTTGTCTTACAATCAGAATAGTAGTTAGTGTAATCAATATTCATTGTATCCCCAATAAGATTTAAAATATTTAGAAACCCCCGTATTTTACCCCTAGGATCAAGAATAAATGCAAAAGCATACAAGTATGGAATGTTCCTCCAGTATTTAAGATATTTTTGTTTCATGTTATATACTGCAAATCCTAATAGTTGGTCATCTTCATATTCTTTTAATAAAGTGGCAATCTCAAAAATTTTATGCAAAATTAAATTAGCAGTTGGATAGTAAACACCAGACAAAGTAACAGTTGCATCATAAAATGTTTCAAGAAAGTAATAAAACCTTTCTACAACATGCCAAGACTGTTCTGTCAGTAGCGGTTGCCCGTCACTGGTAACAACATTCTTGGACTGCAAGAAAACAGTTAGCATATCTTTGTAAGGCAAGACATGTTTCAACATTAAATAAGTCGAGTTCCACCGATGGTCCGCATCCGTTTGGAACTTGCGTGGTTGCTTGTCCGAAGCGATGCAGAATCGCTTGAAGGTCGCAAGTCGAGGATTAGAACCATTCAGCCATGTTATGGCTTCACGGATAGAATCGAGATATACAGTTACTCTTTTAAAACCAGATTTAACTATAAGATTAATAATATGGCAAGCACAACGTTGATGTAAAGAAATGATTCAGCATAAACATTGAATAAAGGCTGCAAAATTTCCATTGCTCTGGAATTTGCAGCTGCATTATCTAGAGTTACTGCAAATATTTTATTTGTGATGCCAAAATCCTCACAAACTCTAGAAATTCGTTCAGCAATATTTTCTGCATTATGTGAAACATCAATTAATTTTAAAGCTATTACTCTTTTTTGTAATTCCCATTCATCATCAACATAATGAGCAACTACACTAATATAGTCTTCCTTAGCCCTACCACTCCAAATATCAGATGTGATACTAATAGAAAATGTGCAAGTAGCAAATAATTGTTTAATATTATCCCGGCCTTGGTTGTAAACATTCACCAAGTCCCGGGTTGTAGTTTGTCTACTAACAGCTTGAAACCTAGGATTATGAGCAGTTTTAATGTAAGTCTCAAATGCAGGAGACTCACCAAAATTTAGGGGTAGATCCTGTCTAGCAATTAAACGGGTAAGGGAATCTCGTGCTACCTGAGCATCATACTCCCATGAACGTACCGTACCGTCCGGATTGAGTACCAGTTGCTGCTGTCTTAGCTGGTAACCTTGCTTCTTCGCACACGCCTCAGCATGCCGCCTCAAATGTCCTGTTCCACCAGAAGATTTTCCAGAGAGTTTAGTTTTACAAATTTTACATTTCGCGTAAGTTACCTCCCTTCCATCCGCGGCGGTCTCCTTGATCTCATCAAAATGTTGCCAGGCGGAGGAAGTTCTTGATCTTTTTGAGCCGGTTGCCGTTGACAAGCTCTCGCTCGCAGTTCCGGATCCTTGTGAAGCCGCATGTATTTCCTCCGTATGTTCTTGCGGTGTAGGAGCCGACCCGGAGTTGTCTCCTTGTGACATCGACAGATAGCTCGGGTCGAAGTCGCTCAGTTGAAACGTCGGGTAGTTTGGATCCATCCTGCAATATAAATAGAGAAAATTAGTATTAAAAAAATAGTACGAACAAAGAAGAAAATTTAAGATTTTTTTACCTTGCAGGAGCACCGGAGGCTGCAGCTATTACCTATGAGAATGTGGGAAATTTTTGAATTTTAGACAAAATTTTGTCTAAAACAAAAATTTTGAGCAAAGAGAGCAAAAGAGAGGAGAATAGAGCACAAGAGGAGAGATTGGGAGGTTTGGATGAGGAAAAATGTGGCTGGGGGTTCCCCTATTTATAGGAAAAAATTTCACAATTTTCGGATTTTTTTGATATTTTTTCGGATTTTTTTGTCATGCAACGGCTAGATTCAAAATCTAGCCGTTTTTTCGGACCGTTGGGACATGTGTCAATTTTTGACTGGGCCAACGCGGCCGAACACTGTAGCAACGGTCATCAGCAACGGGCAGATGTCAGTGCAACGGTCGCCTGCCTCCTCCTCCCGCACGCACCCGGCCAGGCCGGCCTCGACCTCCTCCCGGCCTCCTCTCCTCGGCTCCTCGGCAGCCCTCCGCCTCCTCCCGCCGCCTCGGCCTCCTCCCGGCCTCCTCGGCTCCTCCACCTCCTCCCGCCGCCTCGGCCTCCCGCCGCCTCCTCGGCTCCTCCGCCTCCTCCGCCTCCTCCTCCGCCTCCTCCTCGGCTCCTCCGCCTCCTCCCGCCTCGCCTCCTCCTCCCCCGCCTCCTCGGCTCCTCCACCTCGGCCTCCCGCCGCCTCCTCCGCCTCCTCCCGCCGCCTCGGCCTCCTCCCGGCCTCCTCGGCTCCTCCACCTCCTCCCGCCGCCTCGGCCTCCCGCCGCCTCCTCGGCTCCTCCGCCTCCTCCCGCCTCGCCTCCTCCTCCGCCTCCTCGGCTCCTCCACCTCGGCCTCCCGCCGCCTCCTCGGCTCCTCCGCCTCCTCCGCCTCCTCCTCGGCTCCTCCGCCTCCTCCCTCCGCCTCGGCCTCCCGCCGCCTCCTCCTCGGCTCCTCCGCCTCCTCCTCCTCCGCCTCCTCGGCTCCTCCGCCTCCTCCCGCCGCCTCGGCCTCCCGCCGCCTCCTCCCGGCCTCCTCGGCTCCGCCGCCTCCTCCCGGCCGCCTCCTCCCGCACCCGCCTCCTCCCGGCTGCTGCCTCGGCCTCCGCCGGCGCCTTCCGCTGGCGCCTCCTCGCCCGGGCGCCTGCCCGGCCTCGGCCGCCGACGCCTGCCTCGGCCTCCGCGGCCGTAGACGCCTGCCACGGCGGCGCGGCCTCCGCCGCCGCCCTCCGGGCGGGCCGTGCCGGCCCGTGCCCTGTGCCGTGCCCCGTGCCCCGTTCCCACGCCCCGTGCCCGTGCCCGTGCCCCGTGCCGTGCCCGTGCCCGTGCCCGTGCCGTGCCCGTGCCGGCCCGCTACAGTCCACGGGCCGTGCCGTGCCGGCCCGCCGTGCCGCACCGCCGGCCCAGGCACGGCACGGCTACTCGGGCTGTGCCGGCACGGCCCACGGCCAACCGTGCCGGGCCGGCCCGGGCATGGTTACTGTAGCACCGTGCCCGGGCCGGCCCGACGGGGCACGGCTCATTTGGACATCTATACTCTTTGCCTTGCCTCCCTCTCCTGCACCCCACGGATTCCCCTCACCCCCCAGTACCCACCCCACAGATCCCGCTCTCCTCACAGAAACCCTAAATCCCTCTTCTCTCTCAGCCGCCGCCGCCGTCTGGATCCACGCCGCCACCTCCCTGCATCCGCCTCCCCACCATCGGTTGCCTCTCCGCAACCACGTCGCCGACGGCGCTTCCTCTAGCGCTGTCTCATCCCATCGCCCAACCTCATGGCGTCCCCGTCGTCGCTCACACCCGGCGCAATCCCCGTCGCCCATCGGCGCCTTGCGGATCCTCCGCCGGTCCTCATCGCCATCGTCGGTTAGTCTCCCACCATCGCCTTCGCCGATCCTCTCCCCTCCTCGATCTGCACCCCCGCGCCCACGGTGCCGCCCACGCCTCATCTAGTTTCAGATCCACACAGCGCAGCAGCACACCTCCGACGGCTACGGATCCAACCGACGCAGCTGCATGCCTGAACATCGTTGGCCGCCTCCGCCGTCCACTCCCAGCCGACGCTAGCCACGCCTCTGTCCACGTCCTCTGCGTGAAGAGGAAGCCGGTACGTCCCTCTACATCCCATTCTCCTCCTTGAACTAGTCCAAAAAGTGATCCTTTTCTGATAAACGAGTTGCTCAGGCATGCAGGGAATTGGTGCACTGAAGTAGCTGAATTTTTTTAATTTTGTATATTACTCCTCCCTTAATCTGCATGTAAATAGCAACCTTTTGAAGTTGCATGGAAATAGCTTTGAAAAGGCTTAATTGTTGAGCAAACTTAATTGTGAGCAAACAACTTTGAAGGGCTTAATTATATAGCATAACCATAATGGATGCTTGGTTAAAGGATGATGTATTCATGGTTTCCATATGTTAATCAAGTCCAAATTTTGAAATTCAGATAGCCATTGTTGATGTTTCCTTTTTCTGAAAGAGAGATGAGAGGCGATTGAGGTTTTTTTCATCAGAACTTAACTTTAAAAAGGAAGGAAGGTTCTTACAGGCATCAGAATCCATACATGTACTGTTGTCAGTCTGAAACCAATAGGTGCAACTAATGAGACTGCTTGCATATGTTATTTGAGCAGTCTTCCTCCCCCTCCCCGCGCGTCACGCGCCTCCTCCCCCTCAACGCGCTCCACTCCCGTGGCCACATCGACCTCGACGCTTCCCTCTCCCGCCCCTCCAAGCTGTTCAAGGTGACTGTCTTGTGTACCTCTTTGCTCCAAATTTAGGCTTCACGGATCGCTAGGGTTTTACTCTTAGTTACAGTTTGCTCCGATTTGATGCTTTAATTTAGAATTGTATCGTGAGCGAATTTCCTTGAGTGTTTACTCTTAGTTACAGTTCGCTCCGATTTGATGCTTTAATTTAGAACTGTATCGTGAGTGAATTTCCTTACGTGTCTGGGTTGTTTCATATTGCTGCCTAATCGCAATAATCCAAATTAGGGATGACCTCACAGCAAGAGATATTCTGCTTTCATGTTGTGTTGTAGCAGTCTATTTTTTTTTGTTTAATCTAAGAGATTATTCTCACAGCAAGTTTTTTATTATTGATTTGAGTTCCAATTTGTTTTCATTTTTCAGGCAGATTACAAGCAGATCATGGAAGAGGCACAGTCATCTACACCTCGCGGTATTACATCCTTGCTTTGAATTTCTTATCAACAATATTCACCCTGACAACACCTTCTTTCTTCTAAGGATAAACTCGTGGGCTTTAAATTGGCATAATAGACTGTCTTTTAATTGTTTGGTTTCAATGCTCATGATGGTCGATTAATTTCAAGTGCTCTGATTTTAAAACAGAAGCAGTATTTCTTGAACTTTAATTATGAACAGGATTAATTGGTTTCTGTTGTGGTGGATCATCCAGGTTTAATTGGTTTCCTTTTGAAACAAAAAATATATATTTCAGTCTTATAGTAAATGATATTTGTTCAACGAGTAGATAAAAATTCAGTATGTTGTCAAGGCTTCCAAATGGGCAGATTTGCTATTTTTGTTAGTGACATGTTAATACTATAGCTTTGTTTTCATGTGATTTTATTTATGTAATTACTATTGTTCTGGCCATATTTTGATCTTGCTTTTTTAGATATATAGTGTACATATGGTTAGTATCTTCTCTAAAACATAAGTATGAGCTATGCTTTTTCTGCTCTTTTTGGATATATAGTACACATATGGTTACTATCTTCTCAAAAACTTAAGTCCTAGCTATGCTTTTATGCATTGCTCATTGTGATGTTTATTGGGACAAGCATAAGCATGAACTTATTACCTAGGTTACATTATGTATGGTTGCCTAAACTATTTCAGATTACAAATGGTGTTATTTTGGATTCAGCACATGATATGTATTTCAGAATATGAATATATTCTCGGTTTAAGTTCCCTAAAATATGAGTCATGCCAATGGATGCATTTTTTTTTAATTTGGTGACACAACAATCATTATAGGGTAGATACTATAATTTATTTCAAGCATTAATTTCTGTTATTGACCCTAAAGGTTCTGCAACTCATATATTGCATATAATTTATTTCAAGCATTAATTTCTGTTATGAATCCTAATGGTTCTGCAACTCATATATTGCATTAACTACCCTAATTTACATGTCAAAGTAGAAGCATGACCTCCACCTAAAGCTTCTTGCAGCACACTTAAATAAAATCACATAAGCCACCTAAAGCTTCTTCAATTGGCTATTGGTTCTCGTGACTTTGTCTTGCTGTTGTTCATCAGTTCATGACATATTGCCTATTTCTCATCAGTTTATGACTTTGCTGTGTAATTCTTTGATAAATAGTTTAGATTATGATCACAGCTTTTTCAGCCACCGATTGCAACACCTAGATAGCTCAATAGTAAGAGGTTTTAATGTTACAACCTTGTGGATGTCATGGGCCCCGGGTACCTCATCACAAGCATATGGGCCACTCGGATAGAGGATAGGCCTGGCCTTGTAATTAGAGATATGATAGAACCTGACAGACTTTGCCTTGTACGATAAGGAATATACAGTCCTAATTGGGTAGGTTATATCTCTAAGAGGAGATCCCTTGGCTGTAATTCGGCTGGGACTCCTACCTTGTACCCCTGTCCCCTAGTATATAAGGGGAGGCAGGGCGCCCCCTGAGGGCACGAGTTCATCAGAACAACACACATCCTCAAAGGAATACATCACAATTGGACGTAGGGTATTACCTCACATCGAGGGCCTGAACCAGTATAAAATCTCCCCGTGTTCCTTTGCAATCCATCGAGTTTCCATTCGCCGAGTAGCCCTATAATCATATTGCCGGTGTAAAGCATCGACAGTTGGCGTGCCAGGTAGGGGCTTTGGCGAGATCTACATCTACAAGCTCGATGGATCCAGCAACCGGAGTCGATGGCGGCAAATTCTCCCCCGGAGATACAATCTTATTCGGAAGCCTCGACTTCGTCATCGACATGTTCGGCAATCTCACCTTGGCCGAGCAGATCCAATCCATCCTGTCGAGGAACCAGCCGACTCCGTGCCAGTCGGCCCACAAGACGCTGCAGCCACCTTCATCGATCTGCTGCGGCGATCAACCACCTGTCTGGGTCTCGGGACAACTCTCTCGTTTGGCGTCCGACTCGTGCTTGGCCTTGAGCCAGCCTAGGTCGGGCTAGGAAGGGGAGAGATCGTCAACTTCCCGTGCAGACTCGGCGACGCCGCGAATCTACATCCCACGCGGCAGATCCGATCTCCTACGCTTCCGTTTGGACATGGCCCAGAGCCGTTCCAGATTGGATCTAGGGAGGTCGGAGTCGTTATTACTCCGATCAACTACTCGGATTCCGACTCCAAGTCGGACAGCGGTTCGAACGCTAGTTCGGACAGTCTGGCAAGTTTCCTTTTGCCCCGAGAGATTTTCATGGCTTCAACCCCTCCCCCGGAGGTGCGCCCACTACAAGAGGAGCAACAAGAGGAGGCACGCTGACTACGGCAATAGGAGGAGGCCGATCGCGAGGCTCGCAATGATGAGCTACGCAGGGCTGGGCGAACTGCTCAGCAACAGATCCTCCAGACCAAAGTCGGCGACCAACAGAACGTCGTGGCCGCTGCAACCCTGCTGGACACACTTCAGCTTGGGCCTGATCACCAGACCACTCCGACTATCGCCAAGATCAAGGCGATGATTACAGCTGCTGCCTGTCAGGTTCTCCGACGGCAGGCTCGTCTGCATCAGCACGACGCGGGCGGCTGGCTCAAGTCAACTGCACGCGAAGTCACAGCGGACATCACTCGGCAACACCAACAACAACAATTGGTGGCGCCCTTAGAACGATCGCTGGTTCAACCAAGACCTCTGAGTCCGACTACAATGTGATCTCTGCCAAGAGATTAATGCTCGGCGCCGTCAACGCGAAGACGACGAGCAACTCCGACTAGAGAATGAGCACGAGCGTTTTGGTCTTCACCACGAGCAGTTTAACCGTCGTGGCAGGAGCCGAAGCCCTCACGAAGATGAAGGTGTACCAGCCTTTACCCGGGAGCTACAAGACGTCGACTGGCCGTCGGGCTTCAAGCCTACGGGAATCGAGAAATACGACGGCAAGACTAACCCTGAGTCTTGGCTTACCGTATATACCCTGGCAATCCGAGCTGCCGGAGGTGACCACAAAGCCATGGCTAACTACCTCCCGGTCGTCCTGGCCGACTCAGCGAGGACATGGCTAATAGGGCTCCCAAGACGATCAATCGGCTCCTGGGGCGAACTCCGGGAGCGCTTTATAGCCAATTTCCAAGGGACTTACGAGCGGCCGTCTTCTGAGCACGATCTCTATCAGCTGCACCAGAGGAAGAACGAGTCCTTCCGTGAGTTCATCAAGAGGTTCTCTGAGAAGCGCAATTCCATCCCTGTGATCAAGGATGAGGTCATCATCGCCGCCTTACACAAGGGAGTCAAGGACGCCCTGTTCATCGTGAAGCTCACTCGAAAGCCACCAGCCTCTGTCCGGGCTCTTCGATATGGCAAAAAAATATGCCGACTCAGCCGAAGCGGTCGCAGAGGCCCTCGACGAGAAGAAAGAGCCCCGGCAGAAGGACCAGAAGGCGAAAGCCGACAACGAGCCATCACAGAACAAGTTTGGCAACCGCAGCCGCAAGCGGAAGTCGGACAATGAGGTGGCCAACATGGAGCGAACTCGGTCTGACCCCCACAGAACGACTACCAAAAAGTCATCTTTGCTTCCGAGCAGGCTTCATCATCTGGCGCCAACAAGGACAAAGACAAGTCAGACTCGGGCCCAGTCGATGATTTTCAGGATCCCCAAGCCGAGCTCAACCACATCTTCAGAGGGCTGTCTGCGTACGAGTCCAAGCGGAAGCAGAAGCTAACAGCATGCGACGTCAATGCGGTTTGTACAACGGACGCCCCCCAGTATTTGCGTTGGTCAGAGATGTCCATCACGTTCACCCGCGCAGATCATCCATATCGGGTCTCACACTCGGGACGCTACCCACTTGTCCTGGACCCGGTCGTCAAAAACATCAAGCTAAAGAAGGTCCTCATAGATGGAGGCAGCACGCTCAATATCCTCTTTGCCAAGACACTGGAAGAGATGAAAATTCCTCGTTCAGAACTACGGCTGAGTACTGTGCCCTTCCACGGGATAATTCCCGGCCTATCTTCAACACCCCTCGGGCAGATAAATTTGCCGGTCACCTTCAGCACGCGGGATAACTTCCACACAGAAAACATCTGCTTTGAGGTAGCTGACTTCGAAACCGCGTGGTACGCGATACTCGGATGACCAGCGCTCGCCAAATTCATGGCGATACCGTACTATACCTACATGTTGCTCAAGATGCCCGGGCCAGCCGGAGTCCTCTCCCTTCGCAGCGACGTCAAGCAATCCTTCACCTGCGATAAGGAGAGCTATGAGTTGGCTCAATCACAAGAGGCGGCAGTCGGACGCAACAGCATTCGGCAAGCCGTCACAACTGAAGTTGAGGAAGACCCAAGTTCCGGCGAAAAAAGCAGCAAAGTCGGGAATTTCAGGGGACTCTGACACGAAGAAGATCCCCCTGGACCCTTCCGACCCCTCCAAGACTGCTCTAGTCGGGACCGGACTTGACCCCAAATAGAAAGACGCGCTCGTCACCTTTCTTCAAGCCAACAAGGATATCTTCGCATGGAAACCGTCCGATATGCCAGGCGTACCAAGGGAGGTGATCGAGCACGCCCTCAATGTCAGACAGACACCAACCTAGTCAAACAATGGCTATGACGCTTCGCACAAGACTAGAAAGATGCTATTCGGGAGGAGATCACCAAGCTCCTCGCAGCTAAGTTCATCAAAGAGGTCTACCACCCGGACTGGTTGGCAAACCCAGTTCTGGTCCGGAAGAAAAACGGTAAATGGCGCATGTGCGTCGACTACACCGATCTCAACAAGGCGTGCTCCAAGGATCCATTTGGTCTATCGAGAATAGATCAGGTGGTGGACTCAACCGCGGGGTGGGAACTTCTCATCTTTCTCGACTGTTACTCAGGATACCACCAAATCAGCCTGAAGGAGGATTGCCTTAAGACGTCTCTCATCACGCCATTTGACGCATACTGCTACATCACTATGCCGTTCGGTTTGAAGAACGCTGGAGCAACGTATCAACGAGCAATTCAGCGGTGTCTACACACTTAGATCGGGCACAACGTGGAGGCCTACGTCGACGACGTGGTGATTAAGACCAAGTCCAAAGAAGACCTCATCGCTGACCTAGAAGAAACCTTCCAAAACCTTCGAAGGTTCAAGATGAAGTTGAATCCGGAAAAGTGCGCCTTCGGTGTGCCATCCGGCAAGCTACTCGGCTTCATCGTCTCGTATCGTGGCATCGAGGCCACCCGGAGAAAGTCAATGCAATCATGAACATGGCACCCCCGACTAGCCAGAAGGACGTCTAGAAGCTGACAGGCTGCATGGCGGTACTCAGCCGATTTATTTCTCGACTAGGCGAACGGGGCATGCCCTTTTTCAAGCTATTGAAGAAAGCAGACAATTTTCAATGGACTCCCGAAGCATAGCAAGCCTTCGAAGACTTCAAGAAATTTCTTACATCACCACCCGTGTTGGCGTCACCTATGCCCCAAGAACCATTAATGCTATATCTAGCGGCAACTACTCAGGTAGTCAGCACGGTGTTGGCGGTCGAGCGATCCAAACCGGGTCACATACAGAAGATCCAACGGCCAGTTTACTTTGTCAGCAAGGTCCTAGCAGACTCAAAGATGAGATATCCGCAGGTTCAAAAGCTGCTTTGTGGCCTACTCATCACTGTCCGGAAGCTGGTGCACTATTTCCAATCGCATCAAGTCACGGTGGTTACATCGTAACCACTCGGGGACGTCCTGCATAACCGCGAGGCCACCGGCCGAATCGCTAAATGGACGCTTGCAATCAAATCACAAGCTCTAGCCGACTTCGTGGCCGAGTGGACAGAAGTTTAGATGCCTACATCAACAGCGAAGCTAGAGTACTGGACAATGTACTTCGACGGTTCTCTGCGGATTGGCGGCGCCGGAGCCGGCATCGTATTGACGTCTCCCACCGGCGAAAAACTCAAGTACGTTCTCCAGATCCACTTCCTAGCTTCCCACAACGTTGCCGAGTACGAGACACTCATCCACGGGCTTCGCATTGCTATATCACTTGGCATCCGCCGACTGGTCCAAGTCATGAAAGACTGGACATGTCTCGACGATACCATGGCGGTGTACCGTCAGGAGGTCCGAAAGCTGAAAAACAAGTTCGACGGGCTAGAGATAACACGTCCTACGACAATACAATGATGCTGCAGATGAATTGGCAAACATGGGATCCAAGTGAGAAGCGGTCCCGATAGGGATCTTTGTCGAGCAACTCATGTAGCCGTCAGTCAAGAAGAAACCAGTGCCGAAGCAGTCGGGAGGTTGGCGGACTCCTATTCTCAAATTCCTCCTGGACGATGAATTCCCAGAAGATCGCAGTCAAGCCGAACAAATCAAACGTCGAAGCAAGAGTTTCCTAGTCGTCGGGGAAGACCTGTACCAAAGAAGTGCATCCGGTGTCCTCATGCGCTGCGTCACTATCGAGGAGGGCAAGCAGATTCTGCAATCGATCCACTCGGGCATATGTGACAACCATGCCGCATACAGGACGTTAGTCGGAAAGGCTTACCGACAGGGATTTTTTTGGCCAACAGCAGTAACAGATGCAAAAGACATAGTTCGTACATGCGAGGGTTGTCAGTTCTATGCAAGACAAACAAATCTTAGCCCAAGAACTCCAAACAATACCAATCTCTTAGCCCTTTGCAGTATGGGGGCTTGACATGGTCGGGCCTTTCAAAAAAGCGCCAAGAGGGTTCACACTTGTTCATCGTAGTGGATAAATTCACGAAGTGGATTGAGGCAAAGCCTGCTGTTACCATAATAACGGCACGAGCAAAAGACTTCATCATGAGTATATTATACCGATTCGGGGTCCCTAACCGCATCATCACGGACAACGGTACTCAGTTCACGGGTGGCGTATTTTAAGATTTCTGTGACGACTTCGGCATCAAGATCTGTTACGCATCTGTGGCACACCCACGGAGCAATGGGCAGGTTGAGCGTGCCAATGGCATGGTCTTACAAGGCATCAAGACAAGGATATTTGACCGACTACAACCATACGTGGGCCAGTGGGTACAAGAACTCCCATCTGTTCTCTGGTCTCTAAGAACCACGGTTAGTCGGGCACTCTAGTCTCTAAAAACCACGGTTAGTCGGGCAACAGGGCAATCCCCTTTCTTTTTAGTCTATGGTGCCGAGGCTGTGCTACCAACCGAGTTAGAGTTCGGCTCTCCACGAGTCCGGGCTTACTCAGAAGACACATCCAGCAATACCCGATTGATTGAGCTAGATCAGTTAGAAGAAGCAAGGGACATCACAACAATCCAGTCGGCAAGGTATCTTCAAGACCTGTGTCGTTATCATAGCCGCAATGTCCGTGGCCGCGCCTTTTTGGTTGGGGATCTCGTCTTGAGAAAACTACAAAGCACCAAAGATAGGCATAAACTATCCCCAATATGGAAAGGGCTGTTCATTATAGCAGAAGTTATACGGCTAGGCGCCTATCGGCTGAAGACTGAAGACGGTGCCCTCGTCAGCAACTCATGAAATATATAACAGCTATGTCCTTTCTATACCTGAGTTTTATACTTTTCCATGTGTACAGTTTTTCTCTGACTCACTACGTCGCTTGTTCCAACCGAGTAGTGAGCCGGGGGCTGCATGTATTATATGTGCTCTGTTAATAATATATGAGACTGTTTTGCTTAAGTTATGAAGTTTTGGAGCGACTTTAATGTTTGCCCGAGTACAACTTTCCGCAGTGAACGATTTTATTAAGTTCCTATAGACTAACTCGGCGTAGACTATATAGTTGGGTAAAGCTAATGATAACTAAGTCAGAACTTAAGAGTTTGGCGGCATTGCACATATATGTACACACGTCCTTACAAAAGTTTATACACACCGACTGCATGATGGACTGTTCTTACATACCCAGGTCTTGGGTGATCACCTCTGCAGCCAGCCTCGCCTGGGCTATCAACCCCAGCGCCTCCTCGGTGAATCCCTCTTCGATGGCTTCGATATCTGCCCTGGGGTAGATTGACTTGGTCATCACCAGGGTTTGGGCCATGCCAACAACAACATGCTCATCTGAGTACCTCTTCAGGGTACTCGGTGCTTCGTTAAGGCGTGCCTGCACTTGGGAGATCGTGTTGGAGCTGGTTCCCACATAGTGAGGATCCATGATGTCAAGGAGCCCTTTCGTAGACTCGGCAAGGATCTCCCGTGACTCCTTTCGTAGACTCGGCAAGGATCTCCCGTGACTCCTTCACAACCTTTATCTCCTCTACAAAAGCCTGAAACTGGATTTGGGCATTGGCTCTAGCAGCTACCCGGGTTCATCGGCAAGTAAACTTGTTAGGCAAAGTTGCAGACAGAGTACTTATTGGATTGGTTAGGATCATTGTCAGAGCGTAGACTTACTTTCGTAGTCGGCCTCCCATTTGGCTTTGGCCTTCTCCAGTTCAGCCTTCTCCTTCTCGAGCTTGGCGTTGGCCTTCTTCAAGTCGGCCTTCTCCTTCGCGAGCTCGGCCTTGGCCCTTTTCAAGACGGCCATGTCTTTCTCAAGCTCGGCCTTGGCCCTCTCGGCTTCCTTTAGTTTGGCTTCCCCCTCTGTTCGGGTCTTCAACTCGGCTTCGAGGGCTGCACATCGGAATAGTCAAGTACTCAACATTGCAGTCAAGACACAACTGGGCAGTCGGGAAACAACATAGCTAGAGAAAAATACTAAGGGCTCAGTCAGGAAGACGTATTCGGGAGACTTACTTCCAATCTTCTTGGCTTGGTCCCAATTTTTGTCCCTGAGTTGATTAACGGCTCCCTTCAGCCAAGACTCCCTCCCTTGGCTACACCGCTCCAATCCGTCCTTTAAGGCCCGGAGCTGGTCCAATTCTTGGAGCTGTGGGGCAAGCTGGGTCAGGACCTCGTTCATCCTTTTCGAGCGGTCGACAAGTTTCTGCTCGGGGAGAAAACAGAGCAAAACAGAGTCAAGCGTTAGAACACTATGCAAGGAGGATTACCAAGACTCCAATAAGGTGAAAGTCATACCTGGTCCCCCCGGGACGCGGCGATCGTGGCCCGAAGCAAGTCTTCACACTCCTCCGCCGCAACCTCATCATGCTTGTAACTCTTCGCAGTTCCGCCAGAGGCTACCCAGCGGAATGTCCTCGGGAATTTGCGGGGAGGAGCCTCAAGCCTGGGGAGGTCTGGTCTTTCCGAAGACGACGACGACGACGGTGACAAGGACGGCGACAGGGTCCTGGCTCTCAACTCGGTGGCCTCCGGGGCCCCGGAGCTTGGCTCAGGGGCTAGAGCAACAGCTTCGACATCTGCCCCTTGGTCGGCAGGTGTCGGCGGCCCTGTAGTTGGGATGATCTCAGTTTCTGCAACTGAGACTGTCGCCGACTCAGCAGGTGTGCTCGCCGGTGTTGACTCGGCTGGGGCTGGCTCGACAACGGGTGTAGCGGAGTGGTCTCCTTGAGATCAATGTCGGCTCGCTTCCTGTGTAATGGGTCAAACATCAAGACGCAACCATGCCGAACAAGACTTTCAGAAGATTCAGTGCAACCTACCTCTTGGAGAACTTGAGCTTTTGTCCAGGGGATCCGGAAGTCGGCACTGGAGGGCCGCTGGCTGCCGGGCCTGATGTTACGGTATTCGGCGGCGGTGTTTTTGTCCTGGTCAGCCCCGTTTGTGATATGGCCGGCTGGGGTGCCTAGGTACTCGGTGGCGCCATCCTTGGGCTCGATGTTGCTGAGCCTGGTAGCGCTAAGCTTGACCTCATACTCAGTGGCACTCTTCTTCAGCTCGATGTTGCTGAGCCTGAGTGCGCTAGTCCCGGTTTGGGGCCTTGACGGCCTAGGGGCTGCACTGGTGGTGTCTCTGATCTTGAGGCTCCTAGCTGCGGCACTCGGCCTAATAACCTTCTTCTTGCCCTCGTCTACGACAGGCCTCTTCCCCGCTCTCTTGGAGTCGGGCTGGGCAACAGAAGGACTTCTCGGCCTCTTCTTCGACTTCAAGGTCGACAGCGTTCGGGAGTCATCATCGAACTCCTCACATGACTGCAAGCAGTTCAACAATACATATTACACATCTTGGAGCCAACCTGGGCATATATTTGCAAGCACTCATCACAGGCGAACTACAAGGCAACATTAGCGAAAGATACCTTTGGACGAGGCCGTTTTCGGCTATAAGCCACGACGGAGCGCTCTGCATCTTCGGTCTCAACCACCCCATTGGAGAAATAACTAAACAGCACTTAAGTCACTTTGTGCTGGTCAGTCAGATCTCGGCATTCTCGGTCAGGATCGTCTCTCTCCCGGTAATCCGAACAGAATTGACTTCTCAGCTTCAACGGCTGATGCACCGGGTCAAGAAACGCCTGGCTACCCAGGGCCCGGTCAGACAGGCTTTCTTTAGCTTATCTAGTCTTTCAAGTAACTGATGCACTTGGCTCATCTCCTCAGAAGTTGGTTCTGATGACCAATCGGACGAGATCACCGGAGGCAAACCAGTAAATGGAGGCAGAGAGGGTTCCAAATCAGAGCAGTAGAACCACTCCTTGTGCCAACCTTTCAAGGAAGTTTTCAAAGGAAGATGAATATGTCTTTTTCATTTCACTTTTCAGCTGAAGGCCAGCCCCCCAATCACCTGAACCTTGTTCTTGGAGGGCTGGGGCTTGATGTGGAACAAATGTCTAAAAAGATTCAAATGGGGTTCCACACCCAAGAAACACTCGCAAAGAGTTACAAAAATAGAAATTTGTAAGACTGAGTTGGGATTCAGATTTACCAACTCCAATCCATAGAAGGCAAGAAGACGGCAGAGGAAGTCAAGATGAAGAAATAGACCTCGGTCAAAAAAGGAGGCGAAAACAACGGTCTCATTGGCCTGGGGCTTTGGAATTGATTCACCTTCCGCCCGGCGCCAACGGATGATATCGTGGCTTTGTAGCCGCAGTGACCTCTCCAAGTGCTCCAGCTTGGCCCGACCGCAATCCGAAGTCGGCCACACCTCATCCGACGCCCTCGTGGAATCTGAAGCCCTCGGCATGGTTAAGGGCGAGGAAATTTGGGGGAAGAGTCACTAGGGGCTTGGAATGGATGAGGAGAAGTGGAATCGCTCGAGTTTCGATGGGGAAGAGCTGGCAATGGCGAACCCTAGCAAGGCGGGAAGCAAAATTTTGGCGCAGAGGCTGGGAGACGAAGCGATCGATGGATTGGAGAAGATAATGGAATCTTCTCTCTCTCCCCGCCTTTTATAGAGCCGTTTTCGATTCATGAGCTTGGGCTTACACAGTCGGTACTGGGCCATCAAGATATGAGTTTCTACAGTAGCACGCTCAATGTGGGTCGCTCGCTGGCTGTGTTGAAATCACAGTGCTAGTGCTACTAACAGGAATCGATGAGGTAATCAGATATGCTTCATGAAAGCTGACTACTGAACACGTGTTCGGGTATCTATATTATCCACCAGGTATTGAGAATATATCCTTCTAAGGATCACAAGCTGGTCTCCATTAAAATTGGGGATGCAGGTATCTCTCAAGTACACCTGATCACTCATTGGATTAAAATCCATAAAGTGGTATTCGGCTTACATGCTTAGCCAATAATTGCCATGAGCAAACTTTTTCCAGCCGACACGACGCTGAAGAGTCTAGCTTCCGAGTGGGACGCCACTTGGGAAATACTATAAACATCTTTTCTAGCTGACATGAAGCTGAAGAGTCTAATTTTCGAATAGTATACTACTTAGGAAAGACTATAAATACTTATCCCGGCTGACATGATGCCGATGAGTCTCATATACCGGTAGTATACTACTCGGGAAAGACTATAAAATTATTCCGGTTGACATAATACCAAAGAATCTTACATACCAGGAGAGCAGTACTCGGTATATACTATAAGGTTAAAGATCTTTGACTTATGTTTAATTGTTTCATAATTAAGCACAAAGTTGGGGGCTACACCTAATTGGTGTGCCTATTCGGCGCACACTATTTATACTTCTACATGGAGCCCTTCATAGCCTCGCTGCTAGCTGACATGAAGCAGAACTCGAGAGAAAGAAGCACTCGAACAAAGAGTACTCGGGAGCAATGCACTCGGGCAATCTTCACCGTGGAGGATGAGCACTCGGCATCAGCTGTGACTCAACTATGAAGGTCTCGGGCTACTGTGGATGGGGCTACTGTGGATGTCATGGGGCCCCGGGTATCACAAGCATATGGGCCACTCGGATAAAGGATGGGCCTAGCCTTGTAATTAGAGATATGATAGAACTCGGTAGATTTTGCCTTGTACGATAAAGAATATACAGTCCTAGTCAGGTAGGTTATATCTCTAAGAGATCCCTTGGCTGTAATCCGGCTGGGACTCCTACTTTATACCCCTGTCCATCCCTTAGTATATAAGGGGAGACAGGGCGCCCCCTAAGGGCACGAGTTCATCAGAACAACACAAATCCTCAAAGGAATACATCACAACTGGACGTAAGGTATTACCTCACATCGAGGGTCTGAACCAGTATAAAATCTCCCCGTGTTCCTTTGCAATCGATTGAGTTTTCATCCGCCGAGTAGCCCTATAATCATATTGTCGGTGTAAAGCATCGACAAACCTATTTGGATATGGCTGCCATATACAGTAAATAAATAGTTGAGTTGCTTTTGATAGTGAAAAAAAATTCAAATCACCTCATAGACAGTATGTTGTATCTATATGCAAGCATTCAAATATTACTTTGAACATAAACTGAATTTGCTGCACCACTGAAAATAAACTAAATTTGTTTGTGTATACATATTATTATCACTACAGTTATTAGGTTGTAGAAGGCAGTGAACCACTTTGCACCACCCTCCACCATTCCAAATTCTAGTAGTCATTAGATGGTCCAAGGCTGTGAGGTCCAGCATTCATCATTATTTTGATTCTGCTCATCTGGATATTACTCTGAATATGACAAAATGAAGGAAATTTCCTAGAGTCCTTGATTGGGTTCTCTAGAGAAAAAAGGACAGGATATATTCTGTCGTTGAGTTTTAATTCATTCTTGACGTGAGGATGTTAGAGTCCTTGTTATGCATATACTCAGGTTTGATGTGAGGATGCTAGGATATATACTCAGTTTTAATTCATTATATTCTCCTTATTATGCACATTCATTCTTGACGTGTGGATGTTAGGATATATACTCAGTTTTAATTCATTCTTTTCTCCTTATTATTTGAGTACTCTCCTTGAGTCCTTGTTATGAATTACTACCTCCAGTTGGAAAACTTAATTTATTTTTTAAGAAACAATTTGTATGCATATACTCTGCAATTTCTATTGTCTTTTGTGCTAAGAAGTATATGCTAAATGAGTATCTAACCACCTAGTATATACTCAGGTTTTCTGCATCTGTTTCATAGAACTAAATCCTATCACATATGAGTAAATAGAAGCTCATAATTCAATGTTTTTTTACTTGATAGATACTATTTGATTGAATTGTGAGAGAATGGCTTAATTCTTTGTAAAGTATTAGATTAATACTTGAAGAGAATTTCTAAACCACCAGATAGACCAAATACAGAAAATACAGACAATATCAAGGGCTAGCCAAGCTTTTGAAACTTTGACTATAAATAACTTCTCAAATGCTTGGTAGATAGAGGAGCATTGTCCATATTGCTTAATTGTGCACTTGTTTTATTTGCGCGAATATAAGATGTTGATTCCATATATTATCTGACTATATAAGAGGAGCAAGTATGGAACCATTTTACATTTGTTAATTGAGCTAGATTACACACGCATGTAACTATATATCTGTGTGGCCTATATATGCATGTTTCATTCATGAATTAAAATCCCATTTCAGGAAGAATTATATTCAAAAGGAAGGCTTGAAAGTGTTCAAGCATTTAAGGCGATATATGGTGGACAATCCAACTCCAGTTACATATATGGAATAATAGCAAATTTAGAGTTGTACACTCATTAGCATTGTATGCTGGTTGTATGCTAGGAGGTGTTCGTTTATGTAATCCTCTGTTTGAAAATAGTCATGACATGTTCTGATTGGACTGGACAGGGTAGTTTGAAGATTAAACTGATTAGTCATGTTAGCAAATTTAGTTACTCTGGCTGTACCTAAACTAAACAGGGTGGTTTGAAGATAATCCTCTGTTGCATGGCTAACGCTTTTTTGCTTTATTGGGACCAGATGATGTGGAGCAGCCTTTTGATGGATTAAATCATGATATATTATATGGACAGTTTTTTATGAAAATAGTCATGTTATGTCCTGATTAAAGTAACTGAATCATGATATATTAAAGTAACTGAGTCATTTGTTTTGATGGATTGGCGTCATTCAAATGTACAGCCAAATGCTTTGATGGACAAAATTATATGCATGCCATATGCACATGCACGAACTATAGTTACAAGAACGGACACTAATTAATTAATTTGCCCATTAGGTACGGATTCAAAAGAAACACCCATCAAAGGTTGCATTCGGACATATAACCAACAGATTAAATGTACTGCAAATGACACCTAATAAGGTACAATGCAACACTCAAGAATCTAGAAACTGTGAATTTCATGCAACGAAGAAGGGTGTGAAAAGTTTTTTGAACTATGGTAAAGTGAATATACTGTTTACCCATGTTTTCCTCCATCCATATTTGCATGTTTCATTGGTAACATAATACTGATTCCAGAGAATATAGTACCTAATGAACAATTACAAGGAAGGGGCACACTGTTGCATGTTGCAAATACTTCAATTCCTCTAAAAATTGAAAGTGGCAAAGTCCGGTGAGCTGAAATCACAAAGGAACAAAGAGAAGAAAGTAACAGAAGACAGCGAGAATACCGTGTAAAGAAGAGGGCTGAATCATATAACCTTAACAGTGCTGTAATATTGGCCACTCCTAATGGGGGCGAGGTTGAACAGTTTGAAATTATAGATAAAGACAAAAAGAGAGAATGGAGGAACAAAAGACAACGCGAGTTGCGTGCAAGAAAGAAGGCTGAGTCAAACAATTTGGGTAGTGGTCAAATATCAGCCACTCCTATGCATCCGACGGTTGTTTCTCATTCACATGAAACAGGAAAGTGTAGTGTCGAACAGTCTAAAAAACTAATAAAAATAAAAAAGAGAACAAAGGAATAAAAGACAATGTGAGTGTTGTGCAAGAAAGAAAGTAGAGTTGAGCAATGTTGACGGTGGAAATGCTACACCAACCACCCCTACTATTGGTAAGTTTAATGTCATGAACAACATTATGCCTTAAATCAATTCTTTTCATATTTAATTACTATATGTACTTATCCATTTGTCAATGGTCACTATATGCAACGTTGTATTTTACCATTTTGCAAGGACCGAGTGTAGCAGACAAGGAAAATGTAGATCCAGATGACCCCATGAAATGGCTTCATAGAAATGATATGTACAAACGACAATGCAGGGAGAATAAAGTAATAAGCACTGAACAATACCAAGATTCACATGTTCTAGGTGAACACATTCTCTTCAATATTAATACATGATTCTTTGATTCAAGTTTGCTCGATATAATTTAATAATGAAGTGTTCCTCTATAACTAGATGGAGTTACACAAATGGAAACTAGACATGTGGCACCTATTCATCAGGATGTTCCAAATTCCAATTACATTGAATTTGATAGTGGACCATTCGAGCCTCCACTAACTGATTTTGATGATGAAGGTGAGGTTTTAGAAATTATTTTATAGTTTAAAAGTAAACCCATAAACTATATGATCTCATATACAGTAAACCATCATGTAATAGATCATGATGAGGCCGTTCAGACCCGGGAGTGTGCGGACATTGATGATGATGATGATGAAGCCATGCAATATCAACAGCAAGGTAATAAATGTATAATATTTGTTGACTTTACCTGATTATATGGATATATGTTCAAATTTTAATGCCAAACATTGTTTGTCTACCAAATGATGGGTATGAGTCATATCGTGTGGATGTTAAGGGAGTTTATGCCATCGGTACAGATAATCCATGACTATGTATACCACAAGCTGCCAAAGAGACACCATGTTTTGAAGAAAGTAGCTGATTGCAAGTTCTGCGGTGCAATTAGGTTTCAATTCGAGCCTCCCAAGTTCTGTTGCAGGCAGGGAAAGATAAAAATACATATTCCAGCAATCCCTGCTGAGTTAAAACGATTGTTTGCAAGCCAGGTACTTATGTAAAGTATTTTAGAAAACATATCTGGTACTTCAACTCTCATTTCTCTTCCACGAGTCTTCGAGTGACTCTTGACCGCAGCGTCAGCACTGCGGCCGGTACCGACATATATACATTTCATGTGCATGGTGCATTGTACCATCGCCTGGACCAATTGGTGCCTGGTTCTCAAGGGCCTCGTCATATGCAACTGTATTTTTATGACACAGAAGATGATACGCTAACACATAGAGTGCGAAGGTCCCCTGACCTTGATATCAAACTTGTGAGGGTAGTCTTAAGAATATTGGCAGATAATCCATACGTACAGACTTTCAACAGGGTCGGATCTATGCCTAATCTAGATGACTATATGATTGAACTTAACACTAATGTCATGCCTGACCAACGAAGATACAATGCCCCCACAGCCTCTCAAGTTGCAGCTATCTAGCTAGAAGGTGATGATCCAATGAGAACTTTTGATAGAAATGTTATTGTGCATCCCAAAGGTGATAAGCCACAGTATATCAAAGCATCCATGGGTGTTATGACCCTTTGGCTTATCCTTTATTTTTCCCTTTTGGGGAAACTGGATGGGACCTCAAAATGCCGTACGAGACTTCTCAATAGACACCGGATGATATGGAAATAGATGGAACAATTGACGCAATGACTTCTGCTAACGTGTGTTCCAGGGAAGACACCGCTTTGGTTGATCCATTGGGTAAGTACCCTCAACTTCTGTATCGAATCTTTGTGATAGTTATACTCTTAGGTTGTGTATACTAATATCTCAATTTTGTTGCAGAGCACGATGGAGTTGATGACCGTTTAGACAATGAAGACGATAATGATGTGGTTAATGGATCGAGCAACGAGAAAAAAGCTAGATTTGTCACGGCAAGGGAGAACTATTGCTTTAGACTGCAGGTTAGAAGAGGACTTGATGACAACGGGGTGCCCGATCTTCCGTTAGGTAAAGATAACTATCGATTTGGTGGAGAATCGACACTCACGATCCGGCTTCTGATCACCAAGACCCGAACCCTGCAATCGCAGCACCACGTCTCCTCTCGTTATCAACCGTGCGCTGCCCGGTTGACCTCGCCACGAAGGCTAACCCCTGCATGCGAATCGAAGAACACAAGCAAGAACAAGAAAGATTGCAACTCAATTACAGATGAATGATTATACTCTCGAGTTGGGGTCTCACAAACCGATAAACGGCGAAACTGTTTAAGGACAGAATAATCTAAGCAAAACCCGACTTAAACAGCGGTGGCTACGGAATATATACGAGTTAGGACGTCCTAGGATGAGGGTTTGCCCTGTGAGGGGCGCACTCCTCATGGGTTTAGCCCACGACACAATTACAAGGCCCAAAGCCCAAAACAGACTCAAACTGGAAGAGGTATATATCTTGTTTTGATGATTCCGGATAGCTCAGGAGGAATTTTGACGTAAAACCAAAACCATCTGAAAGTAGACTTCATAAGCTTTCCAGCAAGTACTTGTAGGCCCTGTAACTCTTTCTGGATCAAAAGTTATGGCCGTTTGAAATTAACGCTGTCTCCTAGCCCGAAACTGAATCGGTCTCAGGAATAGGAGTTTACTTGCACTTGTTGTCTCTACTTCAATATGTGGTGTCTTGAGCTATTCTCCATGGTCTTCTTCCAGGTTCCTAAGAACAATAAAATCATCACAAGAATTAAATAGCATGCCATTCGTAGAAATATTCTCATGTAAGCTTAGGAATACATTCACCTGGCGATTAAGTTGACGGCCACGTGCGTGAGTAATTGGTCCTTGGATCGGTTGCACATCTTGTTCATCATGAAGAGATTGTAAGTATGTATCTAAAGACAAGATGTCCTCATCAGGACTTTTTAACATCATCTTGTTTGGAGGACGTCTTTTTCAGTAATGGGCTGTTGACATATACATTAAGATCGAGTCTATGAGGTTAGACTGATACTCTAACCCTAAGAACCAAAAGCGGATACGGGCTGAGCTATACTAGGTTAGTGGAATACAATATAGCCACAAGCATTAGAACTATCATTCAACCAACTACCAACACACAATTAAATTGTTCATATTGTTGTTTATTTATTGTATGGTGTGGTTGACGTAATCAATTCCGGAGAGACACAGGATTCAGAGGTTGGTAAGAGAATTGTGTTACCTCGCTCTTTTTCTAGGGGTGATCACGACATGCAGCAAAGGTTTCTTAATGCGATGGCTTTTGTCCAAAGACCAGATTACTTCATCACGATGACGTGCAACCCGAACTGAGAGGAGATAACAGAAAATCTCGAATCTAGCTAGTCACCGCAAGATCAACTGGACCTTGTTGCAAGATTATTTAGGGCCAAGTTGCGAGACATGATAGATCTATTTGTGAAGAAAAAGTATTTTGGAGAGGTTCAAGTATATGCTCATGTTACTGAGTTTCAAAGAGGGGACTACCACATGAACATATACTATTGATCATGAAGCCAGGTAGTAAGTTAACAAACTATGATGGATATGATAAAGTAATTTGCGCAGAGATACCAGATAAGGAGAAATACCCTGTGTTGCATCGTCTGGTCATCAAGCACATGCTACACAGACCATCTGGTGAGCTAAATAAAAATTGTGCTTGCATGGTGGATGGGGTGTCGCTTTAACTATCCTTGGTAGTTTTATCAAGCAACACAGCAAGGAAAGGACTTGTACCCATTATATAAGAGGAGAGATGATGGGTGGCGTGTCAAGATTAGAGGTGTAGAGTTAGATAACAGGTGGGTTGTCCCATACAATCCTGGACTGCTTATGCGATATAACTGTCATATAAATATTGAAACATGCTCAAGCATAAAATCTGTGAAATACCTGCATATGTATATAAAGGCCATGACTGTGCAACATTCTTAGTCGACCCAGCTGGGGAAATCAATGAGATCCGGTAGTACAGGAATACTAGATACGTATCACCACTGGAAGCTATATATAGGATTCTTGGTTTCCCACTCTTTGGTATCTATCCGACTGTTTTGCAGCTCCAGCTTCATTTGCCTAACATGCAGTATATTACCTATGATGAATCTTGTAATCTTGAGGATGTTCTCAGCCGGCCATCTTCTTCTATGACAACACTTATTGAGTATTTCAAAATGAATCGCGTAGATGCAAATGCAAGAAAATTACTGTATAAGGAGTTCCCAGAACACTATAGGTGGATCAAGGATAAAAATGTATGGCAAAAAAGAAAAACTAAGAGAGGCCAAGTAGGAAGGATTGTGTATGCCCACCTCGCTGAAGGAGAGAGATACTACTTGAGAGTGCTTCTAAACCATGTGAGAGGTGCGACCTTATATGAGGATTTGAGAACTGTATCTGGGACTACATACTCTACTTTTAGAGAGGCATGTGAGAAGAGTGGGCTTATAGAGACGGACAGGTCACAAGACGACTGCTTGAGTGAGCCCACGACTTTCCAAATGCTATCTGCTCTACGTAGGTTATTTGCAACTATACTAGTGTTTTGCGAGGTTACTAATATTCGTGCATGGTGGGACAAGTATAAGGATTCTATGTCTGAAGATTACAGCCGGGATAACGCCAACCCAATATCAATAGAGCAGATGGTGCTTAGAGACATACTAGATTTGCTTCATTCAATGGGAAAAAATATCACAGATTATGGCCTTCTCGAGGTGAATGACATAGGTAATTTTTTTGATACTGGTGTGTTTTATTTTTATTAAATTTAGATATCCTTTTACCAATAGTTTCTTGATGCATTTATTTGTTTTCTACAATCAAGTGAATTTTCCAATGATATGATGACAGAGGTCAGAGAGGAACTTAACGTGACGATAGACTAGGAACACTTGGATATATATACATCTCTTAATAATGAGCAGCATACAGGGTTTGATCAGATCATTGATCATGTAATTAACAAGAAGAGCCAGGTATGTTTCGTCAATGGCCTAGGTGGCACTGGAAAGACATTCCTATACAAGGTGCTTCTTGCTAGAGTGCGATCTGAGGGGTTAATAGCCATTACAATGGTGGCATCTGGTATAGCAGCGTCGATATTGCCCTGAGGACGCACCACACACTTGAGGTTTAAAATCCCCATTAAGCTTGCTCACAACAGCATGTGCAACTTCACAAAGCAGAGTGGCACCACAGAGTTACTTCGCAGGGCATCCTCGATTATTTGGGATGAAGCTGCAATGACAAAGCGACAAGTAGTTGAGACACTTGACAGGTCCCTTTAAGATATTATGGATTGTTCTTTGCCATTTGGAGGAAAGGTTATTGTATTTGGTGGTGATTTCAGACAAGTTCTTTCCGTTGTGACGCGTGGGACAAGGGTGCAGGTCACTGATGCTACATTGCAGAGGTCTTATTTATGGGAAAATATAAGGAAGATACGTTTGTCGCGTAACATAAGGGCTCAATCTGATCCGTGGTTTTCGGACTATCTCCTTAGGATCGGAAATGGAACTGGAAGCACGATTGGAGATGATTATGTTCATCTACCTGATGACTTTGTGATTGGTTATGCAAATACCAAAGATTCAGTGAACAAACTAATTCAACATGTATTTCCTTGTTTGATGATGAAATAAATGCAAGCTCTACAGTGTATATGAGCACACGGACTATTCTATCAACAAAGAATGAGTGTTTGGATAAACTGAACGCAAAGATGATTGATAGGTTTCCAGGCTAGGAAAAGGTTTTTCACAGCTCTGACTACGTCAACGATGATCCTCACAATAGCTACCCTATTGACTTTTTAAACTCGATCACTCCAAATGGCCTCCCGCCACATGAGCTCAAAGTAAAGATCAACTGTCTTGTGATTCTCCTCCATAATCTTGATCCTAATAATGGGTTATGCAATGGTACAAGACTAATGGTAAGAGCATTCCAAGATGATGCAATTGATGCTAAAATTGTTGGTGGGAAACATGCAAACAAAAGAGTGTTCATTCCAAGGATCCCTTTGTCTCCCTCGGATGATATTTCCCTACCTTTTAAGTTCAAGAGGAAATAGTTCCCAATACGACTAAGTTTTGCAATGATCATAAATAAATCACAGGGATAAACCATCCCTAATGTCAGGATTTATATTCTAGAGCCTGTATTCTCACACGGACAACTTTATGTTGCATTGTTAAGGGAGCTGTCAAGGCAAACAACAAGAATTTTGGCTATGACAAAAAGAGAAATAGACCCTACCAGGAAGAGCACTAGAAATATTATGTATAGAGACGTCCTGGACTGGTGAACAATAGTAGGTAATAAGGCCAATATGTACGTTTGCATGTCAAAAATATTCATTATAATATTTGTTACTAACCACTAACAATTGGTTTTGTAGAGCACGTAGCTAACCGAGTGGGAATCGTGTGATTGGGACGGCATACAAGCTTGTGGTATATCCTGGCAGGCGCTAGTTCACAGCGAGCTGACTTAGGGACCATATGTTAAATCATTATGCTTGTACCGCTCTACTATGAACTCTTTGCCAATTTACCGATGTAATAACACATTAACGAGTAGTTCAAAAATTCAATTGTATTAATATATATTATCCTACGTATGTTCTTAATACACAGATATTATACTATCTCTTTGACTTTATATATGCATCTCGACTGATTGTACGAAAATTAGCAAAACTATGACGCCGTTGCGTTAGCACGGACATATTATTAAGTATATAGAAAGGAAGAAAGAATAAAACTAAACCAAGCTTTTGTGGGACACATATAGACTAGTCCGCACATAGTCGCATGTGTCCAGGCACATAAACATGAACCCACTGAAGTCCTCATGTCGAAGGTGGTATATATGGAAGCGCTCTTTCCTCGAAAATTGGTTTACCGTGTAGTCTAACTCACCTATGTTCTTGGAGAAAAGTATTGCAAAATCCATTTCCACATTTTTTTTTTGTGGGAAAACCCATTTCTACGTGAAGTCAACTACGTGAACCAATTAGGGGAATTAATCTAGATAACTTAGAGAAAATAATGGAGAAATCCGCCTATACCGCCCGCTTGTAGTTGTGAATTAACATACTGACGTTAGTAGCGGAAAAAACAAAGTTTACGAAACCACCCCTGTAGCTGGGTGAAAAATATCGAAATAACAGAGGGATGTTGCTGCAATTCAGCAGTGGCGAGTCCACGCCTTCCTGTCCGGCGCACCGTTCGCTCCCATTTCGGGCAAAGAAACCAAACCCCTCTCTGCTCTGCCCCGCTCCCGCCGGCGGCGGCGGAGGAGGAGCAATGGCGCGGTCGCTTGGCGGCGGGTGGTGGCGCTCCCGCAAGACCCTGGTCGGGCTGGGGCTGGGCCAGCTCGTCTCCCTCCTCGTCACCGGCACCGGCTTCGCCTCCTCCGAGCTCTCCCGCCGAGGTCCGTCGTCTTGTGTGGCCTCCTCCTCCGGATTGACCGTCGCCCTCGTTTCGTTTCCCTCCTGGGTTACTTTGCTCGTATCCTCGCCGCGATTCTGGTTCTTTTGTCTGGCTCAACCGCCATCTTTTCTTCCGATTCTCTTTCTTTCTCCTTCGCGCGTGTGTTCTTTTGATCCTTTTCAGACTTCAGTGTTTCTTTTTCTGTGGAATTCGCGTGAAGATTGAGCAGTTCATTTTTCTATCAAATTTGGATTCGATCCTGTATTTTCCTTCCTTTCCTGCTATTTTTGCTTGTTTTAATCTGTTGCTTGTTGGAACTGCTCTCTTCTGCTGTCAATCAGTCAATGTACAGGTTGATCTTGCGTGCCGTTCACAAGCTTTCTTTCTGTTTTGTCTCTTGGAAAAATTAACCCAATTCTTAATGCTGATACTACTGTTTTACAACTGCAGGGATCAGTGTGCCAACGTCACAGTCCCTGCTCAACTACCTGCTGCTTGGGGTCGTGTACGGGAGCATACTGGTATACAGAAGGAAGCCTCTGCAGGTTCAGCCATCTTCCCGTTGTTATATCAATTTCACAATTTCTAGGTTAAATTGCCGAATCTTTGGAGTACGGCAACTAAAGTAATTTGGGTTTAGCCAATTGTTTGGGTACCACCTGGTCAATGGCCTTACCAAAAGCTACCAATAAAGCGGTGTGCCGTATATAGTGAGCCGAAAGCATATGTATTTTTGGGCATCTATTTTGGTTCAGTGTCATTTAGTTCAACTAGTTTTTTATAACTTCAAGCACATGTACTTTAGTAGTTACTTTCTATTCTTATGTAACAACAGTTTGCTTCTTTTTGAAAAACTAGCTGAATACCCATGCTTTGCTATGGATAAAAGAATATATTATAATATTTCCTAAAATAAATGAGAATATATTTTCCATGAAATGTGTTACACATTTTTCTCTATAGGGAATGTACACTTTAATTTGATTTTATATGTGGCTATCCATTTAGATTTGATTGCTTCTGAATATTAAGAAGTTCAAGGGGTAATCTGCAAAAATTACAATGGGAGTAGGTGGGACCACCACTACCTTCTTTTAAAGTAGTTTAGATCCATCTATTTTATACACAAACTGCTCTCACAGTTTCAAATAACTAGTTACATTTATATTGTGGACCATAATATCGATAAAATTATATAGTCTCCTACTGATGTTGTAGTATTTGGATTTGTTATTTTATTGTGGAACTGATTTATGTATGAACTAACTCTTACAGATGAAATGGTACTATTATTTAGTGCTAGGCTTGGTCGATGTAGAGGCAAATTATCTAGGTATGTGCAATATTTTTTGGTTATTTGTTGGCTAATTAAGTAGCGTGCTGCACAGAAGCCCTAATTTCCTGGTCACCTCTGCAGAAATAACAAGGAAGTCCTGCCTGCCTGCTGAATAGACAGATGATCTTGCAATGCTATACTAATTCCCTTCATTCTTTTGTAGTTGTCAAGGCATACCAGTACACATCTCTGACAAGCGTTATGCTTCTTGATTGCTGGGCTATTCCTGCTGTGATATTCCTTACATGGATGTTTTTGAAGACCAAGTACAGATTCAGAAAAAATAGTGGTGTGGCTATTTGTGTTGCAGGACTTGTGCTAGTTGTATTTTCTGATGTCCATGCAGGTGATAGAGCAGGTAATAGTTCGGTGATTTGTATTTATATGTCTTTGTTGTTTCATTTCTTCTTCACTTACCACAAAAAAGTGCAATAAAACCTTTTGAATTTCAGACCATTTATAATTATGGTAACAAAATGTGCTCTGAGTTCCCATTAGCAAGAATAATTATTCCATTTTCGGAAGTAAGGAGTAAAGGCCATTCAACAGTTTAATATGTTGCTATATGTAATGGAATTTTAAAAATGCAGTAGCCCAGTGATGGTTGAACCAATCTATGAATAATTAAAGCTTTTGCGTGGAATTGTGGAAGTTATCTTTGTGACCAGTCAAATCCTAAATGAAGTACAACTAATGAGATGAAGCTCATGAGCATGTTCTATGCAGGGGGTACAAGCCCAGTTAAAGGTGATATACTTGTAATTGCTGGTGCCACCCTTTATGCCATCAGCAATGTTAGTGAGGTAAAGTATTGAGCTCAACTGCACAGAAAACATGTTTTTCAGATATTATTTTCAATATCTATCAATACAGCTTTGTTAATGTTTTGTACCAAAAGCTATTCATATTTCACTTCTTTATTGTAAAAAAAAAAACTAAACCAAAGGGCTAGCAGGAAGGTGAAAATGATTCTCCTGTATCACTTGTTACCATATGTTTCTCATCCCCTGTGCTTAATTAATGCAAGCTTGTGGTGCAAGGTGTAAAACTAGCTTCACTAGACACCAGATCCCTCTATATCTTCATCTTTTGCATTTCAGGAGTTCCTTGTGAAAGTTGGTGATCAAGTTGAGTTGATGGGGATGCTGGGACTATTTGGAGCTATTATCAGTGTTTGTCAGATGTATCATGTTATTATCTTTATACCATTTTTTCTTTTATAAGCTTATAATAGAATTTTAAAGGAAAAAGCCTACTTAACCCCCTAAAATATTGTGGTTGGCCTGCTTAACCCCAAAAGTATAAAACTAGGTAATCTACCCTCTAAGTTATGAAAACCGATTCAAATAACTGCTGGTAGTGGTTTTATAAGTGGTTGGCTCACTGGGACAACTTGGGAAACAAGTACACTAGTGCTAATAAGTGGTTCCCTCGCTGATTGGAGAGAGAAAAGGAACATTTGGGTCGGCTTGGGTAAAAAGCCCTAATATGACTGCCACGTCATCTTCTACACAACAAAATCACTTATAAAACCTCCCCAAGTGGTTTTTTCAACCTGTTTTCATACCGGGGAGGTAGAATACCCATACTTAAGGGTATTAAGTAGACCACCAACGAAAGTACTTTAGGTGGTTTAGTGAACTTTTCTTGTTCTTTAAATAAGTTTGTTGCTAGTTAAATTAATAATGTAGCTTTTGTAGCTCCTGCGATGTGTTCTTATTCATTTAAATAGTTCCTTGAGCTATGTTTTTTTTATTTACTTATGCAGAAGCATATTTGAACGCAGTGAGATAGAATCTATACAATGGAGTGTTGATGCTGTAAGGCCTCCCTCTTTTGTTTTCCCTTAAAAAATCCCCTCATGTTGATCCTGGCTTTATTTATTTTTGTGACACCAAACACACCTAATATTACTTTCTTGACTTTTGCCAGGTGGTACCATTTGTTGGGTTTGCTGTCGCAATGTTCATGTTTTACTCTCTAGTTCCAATTTTACTGAAGGTATATTAGCAAACAATTTTTCCATTGTGCAAGTGTGTACCTACTAATTTCCTTACTTCTCAGTTCTCACATCCCATGTTTACTGTTCCTTGCCCATCTCCTGTTGGGGATACTAGAGCTCCCATCCAACTTAGAAAAACGAAATCCAGTAGAAGGGATCTTGCTGTACTACGAAATGTTACATTGGCACTACCATAAATCACATGATTTTTGCTCTTCGTTTCTCATATCAATGGTCTATTCTCATCAACGATTCAACATTCTAAGTTTACTCATGCAGATCAGTGGTTCAACAATGCTAAACCTTTCATTACTAACCTCAGACATGTGGGCTATTCTCATCCGTGTGTTTGCCTACCATGAAAAGGTCTGATCATCGAGCCCTCATTCTGCATACTGCAGTTTATTGTCTTACATGTAATTAAATGCACTTTCACTTTCCAGGTAGACTGGATGTACTATGTGGCATTTGGTGCAGTTGCAATTGGGCTGGTTATTTACTCAGGGTACTCACCTTTTTTGTTTTATGTTATCCTTTTCTATGACAAAACTAAGTACTCTCACTAGTTGCAAGATATAAGATATTCTGAAGTTTCATTTAATTATTGAAACATAAAAAGATGTTTATGCCATCTTCTAAATTACGCAAAAGGAGCTGTTCTTTCTATTCACCAATGCTGACATATGGATGCAGCGATTCAAACAACGATGACAAAAGGGGGCAAGTTGCTGAGGCCACTGATGTTGAGGGAAAGCTACCTGATGAGGAGGCTGCCGTTGATCCAAAATGTCAGGGTGCTGCATCATCTGGCATCAGACAATTAGATGATGGTAAAACTCCTCCCACTGTTAGACCAAAAGAGCGACATGCTCAAACTTGTTAGTAACTATGGACTATACAGAAACATAGAGGGAACAAACATCCAACAAAGAGAGATTTTGTTAACGTGAGTAATTATGTTTGTGTTGTTGAAGGAAATGGCCCCTATCATGCCCTCAGCAACGAGGAGCTGAGCTGAGAGATTCTCGGGAATAACTAGGAATTAGGACTATAGAATCATAGGGTTGAAATAAACTTGCAGTAGGCCAGCATATTCATGCAGCTTGCTTTAATGTAATTCTGCAATGTATTCTTTGGCGCTTCTTAAGGAAACTCCAGTTAACCAGAAGATTGTATTGGGGGAAAATTCTCTCCCATCTAATTTGAGTCGAAGATTTGATGTATCAGGTGGTAAACAAGCATTATTACGTTATTATCCTTTTTTATTTCTTAATATTAGAAGCCTGAAAGCATGTATAGAGCAAATTGTGTTTCTTTAACTGCCATAATATTTGATTGTATTGAGGGCCGTATAACCCAATAGCCATGCATATGGGACTTAAATAGGGTTGAATAAAGTGCCCTTTCGTCAAGAGATGCCAGGTATCTTATCCAATTTATTTTTTCTAAAAAATTGTATATAATGTTGATATTCATAAATTGCAGCATGAGCAAATTAGGGGTTTCTCAATCTTTGACAGAAACATCATGTAATTTGTGGCATGATAAATTAATTAATTGTCAGCCATACAAATCGCAATAGCAACAGGGTAGGAGGTGATTATCTCCACCATGAACTGAAATTCCAAACATCACACATGCTTTTCAGTAACACACAATTGTGTTGAACGAAACCGAACAGGACTCAAAGAAAGATTACAATATACTACAATAAATTGTTGGATCCAATAAAATTATGACTGGACAGTACACTTGCTATCATCCGTGTGCGTGGTAGCTTGAGAAGGAGCTATGGTTTGCATCGAAGACGGACGATGAACAAGAGTGAAGCTTTCTCCCACAACAGCCGACCCATAAGATTTTTCTCTTTATGTAGACTTCTAAGCTACTATGACCTCGGTTGTATGGGAATTACTTCACAAATATGCAGATATCACGCTCTTGGATAGCCCATGTAATTACAGCATGATTCACTTGCAGCATCTCCAGGATTAGTCTTCCATATAGTTCATAGATCATACGACCTACAAGGTTTCAACACATGGAAAAAGTTGAGGAATTAATATGGGAACAAACATACACACAACAAGGATGTGCACATGCCAGGAACAATCTAGGAACTAGAAAAAATGAAATGCAGAATTGTGCAAATCTTGAAGCAAAACCAGCAACAAGAAACTTGATATTCATGTTACTTTGATCGAAGCAAGCAAGCAAGCAAGCAGCCATATGGCCCTGCTTGGCCAAAGCAAGATACTGTTCATATAATAAAAATAATCTCACAAGTTACACAGCTGAGCCAAACCAACACAACACCAGACTAACAGTTTGAAATGCAAATAAATATATCACCAATTAGGAACTTAAGAAAGAATCTATCATTTCAATAAATATATCAGGAGAATACTATACATTTGATTTAAGAAACAAACATTGCATCACAATATACAATTGTCAAATGGACAGTTCTTATCAGCCAACAATGATATCTTGAGTGGAGTCATATTCATATAGGAATGAGAACAGCTGAACAACAAATTGCTATTAGAAGTAAACCCCTAATGCAAATTATAGTGTGGCATTTTACATCTTAAAGGAACTAATCAAGCAGGGAATCATAACAACAAAGCACAATTAAATGATGTGTAATCATGGATGAGAGTAACATGACTACACCAGCAGAAATGTTTATACCTCAGATCTTAATGATCTTGGCAGCCCTGATCACAGGATTCGCCCGGGCAATCTCCTCCCTGCCAGCAGTTTTATAATCAAAGGAGCACTCATGGGTCTCGGAATGCCGGTGACGAGGACAGAAGAGCTCCCCGCAGCGGCAGCGGAAACCGGTCAAACCGACCCTCTTGCGGCACACGTTGCACCGGTTAACAAACAGCACCGGAGATAATGGCTCTGCTGGCGCCACGGCATTTGCATCGGTGGCGGCAGCTTCGGCTAGTTTCCTCTTCTTGGAAGCCTCTATGAGAATACCTTCGCAAGTCTTGGGCAAGAATTGAGGAGCTGCTGCTGCTGTCGGTGGTGCTGGTGGTGTCGATTGTGTAGGTGGTGGTTCTGGCATTTGTGCTGCTGTTGGTGGTGATGGGGAGGTTGTGGTTGGGGAAGGAGAAGGTGAGGATGACGATGATGGCTTCAAGATCTCAGCCTCGTCCTTGTTGAGATCACAGCTCTCTTGCGCCATTGGATTTAACGAGGACGAACAAATTAAGGAAGTTGAGGCGAATCCTAAGCTTGGACAATCAGATCAGGACGAACTGGGCGTAGGAATAGCAAGAAATGGAGTTTCTTGCGGTAAATATTCGGGTAAGAAATGAGGAAATCAATGGCTTTTCTTGATCGAATCGGTGCAGGCTGTAGGCCCAAAACACAAAGAAGAAAACGAGATCTAGACAAGGACAAATCGGAGAAAATTATTTGAAAGAAGAGTAAAAATTCTAGCTTTCCTGCACCAAATCAACGTGGAAATGGACAGATAATTCGGCTGAAATGCTACAGAATAGGAATTTCCCCCCTGATTAAACGTAAGAACAAAATACAAAATCCACACAAGCAATCAAGCCCGGAGAAGATAACACACACAGATCAGGGGGAATTCTAACGGAAAAAAAAACAAAAAAAAGGACGACCTTTTCAGCTCAACGGAACATCGAAACACGGAATTCCCCTGCCCAAAGCGGCCGAAGAACCCCAGCCAAACCGCGGAGGGATCACGCCGCGCCGGCGTGCCGGCGTGGGATCGAATTTCAAAGGACCAGGTATTGGGGAAGACGAAGAAAGCTTCGAAACAAATCGAAAGCTTTGAAACAAATCGGCGCAGGGTAGGGGGCTCCCCCGGTGGTCGCGTGGAATCGACAGCGAATCCGGACAGATTCGACCGATCGCGCCGCGGGAGAGCACCGAATTGGGGGTGAAATTGGACGACGAGGAAGCAGCTGAGGAGGAAGAGAGGAGAAGGGAAAGGTCGGAGCTTTGGGTTGAGAGAGGAGAGGAGAGAGACGAGCTGCCTGCCTGCCTCTGCCCTCTCTTGAGGTCCCGAAAGGCCAAAGGGAAGGGAGGTAGTGGAGAAAAGTATTTATTTACTTCCTCCAACTAGTACTACTACTTATTATCTCTCTATAATTTATTCGTTTTGTTTATTTTATTTGTGTGAACGGGTGTCAAAGTTGGGAAGGGTTTTATGTGTGGATTTTGGGTGTCACACGACGCCATTTTTCTTACGGCTCACCTGTTGTTTCTCCCTAGCTTCTTTAATGACCAAGTGTTTTACCAACGAGAATGGGGGAACGAGAAGATGTACTCTACAACTCCCTTTTTCTCAGAACTGTACCATGTGTTTTTACCAAAGTTGGGAGTAGTCTATTTTAGCTGTATCTTTCGTTCTTTGCTGAAGAAGATTTAGGTGGTGTTTGAATTAAGTTTATTTTTCTGACTTATAAGTCGTACATAAAATGAAGAATATCATTAGCGCGTGATTAATTAAGTATTAACTATTAGAAACTTGAAAAGTGGAACTATTTAATTTTTTAAAGATACATATAGAAAATTTTTGTAAAAAACATACCGTTTAGCAGTTCGAAAAGCGTGTTCATGGAAAACGAGAAAATAAAGCCACTGGGAGAAGTGTTGCCGAACACCACCTTAGTCACGCTAGTGGAGTTTGTGTTGCTTAGAGGGAAGTAACCGAATTTCTTTAAAATATTATCTTTTAATTTTTTTCAGACCTATACTATGGTTTTGAAAATTTGCACAAATATACCCCTGCTGATTTTTTTGCCACGTTACCTGGCTGACTGTTAGAAGATCGACAGGGGATATCCGCACTATAGCGAGCAAACCGACCTTTGGAAGGTCGGCAAGTGGACGCAGGGCCCGGGGGCCTTTATATTCCCCTGCCGACCGGCCAGGACTGCCCACCGTTCCCACTTGTGTTTCTACAGCAGAGAAATAGAGAGAGGGGAGAAATAGAGAGAGGGGAGAAGAAGAAAGGAGGGGGAGGGGAGAAGAGGAAGCGAAGGTCCAGATCTGCGGAGCAGGTAATTATTTATCACTTTTTTGGGATGTGGTAGTTTCGAACTTAGTTTTATTTTAGTTAGAAGAAATATTGGTAGTAAAAGTTAATTTCCAATATTGGTTAGGGTTA
The DNA here is from genome assembly GCA_003991445.1 of Oryza meyeriana var. granulata. Classification (NCBI taxonomy): domain Eukaryota; kingdom Viridiplantae; phylum Streptophyta; class Magnoliopsida; order Poales; family Poaceae; genus Oryza; species Oryza meyeriana. The sequence goes on along the minus strand of RYFJ01003559.1, from coordinate 52,747 downwards.
TTTAGTTGGACCCTGTTTTAAATCTTATTAGTACTCTAATTAGGTTTATTTGGAACAATATCATAATATATGTAGTTCGAAGAGTTTAGAATTAGTTTTATTTTAGTTAGAAGAAACATTAGTAGTAAAAGTTAATTTTCAATATTACTTATGGTTATTTAGTACTTAATTAGGTTTATTTGAAACAGTATATTATGCAGATCGAAGAGTTTAGAAATTAGTTTTATTTTAGTTAGAAGAAATATTGGTACTAAAAGTTAATAAGAAATATTGGTAGTTAAAGTTAATTTCCAATATTTGTTACGGTTATTTAGTTGGACCTTGTTTTTAAACTTATTATTACTCTAATTAGTTTTATTTCAAACAGTACCATAATATATGTAGTTTGAAGAGGTAGATATTACTAGTATGGAAGTGAATGATGTTAGATCTGAGACATTCCTAATAATAGTGAATCAAATATATAATTGGCAGGAATGACCGAGCGAGTGACTGTGGAGGCCATGGGCTCTGGGTACCTCATGAGGAGCTTTCTGGCCACTCGGATAGATGATAGCCCCAATTCTATAATTAGGGATGCAATAGGACTCGGTAAATACTACCTTGTACGATAAGGAAATGATATAGTCCTAGTTGGGTACGTTGTATCTCTAGAAGGAAATCTCTTGGTCGGAATCCGATTGGGATTTCTACCCTGTAGCCTTGTCTCCTCGGTATATAAGGAGAGGCAGGGAGCCCCCTGAGGGTAGAACAACAGAGAACAAAATCTCACCAGAGGAACCTCAAAGGCAATACACCACAATTAGAAGTAAGGTATTACCTCACATCGAGTGTCTGAACCAGGATAAATTGTTTCGTGTTCCTTTATAATCCATCAAGTTTAGGTCTCATGAGTAGCCCCATATTATTATTGCTGATATAAAGCATCGACAGTTGGCACGCCAGGTTGGGGCATCGGCGAGATTATCTTCGACAAGCCTGATAGATTCAATCACCGGAGTCGATGGCGTCAAGTTCTTCCCCAGGCCAACGATTAGCTTTGGGAGCCTCGACTTCATCGCCGACAAGTTTGGTGACCTCACCCTATCCGACTCAGACTCGATCCGATTGGCTAGAAATCAAGCCGACTCTGCGCTAATCGGCCTACTCAACGCTGCAGCAATCTTCGGCAACATGCTGCGGCAATCCCCAAGATGCCCAGGTCTCGGGACAACTCTTTCTTTCGGTGTTCGACTCGGACTCAACCTTGAGCCAGCCGAGATAGGGCTAAGAGAGGAGGAGGTAGTCAATCTCCCGTTCGGACTCGGCAATGCCGCAGATAATTTCAATCAACATCTAATGTGGCAGACCCGATCCCCTAGAGTCCAACTCGGATACGGCCCAGAGCCGCTCGGGATTGGATCTAGGGAGGTCGGAGTCGTAATTACCCCCCTCAACTACTCTGATTCTGACTCTCAGTTGGACAGCAGATTGGCAAGCTTCTCTCCACCGCACGAAATCTTTATGGCGTCCAAGGGCTCAACTCCTACTTAAGAGGCACGCCAACTACGCGATCAGCAGGAGGAAGAGGTTCGCCGACTGCGTGAACAACAGGAGGAAGAAGCACAACGTCTACAAGTCGAGGTCGACGCACACAATGACAATCTACGCATGGCTGGGCGCACTGCTCAACAGAAGATCCTCCAAACCCGAGTCGGTGACCATGACGTCTTTGTGACTCCACAACAGAACGTTGTGGCCGCTGCCACTTTATTAGACACTTTGCAGTTCGGGCCTGATGACTAGGCCACCCCGACGATTGCAAGGATCAAAGCTATGATTACCACTACAGCATGCCAGCAGCAGCAACAGTCGGGAGACACACTCACACAGTCCAATAGGACGGCTTCTGATACGGCGATCTCATCTGCCTTAGCACGATGCCAGGCGGCTGGCTCCAGTCAGCCACGCACGGAGTCACGCCACACTTCACTCGGCAAGAAAAATGACGATCGATGGCGGTGACATCAGGACGACCACCGCGACAACCGGGATGCCCGAGGCCGACTATGATGTGATCTCCGGCAAGATATCAACGCCCGATGACGAGAACACTAGGAGGACGAGCGCCGCCGATTAGAGGACGAAAATGAGCACTTCAGACTTCACCATGAGCGGTTTCATCGCTGCAGTCGGAGTCGAAGCCCTCACCTGGACGACGGAGTACCGGTGTTCACCCATGAGCTACAACAAGTCGACTTGCCATCCGGCTTGAAGCCGACTGGAATTGAAAAATACGATGGGAAGACCAATCCTGAGTCTTGGCTCATGGTTTACACTCTGGCGATCCGCGCAGCCGGAGGTGACCGCAAAGCCATGGATAACTACCTCTCGGTTGCCCTAGCCGACTCGGCGAGGACATGGCTAACAGGACTTCCCAGGAGGTCAATCGGCTCTTGGGGAGAACTTCGGGAATACTTCGTTGCAAATTTCCAAGGAAGGTATGAGAGGCTGTCTTCCGAGTATGATTTGTATCAATGCCATTAAAGGAAGAACGAGTCTCTGCGTGATTTTATCAAGAGGTTTTCTGAGAAGAAGAACTCGATCCCAAAGATCAAGGATGAGGTTGTCATCACCGCCTTCCGCAAGGGAGTCAATGATACCCCGTTCATCGCCAAGTTCACTCGGAAGCCTCCCTCTTCTGTCAAAGCTCTATTTGATATGGCCAACAAATACGTTGATTCAACCGATGCTATCGCTGAGGCCCTAGACGACAAGAAGGAGTCTCGATAGAAGGACAAGAAAGACACTGACGACGTAGCACAGACCAAGTCCGGCAACCGCAAGCGCAAGTCAGACAATGTCGTCGCCGCTATGGAGTGCAATCGGCCGTGATCCTCAAGGACGGATATCGATGTTTTGCATCGACAATAAATATATGGGGCTACTCGTCGGACCAAAACTTGATGGATTGCAAAGGGACACAAGCGATTTATCCTGGTTCAGGCCCTCGAGATGAGGTAATACCCTACGTCCAGTTGTTGTGTATTGCCTTTGAGGTTGTATGATTCTGATCGTGGTGATCTTGGTGATCCTGCCCTCAGGGGGTGTCCTGCCTCCCCTTATATACCGGGGGACAGGGTTACAAAGTAGGAATCTCAGTCGGACTCCAACCAAGGGATTTCCTTCTAGGAATACAATGTGCCCAACTAAGACTATATCCTTCCATGTCGTACAGGGTTTTGTATACTGAGTCCTATTGTATCCCTAATTACAAGGTTAGGCCCATCCTCTATCCAAGTGGCCCAATAGCTTCTCATGAGATACCCAGGGCCCATGGCACCGACAGGAGCCCCTGAGACCTTCATAGTTGAGTCATAGCTGATGCCGAGTGCTCATCCTCCATGGTGAAGAATTCCTGAGTGCATTGCTCCTGAGTACTCTTTGTCCGAGTGCTTCTTCTCCCGAGTCCTGCTTCATGTCAGTTGGCAACGAGGCTATGAAGGGCTTCATAGAAAATCATGAATAGCGTGCGTCTGATAGGCGCACTTACTAGGTGTAGCCCCTGACTTTGTGCTTAATTGTGAAACAATTAAACATAAAGTCAAAGATCTTTAACCTTGTAGTCTTTCCCGAGTAGTATACTACTCGGTATGTAGACTCTTCAGCATCATGTCAACTAGAATAATTTTTGCTCATGGCAATTGGTGGCTACGCATGTAAGCCGGGTACCACTCCTTGGATTTTAACTCAATATGTGGTCAAGTGTACTTGAGAGATACCTGCATCTCCAATTTTAATGGAGACCAGCTGTCGATCCTTGTAAGGATGTATCTTCAATACCTGGTAAATAATACAGATAGCTGAACACATGTGTCCAGCAATTAGTCTTTCATGAAGTATATCTGATTATTTAATTGGTTTCTCTGAATAGCATCCGTACTGTGATTTTAACACAGCCAGCAGTCAGCTCTACAGAGCATGCTATTTATAAACTCATATCTTGTGGCCCAATACTGATTTAGCCGGCCCAAGCCCACTTATCAGCACAGGCTCTATAAAGACAGGGAGAGAGAGAAAAGATTCCCTCATCTTCTCCAATCCGCCAATCGTTTCGCCTTCCAGCTTCCGCACCAAAACTTTTTACTGTGTCTCGCTAAGGTTTGCCATAGCCGGCGTCTCCCACACAAAACTCGAGTGATTCCGCTCTGCCGCATCCATCCCAAACCTTCCAAAGTATTTTCCCCAAATTTTCTTGCTTTCAACAATGCCAGGAGCATCGCTCGAGATCCCTAAGGTGCCCGCGGAGGCTTGGCCGATATCGGACTATGGTTTGACAAAGCTGAAGTATCTGGAGAAGCAACTGATGCTGCAGCAGCGAGAAGTCATCCATTGGTGTACCGCCGAAGGAGAATCTATTCTGGCACCCCGATCTGGTGAGACTATCGCCTTCACCTCTTTTTTCCACCGCGGTCTCGCCCTTCCCTCTTCGGATTTCTTTCGCCAACTTCTATCCTTCTATCAACTGGAGTTGGTGAATCTGAATCCCAACTCCATCCTGCAAATCTCCATCTTCGCCACATTGTGTGAATGTTTTCTGGGGGTTAAGCCCCATTTCAATCTTTTCCAGTATTTATTCCACATCAAGCCCCAACCGTCCAAAAGTAAAGTCCAAGTGATTGGGGGAGCTGGTCTTCAACTCAGGAACGAAATGAAGAAGATTTATCTCTCTGTTCCTTTGAAAACTTCCCTAAAGGGCTGGCATAGAGAATGGTTCTATTGCTCCGATCTCGAACCTTCTCTGCCCCCTTTCATTGGCTCTCCTCCAGTGGTCCTGCCCAGCTGGTCTTCTGTTCCTAACTATGAAGAGATGGACCAAGTGTACCAACTGATAGATAAGATTGATCAGCTGAAGAGCTCGGGATTAACTGGTCCCTGGGTGGCGAGGTGTTTCCTGAACCACCGCACCAGGCCACTGAAGTTGAGAAGCCATTTCAGTTGGGATTACCAGGGCAAGAATGATCCCAGCCGAGAATACCCGGATTTGATTGATTAGAACAAGATGACCAACACCTTGCTTGGTTTTTTCGTCAATGGGGATGTGGAAACTGAAGAAGCCGAGCGCGCCACTGCTGCTTATAGTCAGAAAAGGCCTTGACCACAGGTAATCTCAAAACAGCTGATTTGGTATTGCTATTCATTTGTAATGAATATTTGGGGACATTTGTCTTGAATCTTCCTCCAATGCATGATGTATGTTGTTGAAACATTTGCAGGAGTGTGAGGAATTTGACGACGACTCCCAAACCTTGTCGGCCACAAAAACAAAGAAGAGGCCGGCCAGTCCTTCTACTACTCAGCCCAGCTCTAAGAGAGCTAGGAAGAAACCCATTGAGGATACGAGCAAGAAGAGAACAAACAAGCCAAGCATAGCACCGGGGAGTCTAAGGATTAAGGACCTCGCCAGTCCAGCCCCTAGGCCACCAAGCCCGAGGCCTTCTCCTTCGAGTCCAAAGCTAGCAACATCGAGCTCAAGGCCGACGCCACCTAATACAAGATCAGCAACACCGAGCCCAAGGGTGGCGCCGCCAAGTAGCTCGATGCCCCAGTCGGCTACGCCAGAAACAGGGCCGACTGGAGGCAAAGCTCCATCGCCGACTATCGCACCGACTAGCCCGACAGCTAGCAGCTCTCCACCGCCAATATCCTCTGGAGCTCCCTCATGGAGGTTCAAGATTTCCAAGAGGTAAACGATCTTCAATCTTCTAAGATTTTTCAATATTGTGATAGTATCTTGATACTTGACTTATTGTGCAGGAAGTGAGTCAACATTGATCCCAAGGAGACCACGTTAGCTGCTCCTGTTTTCGTGCTGTCCCCAGCCGAGCCAGCACCAACAAGTTTGTCTACCGAGCCAGAGACTGCTCTAGCTATAGAGGTTGAAGTAGTTCTGACAGCAGGACCGATAGTGCCGGCTGACCAAGGAGGGAGCGCTGAAGCTACTGCTCCAGCCCCTGAGAAAATTGTTGAAGTCCCAGTAACCACTGAGTCCAGGGCCAGGACCCCATCGCCACTTATATCGTCGTCTTCAGATGAAGTGGACATCCCCTGACACGAAGCCTCTCCACATGACTTCCTGAGAACGTTCCATTGGGTATCCCTTGAGGGAGTCACGGAGAACTACGAGCATGATGAACGAGCCACAGCAAGGGAGCGTGAAGTTCTTCTTCGTGCTGCAATCGCCGCATCTAGGGGAGTTCAGGTGTGTAGCAAATCTTGCCAAGCTGAGTTCCCGACAGTTCTCCTTAATGTGGTGCTCCGCCATTTGACTCTGTTTTGCTCTGTTTTGCCCTGAGCAGAAGATCGTTGACCGCTCAGAGAAAGTGAACAAGGTCTTGACCCAGCTCGCCCCTCATCTTCAACGACTGAACCAGCTCCAGGCCGCCAAGGACGACTTGGAGCGGGCTAGCTAGGAGAAGGAAACTTGGTTAAGGGGAGCTGTGGATCAGCTTAGGGATGAAAAGTGGGCTCTAGCTGAGAAGATCAAAGGTAAATCTTCTGCATTATCCTCTCGACTAAATCCTGATTATATCTCTCCAGCTTTATTGATTCCCGACTGCCTTGTTGAGTTCTGACTGCAATCTTGAATTCTTGACTATTCTGATTTACAGCCCTCGAAGTTGAGTTGAAAACCCAAGCAGAGGAGAAGAAACAACAAGAGATCAAGCTAAAGGAAGTTGAAAAGGCTAAAGCCGAACTGGAGAAGGCCAAAGCCAAAGTGGAGGCCGACTATGGAAGTAAGCCTCTTCCCTGACAATAACCTTATCCGTCTTCTTGTTACTTCGATTGGATTGTTTGGCTAACAAGTATACTTGTCGATGAATCTGAACAGCTTCGAAAGCTAATGCCCAGACCCAATTCAGTGCCTTTTAGAGGAGATTAAGGTTGTCAAGGAGTCACGGGAAATTCTTGCCGAATCCATGAAAGGGCTCCTTGACATTATGGAGCCTTACCATGTTGGGACCAGTTCCAGTATAGTCTCCTAGGTGCAGGCACGCCTTAGCGAAGCCCCGAGCATCTTGAAAAAGTACTTAGATGATCGTGTCGCTGTCGGCCTGGCCCAAACCCTTGCTATGACCAAATCAATCTATCCTAGGGTAGATATCGAGGCCATTGGTGAGGGTTTTGCTGAAGAGACAACACCTAAAGAAGCACTGAAATTGATCAGCCAGGCAAGGCCAACTGCAGAGGCGATCACAAGAGACCTGTGTATGTAGAAAACAGGCGATTATGCAGTTGATGTATATATAACTTTTGGTGAAAGCATGTATATATCTTGTAAACTATTGCTGAGTACTTGTTTATTCTTAGTTGTCATTAGTATCACTCGACTATATAGTCTGCGCTGAGTAGATCGATAGGAACTTAAGAAAAAACGTTCACTGCTAAGAGCTATACTCGAGCAAACATAGCATAATCATTGTTAAACTTCACAACTAAAATAAAACAAGCTTGTATTTTATTAACAAGGCACATAATACATGCAACCCCCGACTCACTACTCGGTTGGAACAAGCGATGTAATGAGTCAGAGAAAAGACTTTGTACATATATATATATTGAATACAAAACTCAGGTATAGAAAGGACGTAGCTATTCTGTATTCCATGAGTTGCTGACGAGGGCACCGTCTTCGGTCTTCAGTCGGTAGGTGCCCGGATGTGTCACCTCAGCGATAATGAACGGCCCTTTCCACAGGGGGGATAGTTTATGCCTGTCTTTGGTGGTTTGTATTTTTCTCAAGATGAGATCTCCCACCAAAAAAGCACGGCCTCGGACATTTCAACTGTGACAACGATGCAAGCCTTGAAGATACCTTGCTGACTGGATAGCTACGATATCCCTCGCTTCTTCCAACTGATCGAGTTTGACCAACCGGGTTTTGTTTGAGTTATCTTCTGAGTGGGCCCGAACTCGCAGAGAGCCGAACTCCAACTAGGTTGGTAACATAGCCTCAGCATCATAGATGTCACACCTTAATTTTAGCCACACAAAATTCTACCTGAGAAAATGCCCAAGAAAAATAAATTTAAAAGGCCAGAGGAATTAATTAAGTATGTGAAATGCAAAATAATAAATTAACATGGCCAAGAATATTTTTCTTATGTTCTCCTGGCCAAAATACATTAACTGGATTTTTAGTGAAATTTTCAGAGCATAGGAACTATTTTTAATAAATGAAAAACGCTTACTAGAATTAAAATCGCCCTGGAAAATCTTTTCTCCTTTTCTTTCTCTTTTTGTTCTTCCTTGGGCCGCCGGCCCACTCCTGTGCCAGCCTCTCCGCACGCCCCTAGCCTGCTCCCTCCCCTTGGCCTCTTCTCTTTGCACTGGGCCGGCCCAATCCCACGCACGCCTGCTTCCCCGCGGGCCCTAGCCGTTAGCCGCCGCTCCCGCTCGCTCTCTCTTTGTGCGCTGGGCCCCGCTCGTCAGGGTGCTCGCCCTTGCGCCCGCACGCCTCTTGCTGACAGGCCAGGCCCGCCTGTTAGCCCCGCCTTCTACCTCCGTCTGAATCGGGCGGAGGGGAAAAATCCCCTCCACCGTCCAATCCAGCGCTGCCTCCCGCCTTCGCGCCCGCTCGCACCTAGTTCAAACGGAGCGGGACCGAGTCCGCACCCACTCCCCACGTCCTCCGGCGTCCTCGTCCCCTCTCTCTCGCGAATCCCGCGCACATCTCCGATGCCGCCGCCCACAACTCGGAGCGCGATTGGAGCCGTTCAGCCTCAATCTCGCTCGCCCGCGTGCATAAAAAGCCTCCCCGCCCTCTCCTCCGCCTTTTCCCCAACACGCCGAGCCTCCCTGTGCCCTAAATCACCGTCACCACCGTGTACCTGAGCCTTCGCCGCTTTCCACCGACTCCGGCTATCGCTCGCCACTGTTCCCCACTCCGCCAAGCCACACCGCCGCCGCCATCACCTCCGCCGTGCCGAGGAGCCCGTCGGCCGCCACTCCGTGGAAGCCGAAGTTCGCCGGAACGCCCTGCCCTCATGCACGGTGAGTTCCGGCTCTCTTCATCTTCTCCGGCCGGCCACTTCCGCCGCAACGCATCTCCTTTCTCCGCCCTAACCCCCTTCATGTTTTCCCCTTTTCCTAGCGCTCTTTAGCAGCCGCTCCTCGCTCTCCTGTCGCCATCGGAGCACCGTCACCGACGTCGTCCCGAAGCCACCGCTGTTACCTCATCGCCGCCGTCGTCCTCGCATCGTTGCTCGCCGCCGGTGAGAATCCCCGCCGACTCCCCGTTCCATTTTGCCTCCCCGCGTGCCGCCTCTGCGCCGTGTGGTCGCCGCCTGCGACCATTGGGTCACGTGCGCGCCGCCGCCTCCCGCTCGGGATGGCTGGCGTGGCTGCCGTTCCCCGGGGCCATCCGATCTTCCAGGTGGCAGATCGGGGCCGCCCGCGTGGTCGCCCACGTGGCCGCCGTGCTGGCGCCATGTGGCGCACCCGTTTCCGGCTCAGTGGACCGAGTCCACCGTGCGCCGGCGCCTTTGAGTCCCTACCGGGTGGGGCCTGCTGGTCGGCACCGCCTCTCCCTCGGGTGATGCCATAAATTGTGTTAGTGTGCAATAAATTGCTTATTAATTATATTTGCATTTGAAAACACAGTAAAACTTCAATAAATCATAACTAATTCATACGAACTCCGATTAAGCCCATTCAAATTTCATTAAATCTAGAAAAATACCAAGAATTCATTAAAAATACTTTCAGCCCATGTTTGATTGCCCACATGTACTATTTTTAATTATTTGTGCATTGTTTGTTATAGAATCCGACGTTGGTGACCCTCCTGTGTATTACGAGGTCGTTGTCGAGTACATCGAGCCAGAGCAAGGCAAGTCGCACTATTACCTTCATCACTCTGTACCCATTTTTCGCTAAATTGCTTTGTTTGCTCAAATAAACTGCATTATTTCTATATTACATGTGGGTGGGTTATGACCCTTATGATGATAGGACTGTGCCATAGTTTTGAAACCTGAATCCTTGTCACCTGGGTAATAATGTGATTAGATTACAAATCTTAGGATGCTTAGCCACGCTTAGCAACATAGCTCACATGGGATTTAAAAATTATCTTTTCATATGATTCGACTCAATGTCGCGAAAATGGAACTTTGGATAGGTTGATGTTAAATTACTAAACTTGGACCTAAATGGTGGGCTGTGGGTGTATGGTTTTGCTTGTCACACCCATGGCAATTAAGGACCTGTTCGCGGGAACCACTTGGGCAACTACCCGTACTTTCCACAAGCCAGCGTGGGCAATGGATAGGCTTGAAGCATTTCTTCTCCCTCTCCTAGGCACCGAAGAAGAGGGTGGGCGTGATGGAGTTGGGTCGGCCCGGGGGAGGGTTGATCGGCTTTTGGATTCACCGTGGCGCAAGGGGGGTAGCTTGGCCGATATGGCGTGCCCTGTCGCAGGTGCAACCTTAGCGTGGTGTGAATGGTTAGGGAGGGGTTTCATGAACGGTCCTGTCACAGCCTCTCATGGGGCATCGTGATGATGCATTGGCATACGGGAACGTGTGTGGGGCTGTGTCTTGTGGGTACAGTTGTACACCTCTGATCAGAGTAAATCTATTTGAATAACCGCGCCTGCGGTTATGGGCACATTGGCCAATACTCACCGTGATTAGTCTCACCTTTAGATAATTAATCTGGTTTGATGAAACCGGTGTGGTGGAAGGTGTTGAGTCCGGTCAACATGGTTGAGTTGATCGGGGGTGGCCGGTTAGCGTGGTGTAACGCTAATCGGTGGAGACTGGTGAGTGTGGTGTAACGCTCATCAGTGACGCCTGGTGGACATGGTGTAGCGTTCTTCAGCGCGGCTTGGTCAACGTGGTGTAGCGTTGATCAAGAAAAATTGGTCAGCGTTGTGTAACATTGTTCAGTGGAGACTGGTTAACGTGGTGTAACGTTAATCAGTGAAGTCCGGTTATCGTGGTGTAACGGTAACCGGAGGAGTCTGGTGAACGTGGTGTAGCGTTCACCGGTGGAGACTGGTTGACGTGGTGTAACGTCAATTAGTTGGGAATGGTTGGGCCTGGTTAACGTGGTGTAGCGTTAATCAGTAGAGAATTAATATTATTAAATTAATCAACTTTTTACTGTTTGCGAACTACTACCGGTTGCAACTGTTTTTATGCAAACAAACCCTAGCCCATCTTTGTACCCTGTGCATATGCATAATTGTGGGTGTGATTTGTTGAGTACTGTGGGTGGTACTCAGCCTTGCTTCCTTTTCCCCCCTTAGTGTTGGAGAATGCGTACGATGAGGATCGTCCCGAGGAATAGGCTGGCTCTGCCATCAAGGTGCTTGTGGGATGGATGTTGCTGATGGACCTGCTGCCTATAGACTATGTTTTACCTTTTCCGCTGCATTTTTGTAATATGATTTTACTCTATTTGTAAGACACTCTGTATGGCAACTTGGATTTGTGTACCCTGGCTTTCCTGGGCAAGGATTTAATACACAGGAATGTTCAGAATTTCGGTGGCGAATTTCTAGGCGTTACAAGTTGGTATCAGAGCCGAGCTTGACCGTAGGACCAGCCAAATGGAAACCCTAAGAGCCCTCTGAAATTCTCACTTGCATGTGCTTCTCATATTTGGAGTTATTTTGGGAAAAGTGGGAATTCATTCGCGGATTGGGATAAAATCTTGGTCGTTTATTCGATGGAGAGATTTTGAGTTCAGTCAAATCAGGAGTTAAAATTTTTATTCGTGGGTTAGCATAGGTGTCCAAATTTTGGGAAAGCACTGGTTGATCTAGGGGAAGGTATGATTTATGACTGCATAAAATATTTTTATTTGCTTTGCAATCATTATGTGAATTTTAATTGGTATTATTTGGTTTCACAATGGTATTTTGTCGGTCTGAAATTTACTTATAAAATTATTTTCTGCATAAAATCGTTGTTGTTTCCAAATTATTTGCTGTTTACTTATTTGGATCTGAGCATACATTGATTCCCCTCCTTGCCTTCTATAGATGGACAACCTCCCCAACCAGCGTGGCACAGACATGGGAGGCTTTGTGGAAGAACTATGGATGATGAGTTTCACTTTGGGGTACAGCCATGCCCCAGAGTACACTGCAGTGGAGCCCATGGAGGGTGAGCTACCACACTGAGTTCGCTTGGAGTTAGCAGGCGAGATGTACCTCCTGCCTGCTATGGAGCTCGAGGTTGGCGGGTGCACCTTCAGTCACGCCTGCCAGGAGGCTGCTTTCTGCCTGATTGGAGAACTACGACAGAAGCACCACGCTACTCTCCGCACCACCACCTACCGTTACCTCCCCTGCCGGGCACACTACCAGACCTACAGTGTGTTTCAGCTGGCAGACGATGAGAACGACACCACCATCGTCCACATGAGGTGGGCGATGTTGGCCATGGACTACATGCACGCCAACTGGGTGCGTGCAGCTCATGACCGGGAGGACGCCAACAGGACGACCATCATGGGATTCTAGAACCAGATCGACCGCCTGAAGAAGGAGGTCACGGAACTCAAGGGACAGCCGCCACCCGGTGGAGCCAGGATCCGGCTGACTTCGAGGAAGAGGACCCTTCCTTCCTCCTGTGCGTGTTCAGTTGGCCCCCAGGAACGGGCCACACACACCACCACCGCCACCAGCTCCAGCACCAGCTCCAGCTCCAGCACCAGCTCTAGCCCTAGTGCCAGCACAGACGGGTGGATGGATCAGCGCGTCGTTAGGTGACGATGGCTCTCAAGGAGGCACCAGCATCCACGGGGGCTTCACTTCTACCGACGACAGTAGCTCCTTCAGCAGGTCCTGCACCTGCAGCGAGGCCAGTTCTTTGGCCCATGGAAGTGTGGATTACGTGGGCTGATCCAGGGGCCGCACCGACGATGAGGTGGGCGACGAGCAGGAGCCGGAGTACAACTCAGATGACCGTCGAAGTCGCTCCGAGCATTAGACGCGCCACCCTTAGTTTTGTTGTTTTCTTAGTTTAATTTCTTGTTTAGTTGTAATGTTAGGAATGTTTATTTTGTTTGGGGTTAGTGGTGGCATACTGTCTGTTGTGGTATGTCTGCCGTAATTAGTAGTTGCACTGATTTTCCTCATGTTTCCAACCAAAATTTTAGTTAATTTAATTCAGCCACTTAATTATCACTCCCGTTTCTGAGCCGCCTGTTTTCCTCCTTTCCTTCCACTGCTTTCTCTCCCCTTCAGATGGTGAACACAAGGAGTGGAGCCTGTGCTGCTACTACTAACCAACGGGAAGGAGCACCTCAGAATCAGGGAGCACCCAAGCACGTGCTACCCCAGCTACTGGAGAACCCGACGTTGGCACAGGTTATAGCCAACCAGAACTAGATGTTGGCCATGATGATGCAACAGATGCAGCAGAACAACCTGCAGCAGCAACACTAGCAACCACCCAACTTGGCCGTTGCCCCTCAGTCCAAACTGCCTGAGTTCCTGAGGGTCAGGCCGCCAACCTTCTCCAGCACCACCAACCTGATAGATGCCAATGACTGGCTGTTGGCCATCGAGAAGAAGCTCAACCTCCTCCAGTGCAACGACCAAGAGAAAGTCGCTTTCGCCACCCACCAGCTCCAAGGTCCTGCATCCGCTTGGTGGGACAACTTCCTAGTGACCCGCACCGCTACCACGGAGGTCACTTGGGCAGAATTCTGCCACAATTTCCGGAAGTCTCAAATTCCAGCGGGAATTGTGGCACAGAAGAAAAGGGAGTTCAGGGACTTGGTCCAAGGGAACAGGACGGTCACAGAATACCTCCACGAGTTCAACTGCCTGGCGCGCTATGGGCATGAGGATGTCCGCACCGACACGGAGAGACAAGAGAGGTTCTTGGACGGATTGAACGACGAGCTGACTAATCAGCTCCTCTCAAGCGATTACCCAAACTTCGAGAAGCTGGTGGATAAAGTGATCCGCCAGGAAAACCAGCACAACAAGGTGGACCGCAAGAGAAAGGCTGCCCAGTTCCGGACTCACCAAGGACAACATCAGAGGCCGCGGATGATGTTGGGCCAGCAAGGTGGACCGGCCACCATGATCGTCCGTCAACAACTCCCGTTCCACCTGGGGCACTCTGGAAGCAACAACAATGGGCAGTACAACCATCAGTCCGCTCCACGCCCACCAATGGCGCTAGTACAGCAGGGTCAGCCACGGAAAGATACAACAGGGGCAAGAACTATGTCTGCTACAATTGCAATGAACCGGGTCACTTCGCCGACAAGTGTCCGAAGCCGAGACGGATGGGATCTAGGCCTGCAGCTCCCCAGCACCCCAATGCCAATCAACAGGTGATGAAGGGGCACATCAACCATGTCTCTGCGGAAGAGGCGCAGATTGCACCGAAGTGGTATTGGGTACGTTTCTTGTGAACTCAATACCTGCAACCGTACTTTTTGATTCTGGTGCAACACATTCTTTCATATCCAAGAGATTTGTGGGTGCACATGGGATAAAAGTAGTGGAACTTAAAATCCCCATGAGGGTTCATACACCTGGGAACCACATGATAACTTCTCACTATAGCCCTTCGTGAGCCTAGAAATCCAAGGATTACCTTTTCTAGCCAATCTTATCCTCTTGGAATCCAAAGACCTAGATGTCATCCTACGGATGGATTGGTTGATCCGACACAAAGGGGTGATCAACTGTGCGGACCGCACCGTAACAGTGACCAATTCGGAAGGAAAGTTGGTTAGCTTCAAGTCACCTGTGCCGCTGCATCAAGAAGCAAGCTTGAATCAGGTCGCAACAGAGCAACTGTCGGAAGACAGGACGAAGCTAGGAAGGAAGATAGAGGGCATTCCAATAGTATGGGAATACCAGGATGTGTTTCCCTGAAGACCCTACCAGGGATGCACCAGAAAGGGAAATTAAATTCAGGATTGATTTGGCACCTGGAACCGCACCAATATACAAGAGGCCGTATAGAATGGCACCGAACGAGATGGCGGAAGTCAAGAAGCAGGTCGACGATATGCTACAGAAGGGCTACATCCGACCAAGCACATCACCTTGGGGAGTGCCAGTCATCTTCGTGGAAAAGAAAGACAAGACAAAACGGATGTGCGTGGACTATCGCGCACTGAATGATGTCACCATCAAGAACAAGTACCCTTTGCCGAGGATTGATGATCTGTTCGATCAATTGGAGGGTGCCACCGTTTTCTCCAAGATAGACCTGCGATCAGGCAAATCATTCCAGCTGAGAATTTGAGAGAAGGAGATATACTGAAGACAGCCTTCACCACACGGTATGGGCTATACGAGTGCACTGTTATGTCCTTCGGCCTGACAAATGCACCTGCCTTTTTCATGAATCTGATGAACAAGGTATTCATGGAGTTTTTGGACAAGTTCGTGGTAGTTTTCATCGACGACATCCTGATCTACTCGAAGTTAACGGAAGAGCATGAGCAACATCTTCGTTTGGTTCTTGAGAAGTTGAGAGAGCACCAGTTGTACGCCAAGTTCAGCAAGTGCGACTTTGGTTGAGAGAAGTGTAGTTCCTCGGTCACATCATCACTGCCCAAGGAGTTGCTGTGGACCCAACGAACGTGGAATTTGTCACCAATTGGAAACCGCCTAAGACAGTGACACAAGTGCGGAGCTTTCTTGGACTTGCGGGGTACTACCGCCGGTTCATCGGGAACTTCTCGAAGATTGCCAGACCTATGACACAATTACTGAAGAAGGATGTGAAGTTTGTCTGGACACCGAGTCAATCACAGCTTTGAAGAACTCAAAAGGAAGTTGGTTTCGGCACCGGTCTTGATCCTGCCAGATCCTAAGAAAGATTTCCAGGCATACTGTGATGCATCCCGCCAAGGGCTAGGGTGCGTGTTGATGCAAGTAGGTAGAGTTGTAGCCTATGCATCGCGCCAATTTACGCCCCATGAGAGCAATTACCCGACCCATGACCTGGAATTGGCCGCAGTGGTCCATGCTCTAAAGATTTGGCGACATTACCTTATTGGTAATCACAGCGAGATTTACACGGATCACAAGAGATTGAAGTACATATTCACCCAGCCTGATCTGAACCTCTGCCAAAGAAGGTGGCTGGAATTGATTAAGGACTACGATGTGGGAATACATTACCACCCAGGAAAAGCCAATGTCGTGGCAGACGCCTTGAGCAGGAAAAGTTACTGCAACACTGCTCGAGCAGAGGCATTGTGCAAGGAAATGCGGCAAGAATTTGAACGCTTGAATCTGGGCATTATCGAACATGGATTCATGGTAGCCCTAGAGGCTCAGCCCACGCTCTTAGATCAAGTTCGCGAGGCACAAGCAAATGATCTAGAAATTGAAGAACTTAAGAAGAACATGAGAGTCGGAAAAGCTCAAGGTTTTGTGGAAGATGAAAACGGGACAGTATGGATGGGGGAATGTTTGTGTGTTCCGGAGAATAAAGAACTCAAAGACCTAATACTCCAGGAAGCCCATGAGACACAGTACTCCATTCACCCCGGAAGCACAAAGATGTACCAAGACCTTAAGTCAAAGTTTTGGTGGGCCAGCATGAGAAGGGAAATCGCCGAATTCGTGGCACTCTGTGATGTGTGCCAGCGAGTCAAAGCATAACACCAACGGCCTGCTGGACTGTTACAGCCGCTCGAGGTCCTAGAGTGGAAGTGGGAAAAGATTGGAATGGATTTTATCACCGGGTTGCCCCGCACATCGTCGGGGTATGACTCAATCTGGGTGATCATCGCTGACTCACCAAGGTTGCACATTTCATCCCGGTGCATACAACGTATTCGGGTAAGAAACTGGCTGAACTGTATATGGCTCATATAATGTGTCTACATAGAGTACCCAAGAGGATCGTCTCCGATCATGGCAGCCAGTTCACTTCTAAATTCTGGCAGAAGTTACAAGCAGAACTGGGAACCCGACTGAACTTCAGCACAGCATATCATCCATAGACAGATGGCCAGACTGAAAGAGTTAATCAGATATTGGAGGACATGCTGAGGGCTTGCGCACTGGACTTCGGGGGAACATGGGATAAGAGCTTACCCTACACGGAATTCTCGTACAACAACATTTACCAAGCTAGCTTGCAGATGGCACCGTTTGAAGCTCTGTATGGCAGGAAGTGTCATACACCCCTTTTCTGGGATCAGACAGGTGAACGCCAGGTTTTCGGAACCAACGCACTCAAAGGCAGAAGAGAAGGTTGGCCATAATACGGGAGCGCTTAAAGATGGCTCAATCCAGACAGAAGAGTTATGCCGACAAGCATCGACGAGACCTAAGCTTTGAGGAAGGGGACTATGTGTATCTTCGTGTCACACCACTCCGCAGGGTACACAGATTCCAAACCAAAGGGAAGTTAGCACCTCGCTTCGTGGGACCCTACCAAGTGCTAGCCCGTAAAGGTGAAGTGGCATATCAGTTGAGCCTCCCAGCTTCAATGACAGGTATACACGATGTGATCCACGTGTCACAACTAAAGAAGTGTCTGAGGATACCAGCAAAACAGGCAAATCCGGAACAGATCGAGATCCAGGAAGACCTCACCTATGTGGAGAAACCAAATTGGATCCTGGAGATCAGTGAAAGAAATACCAGAAGCCGGGTAATTAGATTTTGCAAGGTACAGTGGAGTTACCATTCAGAGGAAGAAGCCACCTGGGAGCAAGAAGACAAATTGAAGTCCGCCTATCCCCACCTCTTCGCCAGCACGTCCGAATCTCGGGGATGAGATTCCTTTTAAGGGGGGTAGGTTTGTCACACCCTAATTTTAGCCACACAAAATTCTACCTGAGAAAATGCCCAAGAAAAATAAATTAAAAGGCCAGAGGAATTAATTAAATATGTGAAATGCAAAATAATAAATTAACATGGCTGAGAATATTTTTCTTATGTTCTCCTGGCCAAAATACATTAACTGGATTTTTAGTGGAATTTTTAGAGCACAGGAACTATTTTTAATAAATGAAAAATGCTTACTGGAATTAAAATCACCCTGGAAAATCTTTTCTCCTTTTCTTTCTCTCCTTTTTTTTCTTCCCTAGGCCACCGGCTCGCTCCTGTGCCAGCCTCTCCGCGTGCCCTTGGCCTGCTCCCTCCCCCTGGCCTCTTCTCTCTGCGCTGGGCCGGCCCAATCCCCCGCGCGCTTGCTTCCTCGCAGCCCCAGCCGTCAAGCCACCGCTCCCGCTCGCTCTCTCTCTGTGTGCTGGGCCCCGCTCGTCAGGGCGCTCGCCCACGCACCCACGCGCCTCCCGCTGACAGGCCGGGCCCGCCTGTTAGCCCCGTCTTCTACCTCCCTCCGAATCGGGCGGAGGGGAAAAAATCCCTCCGCCGTCCGATCCAGTGCTGCCTCCCACCTTCGCGCCCGCTCGCACCTGGTTCAAACGGAGCGGGACCAAGTCCGCGCCCACTCCCCACATCCTCTGGCATCCTCGTCCCCTCTCTCTCATGAATCCCGTGCACGTCTCCGACGCTGCCGTCCTCAACCCGGAGCACGATTGGAGCCGTTCGGCCTCGATCTCGCTCGCCCGCGTGCATAAAAGCCTCCCCGCCTCTCCTCTGCCTTTTCCCCAACATGCCGAGCCTCCTCGTGCCCTATATCACCGTTGCCACTACGCACCCAAGCCGCCACCGCTTTCCACCGACTCCGGCCGTCTCTTGCCGCCGTTCTCAACTCTGCCAAGCCACACAGCCGCTGCCATCACCTCTGCCGTGCCGAGGAGCCCGTCGGCCGCCACTCCGTGGAAGCTGAAGTTTGCCGGAACGCCCCACCCTTGCGCGCGGTGAGTTCCGGCTCTCTTCATCCTCTCCGGCCGGCCACTTCCGTTGCGCCGCGTCTCCTTTCTCCGCCCTAACCCCCTTCACGTTTTCCCCTTGTCCCAGCGCTCTTCGACAGCCACTCCTCGCTTGTCACACCCTGATATTAGCCACACAAAAACTTCACCTGAGAAAATATCTAAGAAAAGGAATTTTAAAATGGCTAGAGGAATTAATTAAAGGTGTAAAATGCAAGATAATAAATTATCATGGCCGGGAATATTTTTCTTGTATTCTCTGTGCCAAAATACATTTACTGGATTTTTAGTGGAATTTTCAGAGCACAGGAACTATTTTAATAAATCAAAAACGCTTATCGATTTTAAATGTCCTGGAATCTTTTTCCTTTTTCCTTTCTCTTTTTTCTTCTGTTGGGCCGCGGCCCGCTCTTGTGCCGGCCTCCTCCTCCCGCGCGCCCTCTCCCGCGCCCGCACCTCGCGCCCGCACCCTCGCCCCGTGCCCTCGCACCCGCGCCCGCGCCCTCGCCCGCACCCTCGCTCGCACCCATGCCCACGAGCCTCCGCTGATAGGCCGGGCCCGCTCCAGCCAGCATCGTCTTCCTCCTCCGTCCGAATCGGGCGGAGGGGAAATCCCCGGAGCCGTCGATCCGGCGCAAGCCTCCTGCCTCTCCTCCGCACTCGCACTCGGTTCAAACGGGCGGCGGACCGAGTCCGCCCCACCTCCCGATTCTCTGGCGTCATGCTGTTTTTCACCAAAACCACCGAGGTGTGCCAAGAAGCTTGTTGATGATCTGGCTTGATGCGATTTGAACATACGAAGCCTGGGAGATCTGCTTAGCCTCCAGTGCCAGTGTCGCGGTCCTAAAATATTTGAGGTTCGCAGGCGGCGTCGCCAGTCAATTTGACTCCCCAATAATTGACAAGGAGAAAATATTAATTCAGTAACTCAATCGCCGACATACGATGTAGACTCTTCCAACGATTGTCGATTAGCTCCTATACCGAATTCCCCTGAACTGATTGCCCGACTTGCCTGGGCCCTCGCCTGTGTGTCCGCGCACGTGGTCTTCCCTGTTGCTCACGCTCGATCTTCTCATCTGTTGGCCCGAGCCGGGACCTCGTGCGCCGTGTCCGGGCTAACCCCAGCGATCGGCGATAAGCGCGATAAAGTCTTCCTTCAGCCGAATGGCGCCAACAGTGCTCGCACATCGGCTACACCTGTACCCGGGCCCTTGTCCTCGCGTGAGTGCTCGTGCTCGGGTCAGCAGCAATTGCACATCGGCTATCGCCGATATACGGATTGATGTAGGCCCTTGTAGCCGATGGCCGATGGCACTGTGTATCGGCTAGGAAACCGATAACGCTATAAGCAAATAGATAGCTGTCAGTATATATGTGCATCGGCTAGATAGCCGATGATAAATAGATAGGCAGAATAGTAAACTAGCTGTGGGTGCCCCATCTCTCTGGCCCCGGGTACCTCATGACAAGCATATGGGCCACGAAGTGTCAGATGGAAGAGGATGGGCTAGCCTTGTAATTATGAGAGTATAGCTAGATTCGGCAGACTTTGCCTTGTATAGAAAGGAATATACAGTCCTAGTCGGGGTGCGTTATATCTCCTAAGGGGAGATCTCCTAGTCGGTAATCTCGATGGGGACTCCTACCTTGTAAACCCTGTCCCCCAGTATATAAGGGGAAGGCAGGGCGCCCCATGAGGGCAGGTTGAGTTGGTTCACCAGAATCACCACCACAAATCCTCAAAGGAATAACACCACAACTGGACGTAGGGTATTACCTCACATCGAGGGCCTGAACCAGTATAAAATCCCTCTGTGTTCCTTTGCAATCCACCGAGTTTCCATCCGCCGACTAGCCCCATATATTTATTGCCGGTGTAAAACATCGACACTAGCCGACTGCCAAGGAAACACATGTGCATCGGCTAGAAAACCGATGATAATATAGATGACCAAAATAGTAAAGATAATACAGTCGGCTTTTAATAAAAAAGATAACCTATCGGCTAAGCACTCGATAGAACATCGCATATACACCGATCGACTCGTCAAGGATAAATCTATTATTATCAATCTAGTAGTTTAGACCTAACTGATGCAGCACAGATTAATAATAATAAAGGAACCTTAACAAGCCGATAGACCTAATGCAACTGTGATGTAATAAGATAACTTATCGGCTATACATTCCGATAAGACACTTGCGCAAAAACCATCAACCTAGCAGGAACGATTTATCGCTGGCAGCTCAGTAGGTCGGACCCAACCGATGCAGCACGAACTGATGATAAATCGCCCCCAGTAAGCTGATAAAATCTACGCACGCGTGATGTGGTATACCTGATCAGCCTAAGAGGTCGGACCGAACCGATGCAGCCGTAGACAGGGCAGATACACCTGGGTAAGGGGTGACGAGTCTTACCCTCTCGCAGGAGTTCGGACCTAACCGATGCAGCCCCGCTCGAGAAGCAAGAACCCGTCGAAAGGGTGGCGATGCGCCGAATTTGATTGATCTGTGTGGATAATTTACAAGGTGCCCGGGCGTACGTATTTATACCCCGAATTACATGAGTCCTTATAGGACACGGAACAGGACTTTCCTATCTAGAAAAGGAAAACTAACATACCTGATCGGACAAGAGATCAGGTTTCCTAAAAGATAAAACTATCTAATAGATAAGATAAATAACTGCCATAACGTGGTATTCACGATTCCTTCTCAAATCCGGTTTCTTCTGGATTAATTTCCTCCGGTTGATATAGCTTCTATCTTTACCGAATCTGATATGAGCCGTGCCAATTTTGGCGTTAACACATGCCCCCCAATTTTGGAGTTTGTTATCAAACTTCGAATTCTTGTTCTGTTTGGGGCCTCAATATTCCTTCCTGGCCTCTTGAAGTCGGCTTTTCATGAGCCGATACCTTTTGTACTAGTGTGCTAGGCTCTCGAAGTCTTCTGAATGAAAATCTTTCCTTGATCGGAGCCACCAAACCTTGGAATGCTAACTCCGCCAGCTGTGCATCAATCCAGACCTTACTATAACATCGGCTTCTAACATCCCGAAACCGCTGGATATATTCTGGCGACTGATTCCTCCGGCTTCTGTATTAACCGATGGTTAAGTCTATCAAACTCATCTCCTGACTCCCCATAAAGAAATACTTGTGGAATCGCTTTTCCAGATCGGCCCAACCTCGAACTGAGTTAGGTGGCAATGAAGAAAACCATGTAAAGCCGATCCGGATAATGATAACGGGAAGAGTCTAACTCTCAAAGCTTCTACAGCCGATGCCTCTCCACATTGAGCCAAGAATCAGGCTGACATGTTCCACTGTAGATACATCATCTTGCCCTGAGAATTTGGAAAAGTCTGGTACTCTGTATCGGCGTGGCAATGGAACTCTATCAACCAATCTGGATATGGATGCCGTACATAAAATATTTCTTCCTTCGGCTTTAAGCCGAATTGTTCTTTCATCACCTCTGTGATTCTTGCCGATAAATCTTCTTCTCTTGGATCTTCATTGTAATAACGCAGAGGTGGAGTTTGTAGCCGATTTTGCCTCTGATATACTCCCTCCAGATAATTGGGTATTCCGGGATAACTTCGGATAACACTGTCAATCGCCCCCCATAGTATGCAGTCCGATAATATCCTTGAGGAATTCCATCTTGTTGCCCCCCAGCCAGTTGAATCGGCTCTACCGGCCTTCACGATTAAGCTCTGTAATGTGTTCACCAATGCCCCCAGATTGATCGTCAATGCATGATGAACTGCTTTGTTAACCATGTCTTGAAGTTGCTTCTGTGAACTTGTAGGCGATGTATGGCTCGATTCAGGTCAATAAGAACAGGCATTTGGAAAACTGTAATTTTTGAATCGGACCCGGAATTGATCTGTCAAACCGAAGGATTGTAGACAAAAGCTTCTGAAACTGCCACCGATGTTTCTGCTCCACTTGTTGGTTCTTTGTTCTTCGGTCAAGTCTTCCATTGTGACTGGAATCATATAATTTGTGCTGACCTCCTTTCTAGCCATGTTGAAGTTCTGGTCCCACCGGGTCAAAAACGTGTCGATTCAGCCGATAGGATATACTGTGATGATATGAAGATCGTGTCCCACTGGGCGTGCCAAAAATATGTTCGCACCAAAACCACCGGGGTTCTGCTGCCAAGAGCTTGTTGATGATCTGGCTTGATATGATTGAACATACGAAGGCCTGGGAGATCTGCTTAGCACCAGTGCAGGTCCTAAAATATTTGAGGTTCGCAGGCGTGCTAGTCAATTTGACCCAATAATTGACAAGGAGAAAATATTAATTCAGTGAATCAATCGGCCGACATACTGATGTAGACTCCTTCCAACCGATTGCGATAGGCTCCGTGTACCGAATTCCCCTAAACCGACTGCCCGACTTGCCCGGGCACCTCGCCTGTGTCCGAGCGCCGGGTCTTCGCCTGTTTGCCCACGCTCGGTGTTCTCGTCTGTTGCGCCGAACAGCCCGGGAGCCTCGTGCCCTTCCACGTCCGTCGCTACCAGCAGCGATGTCGGCCGATAAGAGGACGATAAAGTCTTCCTTCAGCCGATGGCGCCAACAGTGCTCGCACATCGGCTACGCCTGTTTACCCGGGCCCTTGTCCTCGGCGTGCTCGAGTGCTCGGGTCAGCAGCAATTGCACATCAGGCCTACGGCCGATACGGACTGATGTAGCCCCTTGTAGCCGATGGCCAGGGCACCTGGAGTGTGTATCGGCTAGGAAACCGATAACGCTATAAGCAAATAGATAAGCTGTCAGGGTATAACATGTGCAT
Source organism: Oryza meyeriana var. granulata (assembly GCA_003991445.1). NCBI lineage: Eukaryota > Viridiplantae > Streptophyta > Magnoliopsida > Poales > Poaceae > Oryza > Oryza meyeriana. The sequence continues at coordinate 29,104 of RYFJ01003559.1, read as the reverse complement.
CGGCTAGAAGCCGATGATAAATAGATAGGCCACGCAACCACAACCGAATAGTAAACTAGCCGACTGCCAAGGAAAACACATGTGGGCATCGGCTAGAAAACCGATCGATAATATAGATGACCAAAATAGTAAAGATAATACAAGTCGGCTTTATAAAAAGATAACCTATCGGCTAAGCACTCCGATAGGACAGTCGCATTATACACCGATCGACTCGTCTAAGATAAATCTATTAATTATCAATCTAGTAGTTCAGACCTAAACTGAAATGGCAGCACAGAATAATAATAATAAAGGAACCTCAAAAGCCGATAGACCTAATGCAACTGTGATGTAATAGATAAATTATCGGCTAATACATTCCGATAAGACACTTGCGCAAAAAAAACCATCAACCTAGCAGGAACGATTTATCGCTGGCACTCAGTAGGTCGGACCAAAACCAATGCAGCACGAACTGATGATAAATCGCCCCGAGTAAGCTGATAAAATCTACGCACGCGTGATGTGGTATACCTGATCAGCCCGAAGAGGTCGGACCGAACCGATGCAGCCGTAGACAGGGCAGAAATACACCTGGGTAAGGGCAGTGACGAGTCTTACCCTCTCGCAGAGTTCGGACCTAACCGAATGCAGCCACGGCGACCCGCTCGAGAAGCAAGAACCTGTCGGGGTGGCGGCGGCGGCCGAATTTGATTATCTGTGTGGATAAGTTACAGGTGCCCGGCGACGTATTTATACCTTCCGAATTACATGAGTCCTTATAGGACACGGAACAGGATTCCTTATACTAGGAAAAGGAAAACTAACAGACCTGATCGGACAAGAGATCAAGGTTTCTAAAAGATAAACTATCTAATAGATAAGATAAATAACTGCCATAACGGTGGTATTCACGATTCCTTCTCAAATCCGGACTTCTGGATTAATTTTCCTCGGTATGATATAGCTTCTATCGTTTACCAATCTGATATGGCCGTGCCAAATTTTGGCGTTAACACATGCCCCCCTCACTTCCCACAAATTGCGCGCAATGATCTCACGCCGCCGCGCTCTCTCCCCGTGCACGATTGGAGCCGTTCGGCCTCGATCTTCCCGGAACCCGAACTGCATAAAAGCCCCTCCGCGCTGTCTCCTCCATTTTTCCCCCAACACACCGAGTTTCCCCGTGCTCTAGAAAACCCCAAGGCCCCCATCAACCGCGCACCCGAGCTCCCCCCCGTTTTTCACGCCGACTCCGGCACCGCTTGCCGCCGTTCTGACGCCGCCAGGCCCTACCGCCACCGCCATTAGCTCCGCTGTGCCACACCGCACCTCGGCCGCCACTCTGTGGAAGCCAAATCCCGCTGGACCGCCCCGCCCACGCGCACGGTGAGCATCGGCACTCCGCCTCCTCTCCGGCCGGTGATTCCCGCCGTGCCGCGTCTTCATTCTTCGCCCTAACTCCTCTTCCGTCCTCCTCATCCTCCAGGACACCTCGGCAACCGCCTCTCACCCGTTCCCTGCCATTGGAGCTCCGTCGCCGACGTTGTCCCGAGGCCGCCACCACTTTTTCGTCGCCACCGTTGTTTTCGCGCCGTCGCTCGCCGTCGCGAGCCGCCGGTGAGAACCCCCTCCGTTTTCCCGTTCCTTTCCGCCCCTCCGTGTGGCCGCCGCCGCGCCGGGTGGTCGCCGTCGTCGACCATCGGGTTGCGTGTGCGCCCCGCCTCCCGCTCGGGACGGCCGGGCCTCAGCCGCCGCTCCCGGGCCGTCCGATCTGCCGAAGGGTGGCAGATCGGGGCCGCTCGCTCGCTCGCCCGCGTGGTTGCCCGCGGTGGCGCCACATGGTGCGCCCGCCTCTGTGCGCCGCTCTCCCTGCGGTGACGTCTTTAATTCGGTTTAATACGCAATAAATCGCCTGTTAATTATATTTACACTGAAAATAGCAGTAAAACTTCAATAAATCATAACTAATTCATACGAACTCTGATTTAGTCCATTCAAATTTCATTAAATCCAGAAAAATGCCAAGAATCCATTAAAAATACTTTCAGCCCATGTTTGATTGCCCCATGAACTGTTTTTAATTGTTTATGCATTGTTTGTTGTAGAATCCGACGCCGGTAATTCTCCTGCGTATTTCGAGATCGTAGCAGAGTACTTTGAGCCGGAGCAAGGCAAGTCGCACTATTACTTTGAACACTTTGTACCTATTTTTTGCTAAATTGCTTTGTTTACTCAAATAAACTGTATTATTTTAATATTTCATGTGGGTGGTTATTACTTATGCAATGTTAGGACTTAGCCATAGTTTTGAAACCTGAACCCTTGTCACCTGGGTAATAATGTGATTAGATTACAGTTCTTAGGATGCTTAGCCATGCTTAGCAACCTAGCTCACATGGGAATTAAATATTATTTCTTTATATGATTCGACTCCATGTCGCAAAAGTGAAACTTTGGATAGGCTGATGTTAAATTTTTAAAACTTGACCTAAATGGTGGGCTGTGGGTGTATGGTTTTGCTTGTCACGCCCATGGCAATTAAGGACCGGTTCGCGGGAACCACTTGGGCAACTTCCCGTACTTTCCACAAGCTAGCGTGGGCAACGGCAGGGCTTGAAGCGTTTTTTCTCCCTCTCCTAGGCACCGAAGAAGAGGGTGAGCGGGATGGAGTTGGGTCGGCCTGGGGTAGGGTTCATCGGCTGCCGGATTCACCGTGGTGCAAGGGGGGTAGCCTGGCCAACATGGCGTGCCCTGTCGGCAGGTGCAACCTCAGCGTGGTGTGGATGGTTAGGGAGAGGTTGCGTGAACGGTCATGTCACAGCCTCGTACGGGACATCGTGGTGATGTACTGGCACACGGGAACGCGTGTGGGGGCTGTGTCTTGTGGGTACAGTTGTACACCTCTGATCAGAGTAAAACTATTCGAATAGCCGCGCCCGCGGTTATGGGCACATTGGCCAAGACTCACCGTGATTAGTCTCACCCTAGATAATTAATCCTGTTTTATCAAACTGGTGTTGTGGAAGATGTTGAGTCCGGTCGACGTGGTTGAGTTGACCGGGGGTGACCGGTTAGCATGGTGTAGCGCTAGTCGGTGGAGACTGGTGAGTATGGTGTAACTCTCATCAGTGACGCCTGGTGGTCGTGGTGTAACTTCCATCAGCGCGGCCTGGTCAACGTGGTGTAGCGTTGATTGGGAAAAGCTGGTCAGCGTGGTGTAACGTTGTCCGGTGGTGACTGGTTAACGTGGTGTAGCATTAATCAGTGGAGTCCGAGTAACGTGGTGTAACGGTACCCGGAGGTGTCTGGTGAACGTGGTGTAGCGTTCATCAGTGGAGACTGGTTGACGTGGTGTAGCGTCAATCAGTTGGGAATGGATGGGCCTGGTTAACGTGGTGTAACGTTAATCAGTGGAGAATTAATATGGTGAAATTAATCAACCTTTTTACTGTTTGCGAACTACTACTATTTGCAACTGCTTTTATGCAAAACAAACCCTATCCCATCTTTGTACCCTGTGCATATGCATAATTGTTTGTGTGATTTGTTGAGTACTATGGGTGGTACTCAGCCTTGCTCCAATTTTCCCCCCAGTGTTGGAGGACGCGTTAGATGAAGATCATCCTGAGGAATAGGCTGGCTCCGCCATCAAGGTGCCTGTGGGATGGAAGCGGCTGCTTGGCCAAATGTTTATAGACTCTGTTTTACCTTTTTCCGCTGCATTTATGTAATATACATTTTACTCTGTTTGTAAGACACTCTGTATGGCAACTTGGTTTGTGTACCCTGGCTTTCCTGGGTAGGGATTTATTACACATTAATGTTCAGAATTTCGGTGCGAATTTTTGGGCGTTACATCGCTCTCCCGTCGCCATCGGAGCACCGTTGCCGACGTCGTCCCGAAGCCGCTGCCGCTACCTCACCACCGCCATCGTCCTAGCATCGTCGCTCGTCGCCGCAAGCCACCAGTGAGAATCCCCGCCGACTCTCCGTTCCATTTTGCCTCCCCGCGTGCCGCCTCCGCGCCGTGTGGTCGCCGCCGGCAACCATCGGGTCGCGTGCACGTCGCCGTCTCTCGCTTGGGATGGCCAGCGTGGCCGCTGTTCCCCTGGGCTGTTCGATCTGCCAGGTGGCAGATTGGGGCCGCCCGCGTGGCCGCCGTGCTGGCACCACATGTGCGCCACATGGCGCACCTGTTTCCGGCTCGGTGGACCGAGTGCACCGTGCGCTAGCGCCTTTGAGACCCTGCCGGGTGGGGCCTGCTGGTCGGCGCCGCCTCTCCCTCGGGTGACGCCATAAATCATGTTAATGCGCAATAAATCGCTTATTAATTATATTTGCATTAGAAAACACAGTAAAACTTCAATAAATCATAACTAATTCATACGAACTCCGATTAAGCCCATTCAAATTTCATTAAATCCAAAAAAATGCCAAGAATTCATTAAAAATACTTTCAGCCCATGTTTGATTGCCCACATGTACTGTTTTTAATTATTTGTGCATTATTTGTTATAGAATCCGACGTTGGTGACCCTCTTGTGTATTACGACGTCGTTGCCAAGTACATCGAGCCGGAGCAAGGCAAGTTGCACTGTTACCTTCATCACTTTGTACCCATTTTTTGCTAAATTGCTTTGTTTGCTCAAATAAACTGCATTATTTTTCTATATTACATGTGGGTGGGTTATGACCCTTATGATGATAGGACTGTGCCAGAGTTTTGAAACCTGAATCCTTGTCAGCTGGGTACTAATGTGATTAGATTACAAATCTTAGGATGCTTAGCCACGCTTAGCAACATAGCTCACATGGGATTTAAATATTATCTTTTCAAATGATTCGACTCAATGTCACGAAAATGGAACTTCGGATAGGTTGATGTTAAATTACTAAAGTTGGACCTAAATGGTGGGCTGTGGGTGTATGGTTTTGCTTGTCACACCCATGGCAATTAAGGACCGGTTCACGGGAACCACTTGGGCAACTACCTGTACTTTCCACAAGCCAGCGTGGGCAACGACTGGGCTTGAAGCGTTTCTTCTCCCTCTCCTAGGCACCGAAGAAGAGGGTGGGTTTGATGGAGTTGGGTTGGCCCGAGGGAGGGTTGATCGACTTTTGGATTCACCATGGCGCAAGGGGGGTAGCTTGGTCGATATGGCATGCCCTGTCGGCAGGTGCAACCTCAGCGTGGTGTGGATGGTTAGGAAGGGGCTTCGTGAATGGTCCTGTCACAGCCTCTCACGGGGCATTGTGGTGATGCAGTGGCATACGGGAACGTGTGTGGGGCTATGTCTTGTGGGTACAGTTGTACACCTCTGATCAGAGTAAATCTATTCGAATAGCCGCGCTCGCGGTTATGGGCACATTGGCCAAGACTCACCGTGATTAGTCTCACCTTTAGATAAGAAGGTGTTGAGTCCGGTCAACATGGTTGAGTTGATCGGGGGTGGCTGGTTAGCGTGGTGTAACGCTAATCGGTGGAGACTGGTGAGCGTGGTGTAACGCTCATCAGTGACGCCTGGTGGATGTGGTGTAGTGTTCATCAGCGCGGCCTGGTCATCATGGTGTAGCGTTGATTAGGAAAAACGGGTTAGTGTGGTGTAACGTTGTTCAGTGGAGACTGGTTAACGTGGTGTAACGTTAATCAGTGGAGTCCGGTTATCATGGTGTAACGGTAACTGGAGGAGTCTGGTGAACGTGGTGTAGTGTTCACCAGTGGAGACTGGTTGATGTGGTGTAACGTCAATCAGTTGGGAATGGTTGGGCCTGGTTAACGTGGTGTAACGTTAATCAGTGGAGAATTAATATTATTAAATTAATCAACTTTTTACTGTTTGCGAACTACTACCGGTTGCAACTGCTTTTACGCAAACAAACCCTAGCCCATCTTTGTACCCTGTGCATATGCATAATTGTGGGTGTGATTTATTGAGTACTGTGGGTGGTACTCAGCCTTGCTCCCTTTTCCCCCCTCAGTGTTGGAGAACGCGTCTGACGAGGATCGTCCCGAGGAATAGGATGGCTCCGCGGTCAAGGTGCTTGTGGGATGGATGCTGCTGATGGACCCGCTGCCTATAGACTACGTTTTACCTTTTTCGCTGCATTTTATAATATGATTTTACTCTGTTTGTAAGACACTCTATATGGCAACTTGGATTTGTGTACCCTGGCTTTCCTGGGCAGGGATTTAATACATAGGAATGTTTAGAATTTCGGTGGCGAATTTCTGGGTGTTACAATAGACTAGGAAGAAAGGGGATTGCCCTATTACCTGACTAACCGTGGTTCTCAGAGACCAGAGAACGGATGGGAATGCTTGTACCCATTGCCCTGCATATGATTATAGTCGGTCGAATACCCTAGCCTTGATACCTTATAAGACCATGCCATTAGCACGCTCAACCTGCCCATTGCTTCGTGGGTGTGCCACAGAAGCATAACAGATCTTGATACCAAAATTGTCACAGAAATCTTGAAATATGCCACTCGTGAACTGAGTACCGTTGTCCGTGATGATGCGGTTAGGAAACCCAAATCGATATAAAATACACATGATGAAGTCCTTTGCTTGTGCCGCTGTTATGGTAGCAACAGGTTTTTGCCTCAATCCACTTTGTGAATTTATCCACCGCGATGAACAAGTGTGTGAACCCTCCAAGTGCTTTTTGAGCAGCCTGACCATGTCGAGTCCCCAAACTGCAAAGGGCCAAGAGATTGGAATTGTTTGAAGTTCTTGAGCTAGAAGATTTGTTGGTCTTGCATAGAATTGGCATACCTCGCATGTGCGAACTATATTTTTAGCGTCTGTTACTGCAGTTGGCTAGAAAAAACCCTGCCTGTAAGCCTTTTCGACTAACGTCCTAGATGTGGCATGGTTGCCACAGATACCCTAGTGGATTGATGGCAGAATCTACTTGCCCTCCTCGGGTGTGACGCAGCGTATAAGGACCCCGGTTGTGCTTCTGCGGTACAGGTCTTGTCCGACTACAATGAAACATTTGCTTCGATGCCTGATCCGTTCAGCTTCACTGCGTTCTTTTGGGAGTTCGTCTTCCAAGAGGAATTTGAGAACTTGAGTCTGCCAATCTTGAGAAGTGATTAGTACTTCATTTGTTGCCGGGGTAGGTTCAGCCCCCGACTGTGTAAGCACTGGTTTCTTCTTTACTGATGGCTCCAGTAGTTGTTCAACAAAAACCCTAGATGGGACCACTTCTCGTTTGGATCCCATATTGGCCAATTTGTCTACAGCATCATTGTATTGTCATAATACATCAATTATCTCCAGCCCATCGAACTTGTTTTCTAGTTTTCTGACTTCCTGACAATATGCCGCCATGTTATCATTGAGACATGTCTAGTCTTTTATGACTTGGCTGACCACAAGTTGAGAATCCCCACGCACAACCAGTCGACGGATGCCGAGTGATATGGCAATGCGAAGCTCGTGGATAAGTGCCTCGTACTCGGCGACATTGTGGGAAGCCAAAAAGTGGATCTAGAGGACGTACTTGAGTTTTTCGCCGGTGGGTGACGTCAATACAACGCCAGCCTTTGTGCCACTGATCCGTAAAGAACAGTCGAAGTACATCATCTAGTGCTCTAGCTTGTCTGTGTTTGTAGTCATCTGAACTTCTGTCCACTCGGCCACAAAGTCGGCTAGAGCTTGAGATTTGATTGCTGTCCGTGGTTGAAAAATGATGTTAAACACCATTAACTCAAGTGCCCATTTAGCTATTTGGCCGGTGGCCCTGCGATTGTGTAGGACATCCCCGAGTGGATATGACATGACAACGGTGACTTGATGCGACTGAAAATAGTGCACCAACTTCTGGACAGTGATGAGTAGGCCATACAACAGCTTCTGGACATGAGGATACCTCATCTTGGAGTCGGCTAGGACCTCGCTGATGAAGTAGACTGGCCATTGAATTTTCTGTATATGACCTGGCTCAGATCTGATGGCAACGGGGTGCTCGATCTTCCGTTAGGTAAATATAACTATCGATTTAGTGGAGAATCGACACTCATGATCCGGCTTCTGATCACCAAGACCCGAACCCTGCAATCGCAGTACCACGTCTCCTCTCGTTATCAACCGTGCGTTGCCCGGTTGACCTCACCACGAAGGCTAATCCTTGCATGCGAATCGAAGAATAGAAGCAAGAACAAGAAAGATTGCAACTCAATTGCAGATGAATGATTATACTCTCGAGTTGGGGTCTCACAAACCGATAAACGGCGAAACTGTTCACAGACAGATTAATCTAAGCAAAACACGACTTAACAGCAGCGGCTACAGAATATATACGAGTTAGGACGTCCTAAGATGAGGGTTTGCCCTGTGAGGGGTGCACTCCTCATGGGTTTAGCCCATGACACAATTACAAGGCCCAAAGCCCAAAACAGACTCGGACTGGAAGAGATATATGTCTTGTTTTGACGATTTCGGACAGCTCAGGAGGAATTTTGATGTGAAACCAAAACCATCGGAAATTAGACTTCATAAGCTTTCCAGCAAGTACTTGTAGGCCCTGTAACTCCTTCTGGATAAAAAGTTATGGCCGTTTGAAATTGACACTGTCTCCCAGCCCGAAACTGAATCGGTCTCGGGAATAGGAGTTTACTTGCACTTGTTGTCTCCACTTCAATATGTGGTGTCTTGAGCTATTCTCCATGGTCTTCTCCTAGGTTCCTAAGAACAATAAAATCATCACAAGAATTAAATAGCATGCCATTTATAAAAATATTCTCATGTAAGCTTAGGAACGCATTCACCTGGCGATTAAGTTGACGAGCACGTGCACGAGTAATTGGTCCTTGGATCGGTTGCACATCGTGTTCATCATGAAGAGGTTGTAAGTGTGTATCTAAAGACATGATGTCCTCATCATCCTCCCCCTCTTGATTTGGAGTCATCCTCGACTCAAGGTCATCTTCGTCACCCAAGTAAGGCTTCAAATTAGCAACATAGAAAACATCACTCACACCATAATCTGCAGGCAAATCAATCTTGTATGCACTCCAAAATGTCCCATCAATCCACCTCCATGTGCTTCCTGCAAAAACAAAAGACGAACAGAGCTTGCAGGAACACATAATTTGTTAGCTCGATATAACAATCCGTCATTCAACAGATATTTATTCCATGTTCTTCCCGCTTGACAGTGATCATAAGCATCTTTAAAATCCAAATCAGTAGCATATAATTCTTTTATTGTCTCCAATCCAAAAATTTTATGATCAAGTTGAGATAACATAGTATAGCGCCTAGATAAAGCATAAGCAATCACATTGTCTTTGCCTTTCTTATGCTTAATGATATATGGAAATGACTCAATAAATTCTACCTATTTAGCATGTCGTTTATTCAATTTAGCTTGACTTTGAATATGTTTCAAAGACTCATGATCAGAATGTATGATAAATTTCTTTGGCCATAGATAATGTTGCCAAGACTCTAATGTTCGAACCAAAGCATATAATTCTTTGTCATAAGTTGAATAGTTCAAACTAGGTCCTGACAACTTCTCACTAAAATATGGAATTGGCTTACCTTCCTGAATAAGCACACCTCCAATCCCAATCCCACTTGCATCACATTCAAGCTCAAAAACCTTACCAAAGTAAGGGAGTTGGAGTAGTGGTGCGTGAGTCAACTTCTCTTTAAGCAAATTGAAGGCGTCTTCATGTGCTTGTCCCCATCGAAAAGGAACGCCTTTCTTTGTGAGCTCATTCATGGGTGCGGCAATGGTGCTGAAATCTCTCACAAAGCGACGGTAGAATCCAGCTAACCCAAGAAAGCTCTGCACCTGTGTGACCGATGTAGGTGTCGGCCAACTCTTAATCGCTTCTATCTTGGTCTCATCAACTTCAATTCCTTGTGGAGTCACAACATAACCAAGAAAAGAAACTTGTTCCGTGCAAAAAGTGCACTTCGCGAGGTTACCAAACAACCGTGCATCTCTCAAAGCATTAAAAACAGCACGTAAATGTTCCTTATGTTCATCTAAAGACTTGTTGTAAATAAGTATATCATCAAAGTAAACCACCACAAATTTACCAATGAAAGTGCGTAAAACTTCATTCATGAGTCGCATAAACGTACTAGGAGCATTAGTCAAACCAAATGGCATCACTAACCACTCATACAAACCAAATTTAGTTTTAAACGCGGTCTTCCATTCATCACCCAATTTCATTCTAATTTGGTGGTATCCACTACGCTAGTCTACTTTAGAGAACACAACAGAGCCACTCAATTCATCAAGCATATCATCTAACCTAGGGATAGGATGATGATATCTAATAGTTATGTTGTTAATGGCTCTACAATCCACACACATGCGCCATGATCCATCTTTCTTAGGCACCAAAATAATAGAAACAGCACAAGGGCTAAGACTCTCACGTACATACCCTTTTTCAAGCAAGTCTTGCACTTGACACTGAATCTCCTTAGTCTCTTCGGGATTGGTCCTGTACGGCGCACGGTTTGGCAATGCAGCTCCCGAGATCAAATCAATTTGATGCTCAATTCCTCTCATAGGTGGCAGCCCCGAGGGTATCTCACTTGGAAATACATCAGTAAACTCCTGCAAAAGGTTAGTAATAGCAAGTGGCAAAGAAGGAGGCAAGTCCTCAAGTGTAAAGAAAGTTTCCTTGCAAACCAAAGCATAGCAAATAGATTCATTAACATTTAACTCAGAAATCTTAGATTTAGTAGCTAACATAGAAACTCCTTTCAAATTAATGTGTCTTTCCTAGCAGGTGGCTCTTTTTTCTCCTTTTTAGGTGGAAACACACCTTTAGCTACTTGCTGATTTTCAGACTTAGATTTTATTTCAGCACGTGCTATATCATCCTTCAAAATTTCAGCAGGGGTCATTGGTAGCAACTCAATCTTTTTGCCATTATGTGAGAAAGTGTACGTGTTAGTTCTACCACGGTGCAGCACATCTCTATCATATTCCCAAGGTCTACCCAAAAGCAAAGAACATGCTTGCAAAGGTACGACATCAAAATTTGCACTATCATGGTAATTTCCAACAGAAAATTGCACTCTCACAACTTTACTCACCTTCAACTTACCACAAGAGTTGTACCATTGGATGGAGTAAGGCCGTGGATGTGGTTGTGTAGGCAAACCTAGCTTGTCAACCAAATCTGAACTAGCAAGGTTGCTACAGCTTCCGCTATCAATGACAACACGGCATGCTCTATTGTGAACCACGAACCTGATTGGAATAAATTGTGGCACTGATTTTGCTCCGCCTTCTCCATTTGAGCACTTAGCACCCATTGTGCTACAATGCTCAAGTATTTGCTTGAATCTTCTGCACCTATGTGCTCCACTTCCTCAACGCTCTCGTCTTCATCACCTGCATTGTTAGTGCCATGTGCTAATTCATCATCCACATCACTAGCACTAGTGTACTCACCATCATCTGTAGCAATGAGGACTCTCCGGTTCGGGCAATCACGTTGCACATGCCCCATCCCTTTGCACTTGAAGCACTGGATATCTCTTGTTTGCCCCGTGGAAGCAACCGATGATGCACTTTTTGTGGGTGCCTGCGAACGAACAGATTTACTCACCTTGGTAGCATGGGATGTTGGCGCCGATGCCTCTGATCGCGCCCGATTGGTGGAGGGTGTAGCAGTTTGGTCAGTGGTGGAGGTACTTTTTCCGGACCCAAAGGGAGGCCTCGATGTAGACGTGCTTCCCCAATTGTTCCTTCTCAATGGCTGCTTTCCCTGCAATTCCTGTTCAGCTAATATAGCTCGATGGAACAATTGGTTAAGAGAATTGTATTCTTTATATTGAATAATGTCCTGAATGTCACGTCTCAACCCCCCATAAAATCGAGCCATCTTATCCTCCTCATCCTCCTCTACCTCACAACGCAACATTCCTATTTGTAGCTCCTGAAAGTAATCTTCTACAGATTTTTCTCCTTGGTCTAAGCGTTGAAACTTGTTTCTCAAATCACGTTTGAAGGAAGGAGGAATAAACCTACCCCGCATTGCTCGCTTCAACCTTGCCTATGTGTCAGGTTCTAAGCCAGTTTTAACTAGTTCATTCCACCAGATAATAGCAAAGTCCTTGAACTCACTAGTTGCTTGCCTAACCCTATGAACTTCAGGAACTAAATGGGAATTAAATTTCTGCTCTACGGTCATCTCCCAATCCAAATAAGCTTCAGGGTCATATTTTCCAGAAAATGAAGGCAAGGTAAATTTAACTTTAGCAAAAGGATCATCATTACCTCGCCCTTGGTGGCGGTTACCTCCCATACCTCGCCGGTTGAATCGCAGCCGTTGTCGTAGGCGCTCTTCACAAAGTGCATCACGTGCGTCGCTATTGTCGGCTTCCTCTTCTTCATTATCTCCGTCATCGTCAACAAGTGGTGGTGTTGGCTGATGGTTTGCTGCCAATTGCTCAATGCGGTTAGCGAGGGTGGTAATGCTCCCCACGATAGCCTAGAGGTCTTCCCGCATAGCATTCACGGCAGCTACATTCTCCTCAATCTTCTGATCCAGCTTAACGATCTCCTCTTTTGAAGCACAATTAGTGAAATCATTCACCTCACCAACCATGGTTAGTAGAAAATAGGAAACAAACAGCAAAAAAGTATTATCCCTATGAACTACTACGATGCAAGGATAGTGGACATTCGCAAATAGAAGCACCTTACCGAGCTCTTACAAGGTTCTGAGACTAGCGAGCAAGGGATGGTACAACCGGTGGCTAGTTCGTGATACCTTGAGGGTGTGATCCAGCGATTGCATGGGTCAAGACCGTGCTGACCAGAAGTATATATGTGGAGCTTGGGAGGCCAAAAATGTTAGTGGCACACAATTCAATAACAGATAGTAATGCTGAAAAAATGTCCCAAGCACTTGTCCTAGTTGCTGGCCTAAACGCGTTCTAACCCAGATGTGCTAAACAAGGGAGACAAATAAATGTGAAAGGACAACAGCAAGGAAATAAGGACAAGGCAAAAACATAACACAAAACAGCACACAGATGGCTCCCTGGTGTGTCCTATGTGCTCCTTTTCTCTTTTTTTCTTTTTTCTTCTTTCACACCTTTTTTTATTTTTCTTTTATTTTTCAGATATTTTTTCTCAACTAGGAGCACTTGAACAACTACCTCAGGAGGTGGCCGCTCAAACTGATATAAGACGTGGCCTGTGGAAATACACGAGCGTGCTTTAAAATTCGTGCTAGAACCTCGGAGTGCGAAAACCCAATCTTCCGGCCTGAATTTTGCAAAAGTAATTTTGGCGAACCTGATAAAGTGGGGGGGTAGCAGATGGGAAATTTTTTGTAGATGTCCGTAGACTATTTATTTGCCTGATTCTGACTCCGTATGTGAAAGTTATGGCTGTTTCAAGGAAGGCCCTCCGTATCAGTGTTTTGGTGGAGGCTGAATCAGAATCAGGTGGTGAAATTGGGGATGATATGGTGGCGGTGGCTACTGGGGAGGTGGATGGAGATGCAGGGTGATCAAGGACGTGATATATGACACTAAAACAGAACACACAAAGACCAACACTTGCACAAGTTAGTTAGTATATGGGAAAACAGAGACAATGGTGGTGGTGGTGGCTAGGGTTTGTAGGGGTGCGGTGGATGGATCACGAACTAGACTCAAACACAATCTAAGCCAGCAACCGAACTCGACCTAGGACACCAACTCAACACTATGGACTCTGAAACAGAATTATGCAAAAGGCTAAACGTGGTTGTAGGACAGGAAAAACCTACGACTACCAATTCTGTTTTTGTGGCTTTTTCTGGACTCTAGGTATAGAAACAAAAATTGAAACAGGACGGAACAGAATGATACCTAACAGGCAACCTTCGCTCTGATACCACTTGATGGTAACGGGGTGTCCGATCTTCTGTTAGGTAAAGATAACTATCGATTTGGTGGAGAATCGACACTCACGATCTAGCTTCTGATCACCAAGACCCGAACCCTGCAATCGCAGTACCACGTCTCCTCTCGTTATCAACCGTGCGCTGCCCAGTTGACCTCGTCACGAAGGCTAATCCTTGCATGCGAATCGAAGAACACAAGCAAGAACAAGAAAGATTGCAACTCAATTGCAGATGAATGATTATACTCTCGAGTTGGGGTCTCACAAACCGATAAACGGCAAAACTGTTCACAGATAGATTAATCTAAGCAAAACCCAACTTAACAGTGGTGGCTACGGAATATATACGAGTTAGGACGTCCTAAGATGAGGGTTTGCCCTGTGAGGGGCGCACTCCTCATGGATTTAGCCCAGACACAATTACAAGGCCCAAAGCCCAAAACAGACTCAGACTGGAAGAGGTACATGTCTTGTTTTGACGATTTCGGACAGCTCAGGAGGAATTTTGACATGAAACCAAAACCATCTGAAAGTAGACTTCATAAGCTTTCCAGAAAGTACTTGTAGGCCCTGTAACTCCTTCTGGATAAAAAGTTATGACCATTTGAAATTGATGCTGTCTCCTAGCCCAAAACTGAATCGGTCTCGGGAATAGGAGTTTACTTGCACTTGTTGTCTCCACTTTAATATGTGGTGTCTTGAGCTATTCTCCATGGTCTTCTCCCAGGTTCCTAAGAACAATAAAATCATCACAAGAATTAAATAGCATGCCATTCGTAGAAATATTCTCATGTAAGCTTAGGAACGCATTCACCTGGCGATTAAGTTGACGAGCACGTGCACGAGTAATTGGTCCTTGGATCGGTTGCACATCGTGTTCATCATGAAGAGGTTGTAAGTGTGTATCTAAAGACATAATGTCCTCATGAAGATCTCTCGACTACCAGCACCGTGCTGACTACTTGAGTGGTTGCCGCCAAGTATAACATTAGCAGTTGATGAGGCATAGGTGACGCCAACACTAGTGGTGATGTGAGAAATTTTATAAAGTCTTCGAAGGCTTGCTGGGTTTCGAGTGTCTATTGAAAATTGTCTGCTTTCTTCAGTAGTTTGAAGAAGGGCATGCCCTTTCACCAAGTCGGGAGATGAATCGGCTGAGTGCCGCCATGCAGCCTGTCAGCTTTTGGACGTCCTTCTAGCTAGTTGGGGGTGCCATGTTCATGATAGCGTTGATTTTCTCTGGATTGGCCTCAATGCCTCGGTATGATACGATGAAGCCGAGTATCTTTCTGAACGGTACACCGAAAGCGCACTTTTTCGAATTCAACTTCATCTTGAACCTCCGAAGGTTTTGAAAAGTTTCTTCCAAATCAGTGATGAGGTCTTCCCTGGATTTTGTCTTGATTACCACGTCGTCGACATATGCCTCCACATTGCGCCTGAGTTGAGTATGTAGACACCACTGAATTGCTCATTGATACGTTGCTCCAGCGTTTTTCAACCCAAATGGCATAGTGATGTAGCAGTATGCTCCAAATGGCATGATAAAAGAAGTCTTCAGGCAGTCCTCCTCCTTTCGGCTAATTTGGTGATATCCCGAGTAACTGTCAAGAAAGCTGAGAAGTTTGCACCCCGCAGTTGAATCCACCACCTGATCTATTCTGGGTAGAACAAATGAATCTTTGGGGCATGCCTTGTTTAGGTCGGTGTAGTCGATGCACATGTGCCATTTACCGTTCTTCTTCTGGACTAGGACTGGTTTTGCTAGCCAATCTAGGTGGTAGACCTCTTTGATGAACTCGGCTGCAAGGAGCTTGGTTATCTTCTCCCAAATAGCATCTTTGCTGTCCTGTACGAAGCATTGTAGCCATTGTTTAATTGGCTTGGCGTCCGTCTTGACATTGAGAGAATGCTCGATCACCTCCCTAGGTACACTAGGCATGTTGGAAGGTTTCCAAGCAAAGATGTCCCTGTTTGCCTAGAGGAAGGTGACGAGCACGTATTCCTATTTGAGGTCGAGTCCGGTTCCGACTAGAGCAGTTTTGGTGGGGTCAGTAGGGTCTAGGGGGATCTTTTTGGTTTCAGAATCCGCCGAAATTCCCGACTTTGCTTCTTTCTTGGCCGGAACCTAATCGTCCTCAACAGGAGTTGTAGCGGATAGCCGAATGCTGTTGCATCTGACTGCCGCTTCTTGAGATTAAGCCAGCTCGCAGCTCTTCGTGTCGCAGGTGAAGGCTTGCTTGACATCACTGCGAAGGGAGAGAACTCCGGCTGGCCCTGGCATCTTGAGCATCATGTAGGTATAATGTGGCACTGCCATGAACTTGGCTAGCGCCGGTCGTCTGAGTATGGCATGATACGCTGTCTCGAAGTCGGCAACTTTGAAATAGATACTCTCTGTGCTGAAACTATCCCGCATGCCAAAAGTGATTGGGAGAGTTATCTGTCCGAGTGGAGTAGAAGATAGGCCAGGGATTACCCCGTGGAAGGGCGCTGTACTCAGCTGTAGCTCTGAACGAGGGATCTTAATCTCATCCAGGGTCTTGGTGAATAGAATGTTGAGAGCGCTGCCTCCATCTATGAGAACCTTCTTCAATTTGATGCTCTTGATGACCAGGTCCAGGATGAGTGGGTAGCGTCTTGGATGAGTAACCCAATCGGGATGATCTACGCAGTCAAACGTTATTAGGGTTTCTAACCAGCGCATGTATTGGGGGGCGTCTGCCGTGGAGACCGAGTTGATTTCGCGGCTGTAAGCTTCTGCTTCCTCTTAGACTTGTATGCAGACGGCCCTCCGAAGATGTGGTTGAGTTCAGCCTAGGGATCTTGGTAATCGCCGGCTGTGCCCGAATCTGGCTTATCTTTATCGACGCCAGATGTTGAAGCCTGCTCGGAAGCAAATTTCTTAAGCATGAAGCAGTCCTTGGCCGCGTGTTTGCCCTTTGGATGAAAGGGTCAAGGCCCGTTCATCACTTTTTGGTATTCGTTGTTCCTCCGGGGTCGCGGCCGAGTATGCTCCACAGTGGCCACTATGTTATCTGACTTCCGCTTGCGGCTGCCGGATTTGTTCTGTGTTGGCCCGTCGTTGTCTTTCTTGTCCTTCGGTTGGGACTCTCTTTTGTCGTTGAGGGCCTGAGCGACTGCGTCGGCCGAGTCGGCATACTTGTTTGCCATATTAAAAAGAGCCTTGACAGAAGGAGGAGGTTTTCGAGTGAACTTGGCAATGAACAGGGCATCTTTGACTCCCTTGCGAAAGGCGGCGATGACGACCTCGTCCTTGATCATTGAGATGGAGTTTCGCTTCTCGGAAAACCTCTTGATGAACTCATGCAGAGACTCATACTTCCTTTGGTGCAGCTGGTAGATATCGTGCTCAGAAGACGGCCTCTCGTAAGTTCCCTGAAAGTTGGTGATAAAGCGTTCCTGGAGTTCTCCCTAGGAACTGATCGACTTCTTTGGGAGCCCCGTTAGCCATGTCCTGGCCGAGTCAGCCAGGGCAACTGGAAGGTAGTTGGCCATGGCTTTGTGATCTCCTCCGGCTGCTTGGTTTGCCAGAGTGTAGACCGTGAGCCAGGACTCGGGATTGGTTTTCCCGTCGTATTTCTCGATCCCAGTTGGCTTAAAACCTGTTGGCCAGTCGACCTGTTGCAGCTCCTGGGTGAAGGCCAGCATGCCTTCATCGGCATGAGGGCTCCGGCTCCGACTGCGACAGTGAAACCGCTCGTGGTGGAGGCCGAAGCGCTCGTTCTCGTCTTCTAGTCAGCGCTGCTCGTCTTTCTTTCGTTCGTGGCACCGCGTTGATGTCCTGCCAAAGGTCATGCCGTAGTCGTTCTTGTCCCAACTGTTGTTGTTGGGGTTGTTGAGTGACGTCTAGCGTCGTGTCGAGGTGGATGAGACTGCCGTTGGAGATGCCGACCGGTTGGTCGGTATGAGGGTATCGCCCGACTATTGGTGCTGCCAACATGCAGCAGCGGTGATCATGGCTTTTATCCTGGCTATAGTCAGGGTGGCCTAGTGATCAGGCCCAAACTGGAGCATGTCCAGTAGAGTGGCGGTGGCTACGACGTTTTGCTGAGGTGTAACGAAGACGTCATGGTCGCCGACTCGGGTTTGGAGGATTTGTTAATGAGCAGTCCGCCCAGCCCTACGCAGATTGTCGTTGCGGGCATGCAGGCGCCTTGCTTCCACCTCTTGCTGTTCTCGCAGTTGGCGGGCCTTCTCCTCTTGCTACTCGCGTAGTCGGTGTGCGTCCTGAGTAGGGGTAGTGCCTTTGGACGTCATGAAAACTTTGCATGGGGGAGAGAAGCTTGCTGAGCTGCTGTCCGACTTAGAGTTGGAATCAGAGTAGTTGATGGGGGTGATGACGACTCCAACCTGTTAACGCCAAAATTTGGTAAGGCCTTGTATCAGATTCGGTCAAGGGAACGATTGCAGTCGATTAACAGAAATTGGTTCAAGGAGCAGGTCGAGTCCGAGAAAGAGCCGTGAAGACCACGCGTGGCAGTTAATTACTATGTTTATTAGGAAAAGATTTATTTTTTTTAGGGAACCTGACCTCGTGTCCGGTCAGGATTAGTTAGCGTTTTCTATTATAGATAGGAAATCATATATCGTGTCCTATAAGGACTCATGTAACTCGGGGTATATATACGTATGCCCGGGGACCTTGTAAATTATCAACTACAGATCAATACAAAATTCGGCGCATCGCCACCCTTTCGACGGGATCCTGCTTCTCGAGCCGGGCTACATCGGTTAGGTCCGAACTCCTGCGAGAGGGTAAGTCTCGTCACCCCGGCTACCAATCGGCTAGGACTTCCTCGGTTAGGTCCGATATTCTAGTCGGTTTATGGTAGTCGGCTTACCACGATATATTTACTTTATCTATGGCTGCATCAGTTCAGTTTGATCTCATAGATTGATTAGGTATATCACATCACGCGTGCATAGATTGTATCGACTTACTGGGAGCGATTTATCATCAGTTCGTGCTACATCGGTTAGGTCCGACCTACTGAACTGCTAGTGATAAGTCGGTCCTGCTAGGCCGATGCTTTGTGCGCAGGCGTCTTATCGGAGTGCATAGCCGATAAGTTATCTTCATCACGATCGCATTATATTTATCGGCCCATTGAGGCATTGTTATCATTGTCGGTCTGTGCTGCAACGGTTGGGTCCGATCTATTAGACTGACTATAATAGCTTTACTCTTGATGAGCCGATGGTGTTGTGCGATGGTGTTATCGGAGTGCTTAGCCGATAAGTTATCTGTTAAAGCCGACTACATTTATTCATTGTCTTATCCTATACTCGCTCCATTCAGTAGTCGGCTAGCTTATCAATTATTTATCATTTACGTTATTGCATACTTTATTATATGTTCTTGCCTGTATTATTGTTGCAATCAGCTAAGGGCTAGCCGATGGGTTTATTCTGCCGATCCAAGTACAAGTACAAGCAGGTTCCCGAGCACGACCCCAGATGAGGGCCCGGGCATGAGCCCGGGTAAGGACCAGTGTATGGGTCCGGACAGCGGACGAAGATCCCGGGAGCCGATATAAGCAAGGGTCCGGGTGCAGGCACATCTTCATAGCAACACCAGTAACACTAGACCATGATCAGCTAGGATCTATTTGATTTATTTAGGTATTATACTTGCTTATTTTATCAAGTTTATAGCCGGTTTTTGAGTATCCCTTTGATGATCGGCTAGCACTATATTTGTTTATTATCACGTTATTGTTCTTGCCGTCATCGGCCTTAAGCCGATGTATAAGTGCTACAGTGCGCATCGGCCATCGGCTGATGAAACGAGTCTAGATCGGCTTCCAGCCGATTGGCTCATTGATCTAACATTTTCCTCCTTGTCAATTACAGGGTCAAATTGACTGGCACGCCTACGAACCTCAAACTTTAGGACCTACACTGGAGTGAAGCAAATCTCCCAGGCCTTCGTGTGTCACCCAGACGCCGGACGGCCCCCGGCGGGTTTTCGGCGTCAACACGCTTTTGGTACGCCTGGTGGGACACGAAGTTTCAAGCCAAAATTCCAACAAACACAGTTTCAATCAAGATTTCAACATGGCCGGAAAAGAAGTCAAGACGGACAACGTAATTCCGGTCACCATGGAAGATCTAACTGAAGAACAAAGACAGCAAATTGAACAGACCATGACAAATTTCCAGAAGCTGTGCCTAGAATCTTTCAGTATGACAAGGCAAGGGCCGATTCAGAAGTCTCAGTTTCCAAAACCAGTACTGGTAGGAGAATCGAGCCGCACACAACCCGAGAGTCCACCAATCAAGCCTTTACAGGAGATGGTCAACGAGGCTGTACATCACGCGCTCATCAATCAGTCGGGGGTCTTAGTAAACACATTGCATAATCTTATCAAGAAGACTGTTGATGGATCGATTGCCCAAGAACCAACTCGGGGCCCTGTTTTTCTCCCACCGAAGATAGAGCCAGGCCAAGTTAATTACAACATTAGCAAGGATATACCAGAACACTTGTCCGCGTAGAACCAGGCTGGGGGGCAATAGGATATCCCTCCTGGGTATTGCCGGTCTATTTATTATGGGGGATACCAGCAGAACTATCCGGGAGGAGGAGCCGATCCAGGTACCTACCAGAGGGAGTATCACAGACAGAATCGGCAACCAACCCCGCCGATACAGTATCAGCAGTATCAACAGAAGAATGCAAGAGAAGAAGACTTATCGGCACGGGTTGAGGAGATAGTAAGGGAGCAGTTCGGGATCAAGCCCAAGGAACAAGCGTTCATGTATCGGCACCCATATCCTGAGTGGTTTGACAGGGTTCCGTTACCACACCGATACAGGGTCCCGGATTTCTCTAAGTTTTCAAGGCAGGACAACACATCTACGGTAGAACATGTCAGCCGATTCTTGGCGCAGTGCGGGGAGGCATCGGCTGAAGAGGCCCTGAGGGTTAGGTTTTTTCCCTTATCATTATCTGGATCGGCTTTTACATGGTTCTCCTCATTACCACCGAATTCTGTTCGGGGGTGGGCCGATCTGGAGAAACAGTTTCACAAATATTTCTTCGCTGGAATTCATGAGCTAAGACTGTCAGATTTGACATCGGTTAAGCAACGACTAGATGAAACAGTACCGGAATACATTCAGCGATTTCGGGATATCAGAAACCGGTGTTATAGTTTAAACCTGAGCGATGGGCATCTGGCCGATCTGGCTTTTCAGGGACTCTTGGCGCCAATCAAAGAGAGGTTTTTGTCTCAAGAGTTCGAATCCTTGTCGCACCTGGTACAGAAGGTATCGGCTCATGAAAGCCGATTTCAAGAGGCGAAAAAGGACAAATACCAGAGGAGGGTTGCTCAGGTTCAGGTCTATTCATCAGGCTCAGATAATGAGGAATCCGATGCTGAGGTTGGATTGGCGGAGTGGGCCAGGAACAAGAAGTCAGTATCATGCCCGTGGGTCAAAGATATCGGCAAAGAGGAACGGTATGATTTCGATGTAAGCAAAGCCGATAAGATCTTCGACTTGTTATTACAGGAAAAGCAAATACAATTGCCGCCAAACCACGTAATTCCATCAGCCGAAGAACTAAAGAAGAAGAAATATTGCAAGTGGCACAATGCGATATCGCACCATACTAACGAGTGCAAGGTTTTTCGGCAACAAATTCAG
The DNA here is from genome assembly GCA_003991445.1 of Oryza meyeriana var. granulata. NCBI lineage: Eukaryota > Viridiplantae > Streptophyta > Magnoliopsida > Poales > Poaceae > Oryza > Oryza meyeriana. The sequence continues at coordinate 7,556 of RYFJ01003559.1, read as the reverse complement.
TTGGCTGTTGAGCAAGGACGAATCAAGTTTGAAGACAAAAAGCCAATGAAGATAGATGGGCATCCGTTCCCCGTAAACATGGTCTATGCGGGGTCATCATTAAGGGATCAAGCCGATGGAGCAGGACATCAAAGGTACAAGTCAAGGATTACTTCATCGGACATGATAGAAAAATACTCAAGATATGAAGAACAGAAGGGTGAACCAGAACGATATAATCCGCATTGGGACTGCCCGTTTTTTCGTTTCTGCTGGGATCAAGGAATGAGGCTGCCATCGGCTGAGAATTGCCCTGAGTGTAGCCGTGCAATGGATCGCCATGATCAGCAGTAGAGGTTTTTGCAAAATCGGCCGTGTGGGAAAAGAGCATCAGTTCATAGCCGACTAGGGCCGATCCGTGAAGAGTTTTTTGAAGAGGATGAAGAAGAAGCACGTGAGAAACAGGTCCAGAATCCTCAGTGGTGTCCTAGCGGCATATTCACGAAGAATCAGAAGAGAAGGGCACAACGGTTACGACACCGAGAGCAAAAAGAAGAGCAGCGCCAAGATCAAGAGGAAGCCGATCATCGTCTCAAGAGGACCAAACAAGTCTGGCAAGTAAAGAGGAAGGACGATGAAGGCGAATCGGCTCCCGTGAACATGGTTTTCTTTCTACCCAGAGAATACAGAGCGTTCTCGTCAGACGAGGAGAGTGGAGAGGAGGTTTTCGCTCAGCTGACACTGCGACCTGACCAAGCTACATTTGATAAACCCGAGGAGACAGAGCATCGGCTCCTGAAGCCATTATACATCAGGGGTTACGTAAACGGAAGGCCGATGACAAAGATGTTGGTTGATGGAGGAGCAGCGGTTAATCTTATGCCTCAAGCCACATTCCGAAAATTGGGGAAGACTGCCAAAGATTTGATCAAGACAAATATGGTGTTGAAAGACTTCGGTGGGAATTCTTCAGAAGAAAAAGGCGTATTAAACGTGGAGCTGACAGTAGGGAATAAGACATTACCCACCACGTTTTTTGTCATTGACGGAAAGGGGTCATATAGTTTGCTTCTCGGCAGGGACTAGATTCACGCGAACTGTTGCGTGCCTTCGACAATGCATCAATGTCTAATACAGTGGCAGGGAGATCAAGTCGAGGTGGTGCTAGCAGATCGGTCGACCAACATTGCCATGACCGATCTACCAGTCTGGGAAGCCGATGGTGTTGACTGCCTATCCGGAAGAGTTTGGGAAGGAGATTACCTCAAGGTTACTAGCCAGGGGATACAGCCGATCCAGCAAGTCGGCTCCGAATTGTTACTCTGATGGGATCTATTGAAGACTTTGAGGGGAAACTAGGGCAAGGATTCACGTCGGCTGATGATTTGGAAGAGATCGATATTGGACCAGGAGATAGGCCAAGGCTGACGTACATAAGCAAAAAATTAGATCCTGAGCTACGAGAGGAATTGATAGCACTGCTGAGGGAACATCGGGATTGTTTTGCCTGGGAGTACCATGAGATGCCAGGATTGAGCCGATCGATTGTTGAACATCGGCTACCTATTAAACCAGGGTATCGGCCGTTCAAACAGGCTCCAAGAAGGTTCAAGGCAGAATTATATGAGCCGATCAAGGCAGAGTTCACAAGGTTATATGATGCCAAATTCATAAGACCATGCCGATACGCTGAGTGGGTTTCTAATATCGTCCCGGTGGAGAAGAAAAATGGGAAATTGAGGATATGTATTGATTTCCGGGATCTGAATAAAGCTACGCCTAAGGATGAATACCCGATGCCGATAGCGGATCTGCTGGTGGATGCAGCCTCAGGTCACAAGATTATCAGCTTCATGGATGGCAATGCAGGATACAATCAGATTTTTATGGCCAAAGAGGATATACACAAGACTGCGTTTCGATGTCCTGGAGCTATCGGCTTATATGAGTGGGTAGTAATGACTTTTGGATTAAAGAGTGCCGGTGCAACGTATCAAAGGGCGATGAATTATATATTTCATGATCTCATCGGCTTGTTGGTAGAAATCTACATTGATGATGTGGTGGTTAAGTCTAAAAGTGAGGAAAGCCATATAGCCGATTTGCGAAGAGTGCTGGAGAGGGCCAAGAAATATGGACTGAGGATGAATCCCAATAAGTGCGCTTTCGGTGTGTCGGCTGGGCAGTTTTTGGGCTTTATGGTGCATGAGCGAGGGATTGAGGTTAGTCAGCGAAGCATCAGAGCTATTAAGACTACAGAACCACCAAGCAATAAGACGGAGCTGCAATCATTGATCGGCAAGATTAATTTTGTAAGAAGATTTATATCAAATTTATCATGGAAAATTGAGTCTTTTACTCCATTGTTAAAGTTGAAAGCCGATCAAGAATTTGTGTGGGGGGCAGTACAGCAGAAGGTGTTCGACGAGATAAAAAATTATCTTAGTTCCCCACCTGTTTTGATTCCGCCGCAGAAAGGAGTGCCGTTCAGGTTACACTTGTCGGCCGATGAGAATTCCATCGGCTCTGTTTTGATCCAAGAATTTGAAGGCAAAGAGCGAGTTGTGTTCTATCTAAGTAGGAGACTTCTGGATGCTGAGACGAGATATCCTGCGGTGGAGAAGTTATGCTTATGTTTATATTTCTCGTGTACAAAGTTGAGGCATTACGTCCTATCGGCTGAGTGTACAGTAGTTTGCCAGGCCGATGTGGTCAAATATATGTTGTCGGCTCCAGTCTTGAAAGGGCGAGTTGGCAAGTGGATTTTTGCCTTGACAGAGTTTGACTTGAGGTATGAATCGGCTAAGGCGATTAAGGGACAAGCAGTGGCCGATTTCATTGTACAGCACAGAGGGTCTCACGAAGATTATGCGGAGCCGATCCCATGGACTTTATTTTTTGATGGATCGGTTTGCAGGCACGGATTTGGTATCGGTTTAGTTATTGTATCGCTTCGGGGGGCAAGTTTTGAGTTTGCTTTTACGATTAAGCCTTATCGGACTAATAATCAAGCAGAGTACGAGGCGGTGCTGAAAGGGCTTCAACTCTTGAAGGAAGTAGGAGCCGATATCGTAGAGGTTATTGGCGATTCTTTGTTGGTGATCAAGCAGTTATCTGGAGAATATGAGTGCAAAGATGATGTTTTGAGGTCATATTATGAAGAATGTATGGATTTATTGAAAGATTTCAAGATGGTGTCAATAGATCATATTCCCAGGGAGCAGAATTTAGAAGCCAATGATCTTGCATAGATTGCTTCAGGATATCGGCTGAATAGGCAGGTTGAGATGGAGGTAGCCGATATTGATGTCCAGAACAAGGCCGATGACTGGAGACAGGAGATAATTGATTACTTGCGAAACCCGTCGCAGTCCGTTTCCAGGAAGATTCGGTATAAAGCTACTAAGTATGTGCTACTTGATGGGGAGTTGTATTATCGGACGTTTGAGGGAGTTCTGCTTAGATGCCTGGATTTGGAGGAAGCCAAAGTGGTTATGTGTGAAGTGCATGAAGCATCTGTGGGACTCATCAATCGGCTCATAAGATAAGTGGTTGTTGAGAAGAGTAGGTATTTTTTTGGCCGACAATGCTGGAAGATTGCTTTGGGTATTATAAAGGATGTCAAGATTGCCAGAAGTTTGGAAATATACAGCAGGCACCAGCATCGGCTATGAATCCTATATCAAACCGTGGCCGTTCAGAGGTTGGGGAATTGATATGATCGGCCAGATTTTTCCTCCATCAAGTAAGGGACATAAGTTTATATTGCGCGGACAGATTATTTTACCAAGTGGGTGAAGCGATTCCTTTGAAGAAGTTACGTCTAAAGAAGCGGTCGAGTTTGTAAAGGAGCATATTATTTATCGGTTTTGGGATTCCTCAGACGATAACTACTGATCAGGGGTCCATCTTTGTGTCTGATGAGTTTCAACAATTTGCTGCCAGTATGGAAATCAAGCTATTAAATTCGTCGCCTTATTACGCTCAGGCCAATGGACAAGCAGAAGCTTCTAACAAGAGTTTGATCAAGTTAATTAAGCGGGAAGATGACGAGCAGCCACGGCGATGGCATACTACATACCGATTCACTATGGGCCTATCGGATGGCATGCCACGGATCTACTCGGGTGCCGCCGTATCAGTTGGTATATGACATGAGGCAGTTTTACCATGGGAGACTAACATCGGCTCTAGGAGAATTTCTTTGCAGAATCAGTTGACAGCCGATGATTATTATAATTTGGATGACAGATGAACTTGAGATTTGGCTCAGAATCGGTTAAGAGCGTGGAAAGGATTCAAGGAAAATAAGGCTAGGGCAGCTCGGCATTACAACAAAAAGTGGTGAATAAGTCGTTTGCTGAGGGGAGATCTTGTGTGAAGTTGATTTTGCTGATCGGGTCCAGAAGATAACAAGTTTGGGAAGTGGTCGCCTAATTGGGAAGGGCCCTATCGGATTAATCGTTGTGTGCCCTGTAATGCTTAATGTTAAGAAGATCTCATGGGATAGAATTTGCTAAAGCGCTTAACGGAAAATACCTCAAGAAGTACTACCCTAGCGTGTGGATTGATTCCTAAATCGGTTAAGTATGACCGATTTCTAAGTAATTCGGAAAGCCGGTGTTTTCCACATCGCCTAAAGACAGCCGATATCCAATTGATATCGCCTTTAGATCAAAAACAAGCAGAAAAAAATTATCAAGACTGAAAGAGATAAGTAGCAGAGCCGATCAGATTATATGACAGCAGAAGGATGGTCGGCATGTTCCAGAAAATCGTCAGTTACAAAGGTTTAAGATTTACAAGAATTTTTGGATCACTTCAATTGCGCGCAGGCGGATCTGATCAATCTCATTGATAGCACGGATGTCATCTTCATCAGAGCCCGGGATAGTCTTCAGATTCTTGCGTCGATGAATGACTTGACGTACTATCGCTGTAACCTTGGCCTCTTGGTCCTGGACAGCTTGCGGTAGGCCGATTAGTTGAGATTCTGCTGCTGTGAGGTCTTTGCGAACTTTTTCAAGTTCTGCCATAAATCGGGCCTCCTTCTTCTTCAGCTGGTCTAACTTAGGTTGGAGCTCTTGGGGGGCAGCAGCCATGTCATCAACGCTTTTTCTTCTCTTGCTTGGGCTAATAGCCCGATCGCTTGGATGTCTTCGGTAGTCTTCTGTTGGTCAGCCGCGGTCGGCTATACGTTGTCTAAGCTTGAAGAGTTTGAATCTATGGGAATTCCAGATATGCTGCGGGAGTTAGTGCGTCGACAAGTTCTTCGGGCAGATGGTGTTCAATTTCTGCGAATCTTGCCCGGATTGGCCCGCAATCTTCCGCTAGCGCGTCAATTGTTTCCATGCCGACTGAGGATGCTCGTCAGATATTCGCGTACGTCGGCTGGGAAGGATGGTTTGGTTGTGCGCTGGTGCTGTGGATTCTTCTACTTCTAGGTATTTGCCGATGTCAAAGGAGAACAGATCGGCTAAGGACTGCAAAATTGGTATCGGTAAAGGAATCAGTAAAAAAGTTAAGAGCGGAGTATGGACATAAAAGAATTTACCTGAGGAAGGACACTCGTAGCTTGCGCGACATCGGCTTCAGGGGGATGAATGGGCTGTTCTTCGAGGGGGCCGAGGTCAACCGATGGAGTAGGACAGTATCATCAGCAACCAGAAGGACTTACGGTGCTGAGAGGGGAGCAAGCTGGAGAAAGTCATCGCTCAACGCTTGGAGGGACGTCAGAGAGATGGTGAGTTCTGGGGCGATGGTTCAAGCTGAAAAAGGGATTTGGTAAAGATTAAAATAAGGAGGTGGTGGTAATAATAATAAGGTTTGGCGCATACCTGAGGGACGAAGGAGCCGATGTGGTATGGGAGAAGATGGCGTCGTGGCAGCAACATCGGCATCGGTCTTCTGTTTTTTGAGGAGGGGCGATTGCTAACTTCTTTACGTTTTTGGCCCATCGCCGAGGTGCCTTGAGAAGAGCCGATGGAGATGGAGCATCACGCCCTAAGTTTGGGGTGGCCGATGGAGATTGGTACTGGATCAGTCCGACCGCTGGTTGCTTGTTCTTGGGGTTCGATGCTGGTGGCCTGCAAAATTAGCGCCCCAGAGAGTGCCGCGGGTTGAAAGAGCGCGATTAAAGCTTGCGGGTGTTACCTCGTCTTCGGATTCAAACATAGTCGCGTCCAACGGGGAACAGTAACAGCAGGTGCTAAGCAGAACAGATGTTTCTTCCATTCTGACCACCATCGGACAAAGAACTTGGAGTTGGCAGTTGCAGATAACACTTCGGTGGCGGCGCCTTAGCAGGAGGGAGTCTGTCAAAGACCGCCATCATATTCCAGGTGGCTGTGACTGTGCCTCGGCTGGAGTTTGTCGATGAAGAATAGGCCTATCGGGAGCTGACCAAGGCCAAATTGGCGAGAGCCGACTCAATGGGCTGATAGAACTCATACGATGGCTGGGGGGAGTTCGGCCCAGAGAAAAGGCGCGGTTGGCAGCCAGACAAAGAGACATGATAGCGATAGAATCAGGTGGCTTGTAACGGATCATCATTGCCCAGAGCTTTGGGGAGTGGATCAAAGTTGGAGGGCATCTCCGAATGATGATGCGTCATTGTACGCAAACCAAAGAGTGCATCCCTGGTGAAGCCGTAATAAAACCCCTTAACCACGACTAACTTCAGCCGGGGGGGGTTATCTTGCCGCCAGAAAGGCCGATTGTAGCTTCGCCCATAGAGATGCATCGCGGTAAAGCCCAGGTCTTTGATCTTCTGGGTAATCGCCGGGAAGGAGTTGCTTGAGGAGAGAGGTTTCTGGAAGCCTTGAGGTGTACAACATTGAGCCAGAGGGCTGTTACAAACCACCAGGGCCCCAATATGGCCGACCCCCACGGGCTGGCCGGCCGATAGCTCTAGTTGTCACCTGATGGAGCAGCTGATAGGTGGCGCCGAGGAGATAGTGCCCCCAACGAATTGTTTTCCTATCGGCCAAGCATCTCTGATCCAGGATGCATGTTGGGTCGTCGGGCCGAGTTGCACCACAAAGACGACCGTGCCAACGCACAATCGAAAAGGCGACATGCTCGCCGATCATCACCGGTCCAGTTTCTTTGTTGTGAGAGATAACCTGGAGCAGCCGCCGAATGTTTTGTTTGAAGCCATGAGCAGCTTAACCGGAGTTTGAAGGGTTGATGTCGCTGTCGTATCCAGCAGGTAGATGGTCACGTCCAGCCAAAGTGGGGGTCATCGGCCCAGCCCGAACATTGAAAGCATGAGAGATCAGACCAGTAGTATGAGGCCGATGCAAGTAGGACTTTCTTTCATGTCAGCAGGGAGAGATTGATGCAGTGGCCGCGATGATGAGAATCTCCTCTCCCCAAGAGGTCCATCTATTACAGCCCATACCCTAGGTACAATAACTCTCACACCCGACAGGAATTACTCGCCATGATCTGAGTGTGGTCCAGTTCAACTGACAACATAAGTCGAAGTTCTTGAAGGGAACGCTCTGGGTTTCGGCGACGAGTGAAAGCGGTGATCTTCGCCTGCAACCATAGGGCCACTGAATTAGAAAAAGCAA